>LPNX010346086.1:56098-129826 GCA_001517045.1 Pseudotsuga menziesii | reverse complement strand
ATCCCAGAATAAATGATCTAAAGTCGATGGGATGAAATCCACTAGAAGGAGGGCATTAAGGCATCCCCCATCATCCAACACGAGGTACTCAGCAAAGCTATCTAATGTGGAAGGACTCGATCATAAAGTGAACGAACCAGTAACTGTACCGGGAATGGCCGACACAGGTTTCAACTTCCTTCGAACAAGAGAATAATGACATATGGTGACTGAATGAAGGCAACATAGACTTGATATACAAACTGGGACATCTCTATGACACAGTAGGCATCAACAGAGGCTCCATAGGGACTGGAAGCTTAACCAGTCAGTGGAGATAAACTTAGATAAACGAGTACAGCTCCTAAAGTCAAACTATAACCCAACCAATGGATGTGATATACAGTGCTATGTTCGAAGGCGACACGACTCGACAGCTGCCAAAGATAACATCTTTCCTTGTCCGGATTTTTGGTTTTTTGATTTTTTTGGACTTTTTCAGTTATTTGAAAAGCTTGAAAAAAGAATAAACTATCTTTATAGTTACAAACTAGGAGGAGACAAGTGTCATAAGGGAAAACAAACTAGTTCCATGCAGTGGAACATACCTATGCTCAATGCAAGGATACATGTGTAGGATATTGACACTCAGGGGAAAATCCCCTCCCAGTACAAAGGGAAATCAAGCTGCGAAGGATATAAAAAATGGCTCTTCATGGCTAGACATGAGACAAGCTTGGGCTATATGGCTGAAACGCAATGTCAGGGGAGCCGGCATAAAGCTCAATGAGGCAGGAAAAGCTCATGATAATGCATTCACAACTTGACATGAGGGAGTCCTAGGGAAAAGGGCAGCATAAAGTTCAAGAGGAGTATGAAGCTCTTGCTCAAGGACATGGCGGGACTAAAAGGGACTCCCAGACCTAAGAGAGGACTCACATCATGGGTACCAAATGCAAAAGGGAGCTAACTAGGGCACCCATGTAAAGGAAAGCTCTACCATTCACATCGTACCACTTCTAACAGCAGCATGAAGGTTCCATGATACCATGGAATGGGTTCGTACCTAAGGTTAAGATGGAACGGTCATAAGGCAATGCATAAGTGCAAGCGGATGTGAAATCCTAACCTATATGCCAGTTCAGACATAATACCTATGACAGGCACGAACGGGTCGAAACCTTGGAGAGAGTGTACAAAAAGTGGACCCTACATGACAACCATATTAGTTCAAAACAACCCAAAATAGTCAATAAAGAGTCCAAACTATAGGATATAGGAAGGAATGATCATGACAACATCACTTAAAGGAAACAATGCTATGAACGATGGGACATAAAAAGGAAAGTAAGGTATAGACCCAATGTTCACACATCCACTACCACCCCCATGAGGGTGACCACTGGTGTAAAGACCGAGGAAAGGGAATAAAAATCCTCCACAAATGGAGTAGAGGATGGAATATGACCATTCCCAAATCTATGGGCACGGTAAGAGGCTGTGATGCCCCCAAGTCCGACACCAGGGTCCATACTAGGACCAAGGACAGGTGATAAGATACCAGGCATGTCGAAAATAAAAAGACCTGAACTCAAGAGAGCATAAATATACTCAAGTCATCACGATCCCAAAGGCCAACTAGCGCACAAAGAGCACACTCCTAAGAAAATCTACAGCCAAAATACAAGCAAACCTTGGGAGGATATGTGAGCTCCCGAATGCAGCAGGTATGTCTCACCTAGGAGAGGCTCAAAAATCCCATACACTACAAGCAGAGGTACGTAACCAATTATTGTGGCCCTCATCTTCAACGCGTAAAGCGACTGTGCTGTCTGACCCCAACCTGGCCGAGACACCTGCAGAATAACCCTTGTAGAGTACCCCCTCGATAACTTAGGTAAGGTAACTAAGGTCACCTCAATATAATCAATGCTAAGGCGGACAGTCGCAGGCGGGATTGACCATATGGGTAGGGTAGCAAAGCCCAAAACTCTCGAAAGAGCCCCCAGATACGAATACAATCTTGGAAATATCTCTGGTGCTACTCAGTTATGACTAGGGGTCATCCCAATCAATAACCACTCACACTGCCTCGTGCTTAAATCCCGTTTGAGAGGAGGATCCTGAGAACGATGGTTATACCAAGGATTTCACACACTCCCTGGATAGACACCTAGATGTTGTTGTTTAGTGATCTTGGAGAATTGACTTACAATGAACTATTCCAAGATCCTAAAACCTAAGCTTGTTGGTGCACCCTAGAAAAGAAAAGAGTGTACTTCATTTTAATGAGCGTTGATTTTAGTTGGCTTTATTACTCAAAAATAGGATATGGTCGTGCAACTAGTGGTGTTATGATGCAACATGAAGTAAAATGCACACTGTAACAATCAATGCAAATGCATTGTGTCCATGTAAATAGGGTATGCTACTATGTGAAATGCACAATTCTTCTTCAAATGATGAATGCAAATTTTTCCTATATGAAGTCCTAACTAGTACTCCAAATCAAATCTAGATCTAGCGCAAGTACAATGCAAAGTGCAAAATGCAATGCATAATGATAAGCAAATGTTTTTGGATTTTTTGAAAATATAAGAGATGCAAAAAGCAAAAGAATGATTCTACCACCCCCAGACTCTACAAGCACACATAGACAGCATCCAAGCAAATTACTAAGGTAAAAGAACTCTAATGCACTAATATCAAACAAAAAATTGAAAATTCCATGACAAGAACTTTCCTTTAAAAATAAATTAGGCTAAAAAAAACGTTTACAGTCAGAAACAGAGGTCAAAATAGACTCAGGCAGTGCCAAAGGAGACTCAACAACTAACAGCATTCACCCAGCAACCAATTAACTTCCACAAAAGGGAAAAATCCAGGGTATACGCGATTGTTCTCAGTAAACCTGTGTGTATATGCGTAAATCATAGAGGAAACCGAGTGCATACGCGACTGTAAATCAAAAACCCGCGTACAGGAAGAAAAGGTGCATAAAACAAGGCAAATAGACAGGCTGAGACAAACTTCACTCCAATCATACTCTACCAGGCATACATGCCCCCAGACCCGACACAGAAACAAGAGAGAAAGAGAAATTCAAATACATTGAATGCCTAGTAAATCACCCCCAAAGGACAACTACTAGGAACTCCCTAGTGGAGTCGCCAATTCTGTTACGGAGAGAAATTCCTATGGCTTGGGGTACCACAATAGACAGCTTTGACTCCAGAAATCAATCTTTCCTAATATGCAATAGAAATAAAATGTCTAACACTAAAGGATCGGACCTCGTACCTTATTCTGGACGGTTGAAGTAGATCCCCATTGAGCTTTCCAATCTTCAGATTGAATTGGTATAATACTTCCTCAACAACAAGTAAACAATACAAGCATACTATATATCATGGTGTTAGATATATTCTAGAATATATAATCCATAATGTAAAAGCATTTGACATATTCCAATGGATACAATATTCAATCAAATACACATCATTGGACAAGAAAATATAGTTCTTATCAATATAAATCAGAGACTACAAGATAGATACAACCTCTGATGGCATGTCTGTGAATCGGAGAAACTGAATCCCCCACTTGGGCCTCCACCACCTCAATCCTCCATCTCACGATAACAAGCTCACTAGCAAAAGGCAAGCTTGGGAATAACACAAAAGTGCTCCAAAGGGACAAAGGGATGCAGACTCAAGCATAAATTTTGGCAACAATGGACTATAGTTTCGTTGCTTTCAATCTCTCTCTATGCCTTCAATGTACCAAGGGGTTCCTTATATAGCTTCAAAAGGGATAATGAAGGGTAAAATCCAAGCGATCTCAAGGCATATGGAAGGCCAAGAGTCGAATGAGTCGGATCCATGTCAAGGAAAACTCCAAAAGGATTTGGATTATGCACACATCCCGATGTACACGGTTATAGGGTTCAAACCCGCGTATGTACGTGGTTATCAGGTAAAAATCCATGTATATCATTTTTTATATAGTTTTAGGGATGATCAAGGAAACATCAAAGGATAAAAGATGGTCCATGGCGTCTAAAGAGTCTGCAGCGGGGCAAGGGAAGGCCATACAAAGTGTGATTCACCTGGAGTGGTGAAATCCGCTATAACAGAGGGGGGTTTCCCATGAGGTTTTCCCCATTTTCCTTAGTTTATTAAGAAGTATTATATTTCATTTAGATTGTATGGGTGTCTTTTGGCCTAGTTTCTAGGCCCCAAATTGTCCAAACTTAGGATTAATTAATCCTCCTTTGTCCAATATAGTCTATTTGGTCATTTTTTCCTAACTTAGGGATTTATTATTGTTTTTATAGAGTATGGGGGACACACCTATGGGTTATCTGCCACTTACTACATGTTCATGCATGAGTTTGTGTGCCTTTGGGAGCAATCCTTACATTATAGGAGACCACTCTGAGTGCCACCAACAACCTCCATTAGTTGGTTGTGGTAGGTAAGCAGTTATGCTGAGTTAACCTCCAGTTACAATCAGTTAGATCACTTTCAGTTAGCCTAGCACCGGTTTTGCATGCATGCATGGAGAGTGGTGCCTTTTTCCCACCTACCACATCAATTAATTTATTGTAGACTGATTTAGACATCCATATTTAGACTAGTGAGCTCCATCAATGATTTAGACACACCGAGTTAGCTAATCATTCAGTTAGAACCAATAGATTCGAATCCTATCTTTAGCATTCAAATTCTATTTATTGTATAATCAATGTATTATTGATTAATGAATGAAGATTAATGTTGTGATTATTTGAGTAATTATTGTCTGATTTATTTGAAATTTGTGGCATGAATTTCCCGTTCAATGTACATTCTCTTTGATTATTCTACTTCATATTTCCCTTCCTACATCTTTCATATTTTACTGTATATCAATGGTTCACAAATTTAACAATAAAAAGTTTGAAGACCAAACAAAATAATCACACAGTATACCAGATGCAGATTAGATAACAGAATAATCACATACATCATGAAGATACTCGACACAACGAGTAGCGCAACAATGGAGCATATCACGGCTGGGGTGGATATTGTGGCTGAGGATGCAAAAAATAAAACCACAGTAATGGCCAAGCAATATCTTTTATGTGCTACAATGAAGAACATTTGAGTCCCAATTGTCCTTCAAAGGACAAGATGAATCTCAAATTCTATACCAAATGTGGTGTCGGTGAGCATTCCTTACAATATTTCCCCACTATGCTATAAAAGCTTCTTAATAAAAATAACTTTAATATCTTTTTTGGTGTTCCGAAGAATGATATAATTAAACATAACAACTTGCAAATAGATACAAGACAAGGCACAAAAATAGGGACTGGTAATGCACAAGTAACAAAATTACCTAGTAAAGATTGCAATTACCCATATATTAATCAATAGAAAGATGTATTTAATAATGATTCACGATTTTTTGAAGAAAGAGCACATGAAGAAGAAAATCAAGATTATAGAAACAAAACACTGAACAAGTTATTGCAATTACTTACCAAAAAATTCGTCATGGCACGATTAATTGATCTTATGTATACCATTAAGAAGGACACCAACAACGCAAAAATTCCTAGAAACTTATGCGCTCTGAGAAAAAAATGAAAACATACATTGTTCCTCTCGTCGATCTTGACATCAACATATACTGTATTTCACAAGTCATACTCGGCTTCAGTTTGCAAGAGAACATCATGACAAGAACAATGTGGTAATGACTTGGTCGATCTTGACTATCATAAACATGCATTTATGTCAACTTGTGAATCAAGGCCTCATTGAACCGATTGGTGTTTGGAAATCGGTGAATACCAAAATCGTGGGTATTCAAGAACAAACTGATTTTGAAATCATTGATCCTCAAGACATCTTTTCTATCCTTAGTTGGTCAACCATGGGGACAAAAAATTAAGGCATATATTTCATTAGAGAAGGATCATATAAACTAAGAGGAGATGGAAAGAAAGTTATTGTTCCAATCTATCCATAAAAAAAAGCCATGGGAAGAACCATATGACCAAGAGGGAGACATAATAAAACTATATAAAAAATATGGAAATAATGAAGATACTTTCGAACCAAACAAAAACAGAGAAATTCATTTGGGATCACCTCTATCAGCTGGCTACAAATCTTGTACATACTTATCTGACTGGCAGATCGAAAACTATCAAATGCATGGGAGAGATTGTTGTTCGATACAAGGTATCCCTTTGTTATCACTCAAATTTTTATCCTTTGGTTATGGAAGGATAGTTCCAAGGTAACCTTAAAAACCAACCTTTAGGGGGAAAGCTCGCTTCTTTCCTACCAAAGAAGGATTTCTCAATAAATAAATACAAAGGCCAGGTATATCTTCAAAGAAATAAAGTTAATGATTGTGATGGCTGAAACAAGTGGGTATAATTGGGAATGGAGTCAAAATCACGAGTTACAATAAATGACAATGCTTTGCAATCAAATTTCTTCATAGAGGTGGGATAATTACTCTTTTACAGTCAATTTCTTTATTGTCTACTATTAGGGAAGAAAAATGAACAATCCATCAACATGGGCATCAAAATATGAATCAAATATTAACTTTAGAGGAATATTGTTTGTGGATAGTTGAAATCCAAGAACCAGAGCATATGATTATGAGTTCTGATTCAATATGCACTTATTAAAGCATGAAAGACAACACGATGGAAAGGAATAACATGAAACACATTCACATAAGAAAAAGAGGGTACATATTGTAAAAATAACAACATGAGAATCTCCGATACAAAAAAATAATTGCTTGGCTCTGCAATTTTTTATTAACTTGAAATCTCTATTACAAAAATGAGTTTTTCTCACAAGTTCCAACCCTGATTACCTTATAAAACATGTTTTTATACATAAAAAATTCTCCTCGAGCTGACCCCTAACTACCTATATTCTAAAAATAGGCATTTTTAACTGCCTTATTACATCTTTCCAATAACCTTAACAAACTAAATCTTCATAACTACTAAAAATATTTAACTTATGATTCTTTAATACCACTTTAAAGTGGTCTTCAAAATATCCTTAGCTTGATCCTTAAAATGATTTTTTCACTGATGTAGTTTGTATTTCATTTTTCCAAAATTTTCGATAGTATTCCACTCATCTCTAGATGCCATTTCCATATTTTCCATATCTTTATCCAATACCCTCAACTCCACATGATCCACATAAGAAATAGGTGGCAGCTAAGTCCCAATTGTCCTAAATGAATTTATAAATTCAAAATCCACAACCATCTTATCAACTATGACTTTCCTGACAAGGGCCGAGTCATATGTTCAAATTTCTTATGATCTAACCTGGATTTAACTAACAAGTCCCAATACTCAGACTGAGAAATCAGTTTTCCATCTTCATCCCAAAAAAGGAGGCATGCCTTTCTGAAATAACTCTACAAATAGGCCTTTGAAAGATTTCACCTGATGCAACATTATGTCTGCCTTTGCTTGTACAATCTCAACGTGTCTCAATGTGTTGATGTTTTTAAATAATGTTTCTAGCCCAACTTATTACTGTAATCCTATCTTTGATGCCAATTATTCTCAAGTCCTCTTCAGACAAAGTGTTGAGAAAGTTTATTGTGTTCCTAGTTATATCTGTTGGTTTCTATCCAAAGCCTCTTTTACAGTTGTGCAACTTTGTATGGCCACATTGATCACCATCTCCTTATAATTGATATAATTTAAATGATGCCTTATTTTTTTTTCTTCTGCAATAATCATATCCCAAAGAAGATGCCTGGCACCCTGCATTGGCAACTATCCCGTCAGCTGCTTTGCTAACTTATCATTTATGTCCAGCAACTCCTGATTATTATTCTCAACAAGTTTTCTTTCTTTTTCCTTATTTTTAATTTTTTCAACCAACTTTTGATTTCCCATTTTAAGATTCTTTCTCTCCGTCTCTCAAGCTCACTTGTGACATAGCTTGGACAATGGCTTCATGTTTGCCTCTATGCTTGTTTGACTTGTTTATTTTTGCTTATCTTTTTGTTCTCCTCTATCCCCTTCTCCAAAACCAACTGGTTTTCATTCAAAACATCAATTTTAGAAATAAGGAAACCTTTTTCCTTTTCCCATTGGATTTGTTCTCCAACAACCTTTAACAATTTTGATTTATAGTCATTTAATTCTTGGGATAATGAATCCTTTTCTTTCTCTAACTCTATCAACTTAGAGGCCTAAATTCACTGAGTGACTTATATTTTTAATTTCTTTTTCAACGACTGGATAATGCTCTCTTTCTTAGCCAAAATGTTCTTAGTTGCATGTCATTTATCCACCTCACTATTCATAGCCAAAAGATCACCTTGAATATTCTTAATCTACTGCTGATGTACTTGTTTTCCACCTTCTATTATTTTAATTGTCCCTCTATCTTGGATACTGTAGATTGCAACTTTGAGACTTTCAATGTAGCTTTCATTAGATCATTGTAAATATCCTCTTGAGTTTTCTTGTGTAGATTAATTTTTGTAGGCACTGGGATCTTCTACAGATTCAACCTCATTTAACCTACTCTATTTTGAGTAGCTACTGCCATATTTAATGTATTTTTTGCATGTTCTTTCACTGTGACCAATGAGACCTCCTTGTCTGAAATGTTTCTAACTTTTGAATAAATTTTCAAGGCCTTGTATGAAGAAATGATATTCTCTTATCCATACTTTTCATACAAATTACTCATGGACCTGAATTTATCACTTTGGATCCTCCCTCTCATGTCTCTGAAAAATTATACTCTTGAACCTCAAAAGTTGGGCCTTGGATGTTCTCTCTAATTTTATTACTCCAACCTCAACCAACCCCTTTTCTGAATCTATCTTATGTCTCTTTGTTGCTTCTGAATCTTCCTCTTTAAGCTCAATGAATTATGAAAAACTTCTCTTACTAGTTATTTCTATCTTGTTGGGAGTTGGTACAATCATTGTTGCTGTGTTATTATAGTAGAAGGATTTGCTTGTAAATTTCCTAAATCCTCCGTGTCTAATTGGTAGTCCATCAAATTAGCTCTATCAACTAATCCCTCTATCTTGTGATGTTCAAATGCTTTATTCTTGTTCTGTTTCCTCCTCTGAGAGATGATATGATATGGATCAGAATTGATTTTAGTGGCCTTCATGAAATTCATATCTTGCAACAAGATTTCAACCACTATGAGAGCAACCTTATTTTTTATGATGAATGGACCTAACTTCAAAGGAAACTTGATTTCAGAAGCCTTTCTGAAGCTTAGAAAATGCTCATTTTCCATAATTAATTTATGTCTGATGAATTCTAGAGCTAATATATTAGGTGTCAAAAATGTTAGCAGAATATATGGTTCATGAACAAAACCATATACTTTAATTATTGTATGTTCCTTGAGCAGGAACCAATCCCCAACTCTTATATCAGGAAAAAACTCTAACATTTCTTCCATTTCTGGCAGAACTCTAGGAAACCTATTCTGAAACATCACTCGGTATATTTCTGCCACTATGAGGTTCATATAATTGAAAGTGTTGTTCCTGATTTCTAACGTAAACAATATTTATGGAAACTGTAGGTTTTATTCACTGAAAAATAGGAACATCCTAACCAAGTAGAATTGGAATTTGAAATTTCTGGGTGTGTGGAAATTCATCAGCTGAGAATGAATATTCTCAGCCAGGAATTCATCAAATTTAAGACAATGCAACTGACTTGACTCTGACTCAGGCTAACACATACTCATCTTAAACAATAGACTCAATAAAATCTTTGGAATAAACCTATCAATGTCCAGCCCTAAAAATTGACTCAACAAGGAAATGACCAATTGAGACTCTTCATTGAACATGTTGATATCAAAAGTAAATGGTTCATCTGCAACATATACATCAAGTTTAAGACTTTGAGTTAAAAACCTGTTTTTCTTCCACATTAGTATATCTAAACTACTTAATTAGGTTTTATTCGATTAAATCTTCCTAGTTCTAGGTGAATGACAAGGGTACTTCAAGCGACTCTCTGATAAGTATAGAATTAATTGGGAAAATGATCTTATGCCTACCTGAATCCATGATAACACACTTTGAATGGGAGTAATTAGACGCGCAACAAGCTACAGAATATGGAAAATTTAGCGTTTGGTCTAGACAAAAATGGTGGAACTGAGTTTTGTAGACATTGTGCAAGTCGACTCCTTGATCTTTAAAGGTTTGTAATTTGTTTTTTTAACTCATGGACTAGACCAAAGGAAAGCACAGTATCAAATATGTCACCATCTATGTCTTCAAATATCTCTTCCAGTTTACCGAACTCATGAACCTATGTTTTGACCTCCCTTTCACCTTCCATTTTAAACAATTTTGGCTGGTTAGCTACATGGAAAACCTGGCTTATGGCGACTGGAAAGATATATTGTCTGACTTGGCTTCCACAAAGTGCAAACACGTTCTTCTCCAATGCACAAAAGATAAATATTACACAAATATGTGCCCCATTCCTTCGTATAAAATTATTTAACAATGGTTTCAGGATCAGGAGGACTGGCTTTTCTCTACCGCCTTTCACCCAATGGAATGATTCTCCATTAGCCATGTGGAAGGCGGTAAAAATTATGGTGGGCTGAGACCAATCCACCTCTTGTGCATGTTGTAAGCGCGAAAATCTCTTCCACCACCAATTTGTTTACCCTTTCATCTTCAACCATCGATCGCACCCGACACTAATACATATGAGCAAATTTGCAATGGTTTTTCATTTCTATTTCCATGTTTTGTCGTCTCAATTATGACAATAATGGCAGCGATGTTTCGTGGCACTTATTTCGTCTCTATAACGACAAAATTTATAAGTCATTGATATAGAGACAAAAATGTCTGCCACGTGTCTTCTATATGGTGGCCTTGAAATTTATTTTTTGTAATTCATTTTCTAAGTTTTGTTGCTCTATTGACAAAATTATCATCCCTATAACGATGAAAATATGGCCAAAAACCACTGGGAAAATTTTTGGTTCCACACAAAACTGTGGAACAGTTTCGATGAGCATTTGTCTCTCTATCGACGCATTCTGGAATTTGAACATAAATTTCTTCCACGCAAAATCATGGGAAACCAATATCTATTGATGAAATATGCAAGTTGAAAAACAGTTTTTCCACAAAAACGCATCGCTATAGAGACGATATTCATGGAAAGCCACCCGGGATTTCGACAGTTTTGTAATACCCGTGACGAAAGTTCATTGATATTGAGACGAAACCTGGATCAAAAAAAAAAAAAAACGTGGAAAGGCACATTCCTTTCCACGGTTTTGGATATTCATTAAGTCCTTGTGATTGATGTGCAGTCTTGTGGACCTTTTAATTCTGTTTTAGACCAGATTTAATCATTGCTACAGAGCAAGTTTCCAGAAGGTAATTCCGAGCCACAAACTAGGGTAAACCTACCATGTGATTTGATTTTTTAGGGATGAGTTTAATCAATGTAAATGACAAAAAATTTCAGATCTTATAAAACATAAAAATGAAAGATGAATTAAGATTTAAAATGGCATAAAAGCTATGATTAGTGCCTAACAAATCCAAGTTAGGCAGATGGGGTCAATTGAGGATCTCATGGAGGATTTAGTGATTAAAGAGTAGATGGGGTTGAATGGTCCAAACCCAATTTTCTCCTTAATAACTATATCCACTTCAAAAATATTCAATAGGAAAATCCTAAGATAGACATTAGATATTTGTCAAACAAGAGCCACGAGGTGGCAATTTCACCGCAATTCCTAAAAATTATCACTACAAGAAAAATGCTATAGAATGGAAATATACCTTTGTATCAACCCCAACAAAGCTTCCCATGCCAAACCAAGAAATCTATCATAATACACTTGTAATATAACTACAAATGGTAGCTTAAGAGATGGAGGATAAAGGATAATTGCTCTTACTAGGTTTTAAAACTTGAGAGTCCTCTTCCCCATGAGAAGGTTGGAAGAAGCTTGGATGACAGGAAAAGCACCTCCATTTCCACCCAAAAAAGGATTCTTGTGCAATATTTTGGTTTGGTAGAAAATAAACGGGAACAAAAACTTCCAATATTTTGGTAGAAAATTAAAAATAAAACACAATTTTGAATAGTAATTTAAAGAAACCATGAAAAAATGGAGCCAAAACCTGAAAACAAACAATTCTGATAGAGGAAAAGTGGTTAAAAAACAGAGGTGAGCAATGCATAGAGAGAACATAAGAGTGATAAAAGAAGGGAATGGTACAAAAAAAACACAACAAAGACAATTGAGTCTAATATTCTTATGTTTCTATACAAACATTGGATAGGAAGCATGATGAAGAGGCTAGAAATGAAAATAGCAAAGTTATATTATACGACAGGTACAAGAAAGTCATATAAAATATTAATGCCTAGGGAGAATGTAGGAAATGCAAGAACCCTTTCCTTATCAATCGCCTTTCGCCAGGTCCATTAGCCCATTCCGCTTGCAAAGAGCTGTCCCAATAAACAAAAAACCACTGTGTTGGCTAGCAATTAAATTTATAAATTAAATAAATAATCCATTCCTAGACCTATACACAAGTGGTCATTTTTCTAGGCATGGAAAATATCAAAATAATTTATGAAATAAAAATGGGCATACAATTAAATCAACTAATGTTGTCTGGAAAGTGTGTTCTTAGGGTAATTCCACCAAGAGATGCGGTTCTGGAGTCACATTCCACATGTCATGTGAAGGAAATCAACAATCAATCTATCCAACACACATTTTCCACCAGAATAGCAACTCACATTTAAATGCTATATTACAATACCATTTCCTCAATGATGTGGAAACTCGTGTTTGTATTCGACAAGATTTCTTTAACCATTGTATTAAAATGAAAAACAACACACAAATTTTAAATTTTAAGACATAAATATATTAAATACACATATAAATAGGTTTTTATTGGAAATGTGTGGACACTGTTAATACCACCATCTTGTCAAAAAATTTAAAACAAAAAACAAAGGAACGAGTCATGTTGTCTTACTATATGAATAAAATGTCACTAAATACTATGGATAAATCTTTGTTATCTATGCAATGCTAACTTTCCAGTAAATAATATCCCGCACGGGTGTGGCTCATTGGTGGTTCAGTTGTTATGAAGTCACTTGTTGTAAATTGGAGGTCACAAGATCAAATCCCACCCGGGTTTACCTATGTCCCATGTATTGCGAAGGGTGTGGAGCACCTAGGGGTATAGTGGTAGAGGGAATGGATCCCTAGACCCCATGTCACGCAAGTACCAACCCAACTCCAGTTGTCGATACCCCTAGTTACTAAAAAAAAAATTCCAGTAAATAATATTTAGATATGAAAATATTTTTTCTAACATAATGCACTTTGAGGAGCTCATGGAATTCTTTTGTAGCGTACATATTGATACATTTTTTTTTACTTAAAAAAAAAACTAAAGAAACAGTTTAGGGGAGGAAGTTCAGGGATGAACCTGCAGAGCTACGAGCATGGGCTTGTTGTGAGAATCATTGCATATGATGTTTCCATCATTATTCATTCTCCCATTGCATATTCCACACAGACTTGGGAACCACAGTGGATCTTTCTTGACCCCTTTTCTATTAATTATTTCTCATCTTTTCTCCTAACAATCCTTACAAACTTGGCGACCAAAATATTTTCAACGACATCCTCCAACTGCAAATTTAAATTCAAACCATTAAGAAGCAAAACCCTGAACATGAATTTGTTCTCCTCAGGTTTAGGCTTGGGTTTCTTCTTCAGAAGCACTCCAAGGTAGCCCTCATTGCTGCTTCTTTTCCTCTTGGTAGAAGATTCTTCCATCTTGGACACAAGAAAGGGAAAACCGCAGAGGGAATATTGTGTTCTTCTATCGCAACGCTTTCCTACACTTAGAGTTTGCAATAATTGATGCATGCAACGATATTTCGTTATTTTATATAGATAATGCTATGGCTGGGGTTGATGTCTCGCTAATTACTCAAAGCAGTTATGCATGTACAACTCAAGACAAGCTCCAACGTTCCACAATTTCTACAAAACTCCAATCAATAGCCTCAAAACCACTCTGAGCAGGCCTAGAATTTCAAATTTTAGTAGCCCGTCAAATAAAATTTGATGACAGTTACATTTTTTAAATGCCCTTCAATTTAAGTCTTATGTAAATGTATACCTGTCAATTTTTTTTTAACTTATTTATATGACACGATTTGGGAAAAAAACTTTCAAATTTCTAAATATATTGAACTTTGGAAAAATATAGAATATAAAAAATTAGTGATTAAAAATTCAAGTAAGAAGCATTAAAAAAATAACTTTTAAATAAATAAATGTCTACTAATTTGTAAACAGACCTTCATAGCAGGTATTAGTGGTAGTTGTTACTGAATTGGGATTTGAGCCTTGTTCTCCACCCTGACAAGATCGACGATATGTGGGACCGGTTCTATTCTCACTTTCACTCACATAAGCCATCTATTATCTCTCTAATGTCCCATACTCTTATATGTCTCATGTTCCAGCTCTGTGATGTATTGGAACTAGTTCTATTCAATAAAATTAGGCTTTGAGAAATATTGCACATATCATGATATCATGAACCAGTTATGTTCAATAAAATCAGTCTCTAAGAAGTATAATTTTTTTTAAAGAAAAACAACAGACAACATTTATGAAGAGAAGCAAAACAGAGTTAAATATTACACATAATCCGGTCACCATGAAAATTTGGAGGGGAGCTCACACTGGAAAACGAGGCTTTTAATTTTTTCAACAACAACATTTTAATATTTTTACATTTGTTAAAGTTTTTATGTCTAGAAAATAAAACAATATCCAAGGTTTCCTTCGTTTGCCAAAATAAACCAAAATGTTCCCTGCCAGTGGCCAGAATTGTTTTTGTAGCGACCAGAATTGTTTTTCCAGGGGTTATGTCTAAAAGGAGGTGCTAGAATTTATGATGGGTAAGAAAAGTAGTTAAATGTCAATTTGACGGGATGCAATTTTGTAACAAAAATAAAACCACATGTAAAATACGGTTTTAAAACCAAAAAAAGTTCCGTAGGCCGTCAATTTCTAGGCCTGACTCTGAGCAAATAAAAACTGTTTGCTATAGAACATTCGGGCTTCAAACTCCAAAAATTTTCCATTATCAAAGAAAAACTAACAACCGTACTCAGGGTTTAATTGAATTGCAGTACATCCAGCTGACACCTATGACGTCTGATATGCCGCCAACGTTGGAGGAGCCGATATCAAAACCTACGTCACTGAAATATAGCCCAATCAACAACCAAATAAATAATATTTAAATAATTCTATTTAATATAAATTTTAAAAAATTTAAAAAAATTTACAACCACGAAAAATTAAACAATGTACGGTTGGTTGGATTAATAGACATAACCCATCCATATATATCACCACTTGGGGTGACATAACAAGGGTTAAGAGCAACACAACCAAATTTGAGAAACATGCACACTATTAAACTTTTCAATGACAAGCATCCAATATAATAGAGAAAGGACTTACCCAATTATAATTTATTATCAAGAGACAACTGAAGATGATATCCATTGACCAAGCATCAAGTATCAAAGACATCCAATCAACCATCCATAAGCATCAAATAAGAGTACTAAACAATATTATAAGAATTCTCTTCACAACTTCTGCTTGATTTTTACGACAATTAGATATTTCGGTTGGTTGTTATGAAGGAATTTATATTAGTAAGCCACTACATTCAAGATGTATGAATTTGTAGGAATATCTGTGTATGATAACCTCTTATGGATTAGTTCATAGAAGAGGAGGAGGTGGAGCTTATGGAAACTGAAAAAAAATAAGGATGGTGGAAACACACCCGATCCTTTTGCAGATGCAGCTATCAATAATGTTGTAAATGGTCATGTTGCCCCTACTAGATCTACATCTTCTATAGTTGATCACTCACAAGCAGAACTCACTAAGGCTGGTTTCTCTCTCAACATATTTTTTGTTTGACCGTTATATTCCTTGGTCTGTTCTTTCTTGCTAATCTCTATCTTCTTCCTATTACTGCACATTTCCCTTTACAATGAGTATTGACATGCTTCCAGTTTGACATTTAATATTATCTTTGAAAAAGGGTTTATTGAATTCTAGTCAAATAATGGCTAGGTAAGTTCACAACAGTGCCACAAATTTAATTGCAATGAAGTTAAATCAATTCCATTTACGGTTGTGGACCTAAGTTACACGATACGAGGAAACAGGTATGTGTTGCCAAAACTGAAACACACTGGAAACATGACCACTCATTTATAGATATCACATTATATTGGAACTTTGAAATAAAGGATTATGAATAAATGAGCAAGAACATTTAAATGACAAGCAAAGTTCCACCATTTCTTATATTGGGATCCTCACCATTAGTATCTAACCCTCTACCTCCTAATCTAGCGTTTGGATCTACCTCAATCCTCTAGGGACATCGATTAACACCATTCAATTTTAATGAAACTACCTAATACAAGCCTTAAAATATCATAGAAAAATCTAATGCCTAATCAATTATTTTGGCTTGAGTGAAGGGTACATTTTTGCTAAGGCCATGATAGAGGAATTCAACAATCAATGGCACCAACATCAGGTTACATAAAGGGCTTGGTTATTTTGATTAAATTTCAATCACATTCCTTGAAACATGATAAAATCTAATTAAATGACTGTAATCTTTCCAATCCTGAATTCCTTTAAACTGTTAAGTCTATTGAATTTTGAATGGAGTATGAAATTCTACTTTCTCCATATGAATTTTGATGAGGTTGGAAACTTTCTCAAACATACTGAAATGGTTAGTGGTAATGTTAAAAATTTAAGTAAAACGATAGAAAAGGAAAGATAGAGGAAATTCAACTTTTACTAGCATTTTTGGTCAAGTCTAGTAAAAAATTGAGTCAAACCAAGTCAAAATAGGTGGATGTAGAGAAGAAAGCATGTTGTATGGAAATTGGTATGGCATGGAAATTCTTTTCCAGCTATAGAAACATGTTTCCATTGGACCTATCTTTATGGCTGGTAGTGGTAACTAGTAACACATTTCTGTACCAAAATGTTCATGGCATGGCACCTATTCTGGTCTTTCCGGCAACTTAGCCATGGACTCTAGTTCCATGAAAAATTCATTTGGTTGTAGGGAACCTTCTTTCTATTTAATTACAAGGACAAACAACTATATCTTCTACACAATGTATTGGTGACCAATGCCTTTCAATCAATCACTTCTATGAATGAAGAAGACATACTAAGTTGATTTAGTGCTTATAGATGCAAATGTAAATGATATCAAGTCAATGTATTCAATTCAAGATATATGGAATTAGTAGCAAGTTCATCCAGTAGCACTTTAGCATACAAGAGATAATTAGCCATGTAACCATATACAATTCAATTGCAGTATTTAACCAACCAATAACCTTCCATTGAAGTACGAGGAAACATATAAATATAGCAGCAATAATACAGTATGACATTTCTAATTATGACAATTTTACAGCAGTAGTGAAGGTTACCAATGTAAGGTGTATAAGAGTTTTAGTTTTGCATTCAATGTAAACCACACCACTCCAAACCTTGAACAATGTTCTTAGCAATATAGGACAGCCACCAATTGTATGTTCTAGACTTGTAGCTATGCAAATAATTTAAATTTTCAGACTTTATTTACCTCTCTCAAACAATATCAACATCCAACTAATAGTTAGCCTTTGATTTAGTTCGGTGCTTACTGTGGTTGCAGGTAGGGAGGGCTGTCAAACTTTGACACTTTGCAGTTTAATGCAGATTGTAGTTAGCAGGTGGAAGTGTGTTGATATAGGGGTGTTACATCCTTGTTTTCAAAATGGTTGGTGAAATGGTAACAACCAACATAGATTCCTCTCAAATAGAATACCTGGTGGCCCTTTAAAGAAAAAGCATGGCATGGAGTTATCTTGGCAACTAAGAGAATTGGGTTTTCGAGTCCACAGAGCACCAGTTATTGTATTATAATTAACACAATAGCCACTTACATATCCTATTAAAAACGTTCATAGTCTAGCTTTGAACTATCAATTCATGGGAATTTTGACATGATGCCCAAAAGGAATGAACAAAACTAGAAACAAATCCACATTTTGCAGACATGCCAACTAGATAAATACCCACAAAATCATATGAATCAAATCCATATTTTATGGTGAGGATATGAACTTGCTTACCCTAATCATAAGTTGTGATGTTTGCACAAATCAGAAGCACCGTCGAGAAAGTAAAATCATTTGGCCTCATCCCCATCATCAATGCTTGCCAACGCATATTGAGAGCCTCTTCATCTTTCCCATTCAGAGCATACCCTTCAATCATATAGCTCCATAAAACCAACACATTCCATTCAGGAATATTGTCAAAATATCTCACAATAAGCAAACACATGCATGGCAGCATTAAAATATCTCATTCCCTTCCTCCTTTTCCTCAATAACTGTTGGTTTTATTTCTCACATTGAATTTCCCAAGTTCACCTAGATAGCTCGTGCTTCATTCTTGCAAGAATATTTGATCCATTTCATCTCCACCACATCCACAACAACAAAAAAAACCATGAATAAAATCAAAACACAATAGGTAATCAAGAAAAACATAGAAGGAAACAAACATGAAGGTCTAAACATTGTTGCCATTCTGGAGGCGGGGCAAGTGGTTCTAGAAGCATGGGCTCACATGTGAAGGGAGTGGATGATGCACTAATAGGAAAAGTCCTTCATCCACCCTTCCTGTAAAAAAAACATCATAGCCTGTTATATATCCTTGAGTGAATGTTTGAAATTGAAAACCCCCAAATGGGAGCCAGAGCAGATCCTGTGCGGGTGTTTTTGAATGCTAACGAGCTAGTGCACGGGCATTTTTGAATTCTACATTTTTTATTTGATTATTTGCATATTTTATATTTTGTGTTTTGTTTTGTTTTTTTTATTTTGTATCTTTATCTTTTGTTTAGTTTATTTTGGGATTTTTTTAGTTGCATATTTTATATTTTGTTGCATTTTAAGTTAATTATAGTTAAGAAAATCTATGTTTTTAATTTAGTGTAGTTTAATTTAATTTAATTAGGATTTTTTCATAATTTGTATTGGTTTCATTTCTTATAGTGAGATCCTATACATATGTCCCTTCAAGGATGAACACAATGATGATGATCATGATCATGATCATGATGACGATGAAGATGATGGTGATGACGAAAACAACAGCGATGATCATCATCATCATTATCCTCATCATCATCCTTGTCATCTTCATCACCATTGTCTTTGTTGTCTTCATCAATATCATCATCATCTTCATAATCATCATCATCGTCGTCGTCATCATGATCTTCTTTATCGTCATCATCATAATCATCATCTTCATCATCAACGTCTTCGTTATCACCACCGTCATCTTGATCATCATCATAATATTCGTCATCATCATAATCATCATCTTCATATTCATCATCATATTCATCATCAACATCATCGTCATCATCTTCATCATCATCATCTTCATCATTGCAATTTTAGGGGGAGATCAGTGAATGAAGATGCCTACATGATAGGGGGAGAAACCAGTTGAGTGAAAAATTAAGGATTGCTCTTAACACCCATTCCAAGGACTAATCTGACAATTCAATATGATTCGAGGAAGTAGTAAAAACAAAATACAACTTTTTGGGCCCTCTGAAGCATCCTGTTCTTAGATTTGTGCACATGAAGAATCAAGACTTATGGATGTAGTCCGGTGTCTTAAAAGAGGAAGATCCAAATTGAGCAGTTTGGTAGTTTCATAAAGTGCATTCTTTATAGGAGTGAATAATCACTCATAACCATTCTATTATAATGCTGGCAAAGCTCAGAACAATTTAGTGAAGACCAAAGTAAGGATGTTGTCATCACATATTCATCATCATCATCATCATCATCGTCATCGTCATCCTCATCCTCATCCTAATCATCATCATGATAATCATGATCATCATGATCATCATCTTCAGCATCCTCATCCTCGCCCTCATCATCATCATCATCATAATTTCTATCATCGTCATCACCACCATCATCATCTTCATTATCATCATCGTCGTCGTTGTCATCATCATCATCATCATCGTCATCATCATCATTGTCATATCCCTCTTCCTAATCAACATCTATGGTCGATCCATGGAAAGTGGTAGGGGCTGTGAATATCTACGGCTAGAACAAGATGTTGGGTAGATAAACGGGTGAGAAGCATTCCATGATTAGAAGTTGCTCACTTGTTCAGATGAAAAAGGGTTAGAAAAATGTTAAAGTTCTCAAGGCTGAGTGGTCCTGATGAAGGTAGTTTAAAGATCGACGGTTGATATTGATCTCCCCAAATCAAGCTATGCAGGTTGATAGTGTTGATCTCCCCTATTATGTCTCCCCTCCTTACTCGCCTCACCTTTTGACTTGAGTCCTCTTCTTCTTCCTTCTCTTCCTTCCATGGGCTCTCTGATCTGTGCCCTGAGCACCCTCGAAACAAATAATGATCTTTGAAAGTCTCTGGACACGTCAGAGCCTATCCGTAATCCACCTAAAATTGGGGCTTTTGTTTGATCACTTTGAATTGAGCATATGGGGAGGAAATGATTCAATTCTAAAAATAGTTGTTGAATTCAGGGTTGATAAAAAAAGTTGCTACCTGAAAGCATTAGGTTTACATTCTGGGGTTTTTCTTTTGGGTAGGCGCAACCAAACTTGACCAAAAGAGACGCCATCGAGCAGAATCAATCCTCCATTCAAAGGTCCTTCCAAATTCCAATGGCTTATTTTATCAATGACCTAACGACCGACTTTTTCACCAACCCGACAGAGTTGTCCCTTATCTAAGTTGAATAAACTATATTCTCCATGAACCGGGAGAGTAAATACCTCTTTATATATGTATGGAATTTCATTAGCTAAAATAATAATAATGATGTATCTGTGTGTGTCTCTATATTTGTATGAGATCTTGCTCCATGACATGAATGGCGGAAGATTCCCCAATGGTTGCCAATGTGCATCGTGTGAGGGCCATAGAGATGTGAATTATATGTTTCCACACAATAATCGAGTGTGCATTATATCCATCTCTTGTGGGCTCTGGGAGGTTGAATAAATAGTTGTTTCTCCTAAAACATTTAGCTGGTGGAAATGCTTTTCTTTTTATATCTAATTTACAACTAGTGTTGTGGGCATCCGAAAGCCATCAACCATAATAGAACAAAAAAAGTTTAAAATACTTGATATTTGTTGGAAAATTTGACTCATTGTCTTGATGATGAACCTTGATAAAGGTTCGTAATGTCGACATATCAAATGGAGTCTACAATTACATTGGATACCACTACTCAAACCTATCAACGCAGAATTTAAGAGAAGAGATTGTAAATATGTTTTTTTGTCAAAATAACATTTTTGAATCTATAAGGTTGACAAAGATATTATAGTATGTAATAGTCCTTGTTTTTTTTCTAACCTTTTCACATAAATATAAGATGAAAATTTGAAAAGATAAGTGTGGAATCCCTCTCAAACTTCTTCTCGTTTGAGATCCAAATACTAGTAAGATCCACATTGAAGTTTGAAGGATACTTTTTTCAATGTGTTTAAATAATAATTATATGCACCAAGTTTTGAAAAGAGAAATGAGAATCCCTATAAATCCCTCTCATTTGACATCTAGATGTTAGTAGATTCAAGACTAAAGTTTGAAAGATAAATATTCAAGTCTTCTAATACTTAGGATTATTATGGTGAAGATGATGCTTGTGGATTAGGTGGAGTTTGAAATTGAATGGCTAGTTACTCATGAACTATGTCCATATGGACAAACATATCAATTAGCTTTGTGATGATATTTGTAACTTTTTTTTTTCCATTAATGGAAATGTAGATCCTAAAAAACTTATTTAGTTGGAAAGATAATAATACAATGCTTTTAATAGCATGTAGAAAAGTTCATTTCAAAACAGGTAAGGTAAAATGTCATGGAAAAGTTATTCTTCTAATTTTTCTACTTTTATGTTGTTTATTTAAACCATTGGTTATGGAAATGATCAAGTGGTCACAACAAGGATCAACAACTTTAAATATCCCAGGGATGTACAATGTTAGAAGTACATTAGTTTTAGGTGGATACGTTGGAACTGGACAAAGATAATCTTTTTAGTTTGTTATTAATGTTAGGGATTTGATGCCTGATCTCTTTTGGCCTTGTAACATAGCAGCTCTAATAGTGGATCTCTTCTCAAAACAATTCTAGACAAAAATAAGCTTTAGTACCCCATGAGCCTACTTTCACCCCTAATTTCATATTATGCATTCAGATAAGGTTGCAAGTAGTTCTCAACTACTCTAATCACTTTAGCATGATAGGAAACAAACATTTCCCTTCAAAAAATAAATAGGCCAAAGAACATGCAAAACAAAAAACCAATACTCCTAATGGTTATGGCTATGTTCACATTAACAAAACAAGTGCATCAATCTCTTTCTAAATGGGTTTTTTCCCGATCTCATCTTCCATCACCATTACATGCTCTTCATTCTCAACCTTTATTTTAGTCTCTCCTTCACTATACTAACTCTTGAGTAATCCCCATAAAAAGAATTTGGAAGTGATAAATCATATGTACATGGTTTACCTCACTAATTCCATGTAAATGTTGAATCACTTGGGATTTCTTCTTATTGTCATTTTTTTTCTATACAATGTTTTTAATAAACAATGGAATTTTTTTAACACTTAAATTTTCAAATGAAAAGAATGATTTATTTTTAAATGTCAACATTGAAGGGTTCAATTTCTCATAGCCCTTCAAAGTAAAATGAGACATGCCCTTCCAATTTGATCACTGGCGTCTCTGGAGCCATTCAACCTGGTAAAGGTGGTGTCTTGGTCAAGTCTGGTACAGAAAGGATGTCCTCACATATGAGCTGACCAATAATCATATCACTCAATGCCATTTGTGACACACCTTAGGTGAAGGTCATGTCCAAAGCATCACCGATTCACTAGCCATCCCGATTCTAGAGATTCGGCACGTGGCTTGCGTAGAAAACAACGAGAGATCATCAAGTGCAGATCTTTGAAGCGATGAACCTAGCCTCTACATGAAGCAAAGGGATGCGGATAACTGAAACCGTTCCGAACACCACCATCAGCGTAAGTGAAAAGGCAAAGAATGTCATGTCCAAACACCATGATCCATGTGTACAACAATGCAACATCAAAGGAGGCGGCATGACTGGATTCTCAGTAGAAAATATAGATCCCTACCCATGTGTCCACTCATGCTACCATTATGCTGACCAGTTATCTCTGTATCCATATTCATATTCATCACCCTATATAAACACCACCTTCCCAGGCTGATTAAGATGCATAAGATGAATCAATAATTAGAGACAATGCTCGAAGTGTTATTTTGCTAAGATATTTTGAGAATTCTGAAAGAGTTGAAATGGAGATATGATTTGAGAATCTTGTTAGTATCGGGGTGTTGATGGTTGGTGAGCTTGATTCTAGGCTCATCTATCGCCCTGTTTTTTTACACCAAGAAAGCGCCAACCATCGGGGCCTAGATGTGAAGCACTTTGAATGTTTTCGGACAGTTGAACATTTGGTTGCGCTATGCCTGGGTTTTCCTGTCCCAGGTGTGTCTCCCCAGAAACCCTGCAAGAAATCACAGCTTCTAAAGTCTCGGTACATGGTGACCATGTTTAGCTGCAACCAGTAGGAGAAAATTCTCATGATGGGGTGGCGGGTGTCCAAAATCTTCATAGCCTCGTTTGTGAACTCTAGTTCCCAACTTTTTCTGAGGTGGCGAGGAGGTGGAAGACACCCCCCACTGTATGAACTGTAGGAGAACCCACTCCATGGGAGGTGGGGAGTACAAATTTGACCTTCTCTAAGTCCCCTCATACAACAGTATTGCCAGGACAGAGGGGGGTTGTATAAAAGGCAAAGCATGGAAAGGATATAAACTCCTTTGCCAGTCCGGAAACCATGCAGAAAGGTTCCTTTGAGCACAAAATTACACACATTAGGGAAGGACATGTTTTTGATTTGAAAGACAGACAAGTGGTCAAGCCCAGTCAGCAGTGAGTCATCAGAAGCATCCTTAATGTTGTTTTCACGACCTACAAGCTCAGAAATAGAAGCGACGTGCTGCCATATAGACCGAACATGCACATTAGCTCCATATATAATCTCTGTTTTAATATATGTAAAATATCTTTCCTCTATCCATAAACTTTCGTGATTCCTTGCCTCTTGCAACATATTTTAGACCGGATCATTGACTCCATTGCCTAATGGTCCCCTCCATGATCGTCCCACCAGACTTTATAAAAAAACTTGTTCTATTCAGAAATATGACCTTGTGACTTGTCTTTGATCGATTGAATATATTGCGTAGGAAAACTTTGTAAATAGTGAGATATCCCTCTCTGAATTAGCCACCAATTAGCTTACTACCTATTGAGTTACAAGTGGTTTCCATTTTCATACCTTGAGTTTCCATCATCTTTATCATGATAATGGGGCTTGTGGTTGTTGTTGATATGTATATATTCAATTAGCATTACTCATTGTATATCACATGGATGCAAGGATGAAAAATAGAATTTTGGGATGCATAACAACAACCCTCATTTTCATAGATAAATTCATTAAAGCCAAAAGCCAAAGAAAATATTTCAGGGTTACACATTACAATCTACAATTCTCATAAGGAAAATAAAATCACTTACTTGAGCCAAATGTAGTTGTGGAGGAAAGATAGCTAAGACGCCACCCTGTGAACAATAATTAACCATCACTCCAGCAGAAACCATACCTGCAAATGCCCAAGTTAGAACAAACCCTAAAATATCCAAGGTAAAAAACTCTTGAAGAAAAACTACAACAATAGAGTTTACCTCGAGTTTCCATGCCGAAATTACCAAGGTTTCCATGCAAAAAACAATGAGACCACCCAAATATACAAAATACACCCTTCCATGAGCAAAATTTTCAGAAAAGTGGTCAAAATTGGTACCAATAGCCTTAAGAGAATGCTCACCACAATTCATGGTTTGAGAAGAATGCCTTCACCATGGGACCATCCTATAGCTAGTTGGTTTGGATACCTATTCATGATTTTAGTTTTCTTTAATCTTTCTTGAGGAGAAAGATACAGGCCTACCAAAACCGAGCTTTTCACTAGTGGATGCAAAAATGGCTAAGTAGCCTCAGAAAGATGCCCGCCCTAAATTATGGGTTAGATTAAATGCATGCAGCACATGGGGGTATTGTAGATTGGTCTTCGGCCTACTTGACCATGTCTTCAGATTGTATTGGAAATGGATGAAGAAAAATTTATGGACCTGCCAAAATGGTGTTTTAGGCAGATTAGTCCAAATTGAGAAATTTGTCAATTAGTGTTAAATATGCCCAAGTGTCCTTAAGGAAATTCCTGCCATGCCTCATAGGATGATGTGAAAAATGTAGTGAGAGTGTGAGTCTCTAGAGTGTTGTATGGATCATACAACCATGTCACTTTCCTCACTAGAGAGTCTCTAAGGAGGAAGATCTCAACCTGCCAAATGTGCCTCCTAGCCATATTTGCACTATTCCAGTACTGGCAAAACTGCCTAAGTGGCTTCATGGAAATGTTCTCCAGAGATTGTCTTGATGATGATAAATCTATCTGAGGGTATGGGGTTGTTATTTGATGAACTGGATATCTTGCCATGTTCTTATTTTTTCTTATGGTCACCACACAAGGAAAATAACAATCTGCCAAAATAGAAGAAAAACTTTTTTGCATATTCAAAAGTATGAAAATTCTGGTAAAAGTGCGTAAGTAAGCTCAATAAAATGCCCACCATTTCCAGTAGTTGATGGATTAAATTGTTCTAAGGGTATGGTTCTTGTAGAAGGAGCAAGTCAATAAGTCGACTTAAACAATAGCCGACTTAGTCGATGAGCCGACTAAGTCAGTCGGATGACTAAACTAGAGATTAGGTTGGCCACCTAAGGTCATGTCGGTTCACCGAACCGACAGGTAGTTATTTTGTAACTGTTTTTTAATCATATATATTAGGATATTGAGCCAGATGAGAACTCAGTTCAATTTTCTGTGTTGTATGGACTCATTCATGTAATATAATCTGTTAATTCACCTATTTTTTTATATCTCTTGTCTTTGTTTTATAGGTATGTATTATTGGTAACCTTATGTGATCTGTGAGATTACAACATTGGTTCCGTTGCCAGTAGTACATGTCTGAAATGCATGCAAACATATGATACCAGAGCAGGATATTAAGGACTGGTGGGAACGTAAAGTTGCAAACTATTTGCAGAATTACGCACGAAGGAACAGATTAACAATCACACAAGCAAACAAAATATTATTCACTGAAACACATGAAAATTTTGTAGAATCAGTGCCCCAACTTTTGAAGAAACTCCTGGATGAGAAACTCAGAAGGGACTAAAGAACAATAGTTGCTAGAAAAACTGATCCGAGGAGGTAGAACAAACTTGTCGAAGTGGTTCGAGAAAATCGCCGACGACTTCTGTGAGGAGCAAGCAGTCGAAGACAGAACTTCAGTGGAAACCGTCAAGGAGAAATTTTACACAGATCTCACCGAGCAATTTCTGTGCTCCTTACCAACCTTGCTATTCAAATTTCCTGATAGAGAAGGGAGTAGGACATATTGTCGAACCTTGTCCATCACTTCATGAATTTCCATCAAACTCTAACTGGGCGGAGAAGCAAAAGAAGTGGGAAAATTTTATTGCAGAAAGGGAGTGGAAATACTTCCTAAGCAAATAGACCGAACTATCCAGGCTTCTAAAAGCGTCGGGTAGGCTATGGGGGGGTAGTTGGTCATATGTCGAGATAGAGTAGAGTGGATTCACCAGTTACTAGAAATAGATACTATTCACCAGTAATGAGAAGTCGACCAAAAGGGAACTCAAGAGAATAGTATCACATGAACATATGTCAGACATTCAGAAAATAGAGAGGGAAGAGAGACAACAGAGGAGAGAAGAAAGAAGAGAAAGAGCCTTAGTGCTGCATAGAGGAAGGAGTCCTAGGGTGACCGTCTAGGAAGAGAATTCACTAGAGTCAGGTCATGACCGAAATAAATAAGGCGTGGAACAAGAGGCGTCCCCTATGGAGGAAGAATTGTGGATAGAGCAGTCGGAAGCTCTCCAATTAAGAGCTCCCCATGAAGGAACAACCCTCTCTCCGTTGAATCTGCATACTCAGATATAGACTATTGTCGAAGAGGACCTCTGACTACGAGCTGGTGACTTTGGTATATGGAGTCGACTAGACAACAAAACATACACTAGAAGACACCTCATTATTCGTCAACTAGAGGAAGGGAATTGGATTACCTTTCAAGCGGTACCCTCCAACCGAAGTATCCACTTACTCTTACCGACACATGAAGGAGCACCCCCCCCACCAAATATAGCTTTGGAAGACATAGAACATTCAGAACTACGGACAAATAGTTGCACTGGGCCGTCGACAGATGAAGTCGACATCAACCGACTACCAGTCGACAAAGAATTGACAACTAACAGGAACGAAAGTTTTGTCTACAATAGTCCCGTAGAGATGAATAAACCAATAACCCCACTACCCTCACCCTCACCCCCACCTCCACCACCACCACCTCCTAAGAGTAGTGACAGTGATTCCAACATGGGTCACGGATCAGCTCACCTTCCTCTATATGAGGGGGATGAGGACCCCATACAACACTAGTTCATCTGGAAGTCAACTTGGGAGGCCAACCAAGTTATAGATGAAAATAGACAAATGGCACAGTTTGCTGGTGCCTTAAGGAAAAGGGCATTGACGTGGTATATGACCCTTTCGAAAAGACAACCTAGAGCAACCAAAGCCGAGATCAAGGTGCAATTTTTATCATTTTTCAAAACTCCAGATGCCAAACACTTGGCAGTGAAAAAACTAAAAACAACATCACAAAAGCCAGGGGAAACTGTCTGTGACTATGATAAGCATTGGAAAGAACTTCTGAGCCAGCTGGACTATGTTATAGATGAACAATTACTAATCCAGTGGTTTCTTGCAGGGTTATTTCACAAAGTGCGCTGACACATCAATCTGGAAACATTCAAATCTTACAAAGATGTGCTAACAAAAGCTCTTCAAGTGGAGATGGACAAGGACATACCTGCTTACCCCACTGACCACAGATTGGAAGAACGGCTTGAGAGTGTGCAGAAGTCTTTAAATGAGTTAAACCTCAAGAATCAGGAGATCTGGTGCACAAAGTGCTCGATGGCTGGACACTTCAAAGACAAATGTTGACAAGAATACAGCTGACAGGACATTTGGTTCGTGCAGATGAAATATTTTTGTGACATTTGCCAGGAACATGGAGACCACTTGACAAAATACTACCCGTTCAACATGAAGAACAACAAGGCATCCTGGTGTGCAATCTGCGAAACCAAAAATCATAACACGGACGACTGCCATTTGAACCTGAAGAAGCGACAAAATTATCATGCAGTCTACCAAACCAACGCAGTTGCACAAACTAATGAGTAAAACAGTTTACCAAATGATCATAATGGTCAGAGATATGATGGTTGATGATACAAGCACCAGTACGACAATTGACATGGAGGCTACAGAGGAAGAGGTCGATTCTCTGGGAATCACGACAACCGACCACGTCGACCCATCCAATGCTTTACATGTTATCAGGAGGGACATCGGTATGCAGACTGTCCATATAAAGACAAAATTGACCTCAAATTGTGTACTCATTGTGGAGTAGGGGATCACTCACTAGAGGATTTCCCTACCATGTTGGAAAAAATAAATACAAAGAAAATTGTTAATGTCTTGTCGTGTGCGCAAAAAAATGATGTAATAAACACAAAAATTTTGCATATTGTAACTCGAAAAGGAACAAAAATAGGCAGTGATAACCCAAGAATCAATAAAATAAAAGAGAAAAATGTCTATCCAGATCCACTAAAAGAAAAACAAACATACAAATAAGCAACCAATGTATTCAAAGGAATTGCACGACAAGAACGAGCTCACAACACTCGACATAACACAATAAATGAATTCATCCAGCTCATACAAAAAGACAACTCAATATCTCAGTTCATCAATTTGTTGTATGAAATAAAATGTAACAACTCTGAAAAACAAACAAAGAACATCTGCAGCTTAAATAAAAAGGATAAAGGTGATGCCAACCCACTTGTCAACCTAGAAATCGAAGGATACCACATCCGACAAGTAGTACTTGAGTTTGGATCACAAGTAAACATCATGACTCGTGACACTTGGGAACAAATGGGTAGACCTCGACTCTATGAGTCAGGCATATACCTAAAACTAGCCAACCAGGGCTTAATTGAACCTATTGGAGTCTGGAAGAACGTTGACACAACTATAAAAGGAATCTCGACCAAGGTTGACTTCGAAATCATTGACCCTAAGGAAGGATCCAGTTCCTTCCCAGCCTTAGTCAGTCGACCTTGGGGTAGAAAGATGAAAGCATCGATATCCTTGGACAAGGACCGAATCAAATTAAAAGGAAATGGACAAAAGGTCATTGTACCCATTCACCCATCTCAAGGAGAACCTTGGAATGAACCTATCGATGACGAATTCAACGTCCGACAACTCTACCAGATTCAAAACAATGCAGATTATACATAACCAAATATCCATGGAGAACTTCATTTAGGAAACCAAGACTTAGTTGGTGATAATTCAGATGCCAAATTATATGATTGGGAGATTGAGAACTATGAAACACAAGCAAGAGGGTGCTGGACTATTCAAAAAGTGCAGAAAAAGCCCACCCAACAGTGCTTCATAGTGTCCATTGTCCCAAAAATATTTGAGAAGAAAATTAGGGAATACCCTAGCTTAAAACCTACCAATGTAAATACTACACAAATACAAAGATACAAGGAAAGGGAATCACCAGTCATGCATGTAGAAAAAGTTTCCAAAAATATTGGTGAACATGGACGACTTCAAATCCTAGTAGAAACTTTTACAGGAAAAGTTGCTCGATGGTGGGATACCCATTAGACAAGACTGCAGACCTGGACAATAGTTTCGACTTACTTTTTCGAAAGGTTTGGAGGAAACAAGTTAACCCAACAAGTTCAGATACCTATATTCACTCAAGGACAAAACCCAAAAGATCATATTAAAACCTGTGAAAAAGAGTGGAGAAGATTTGGATACAAGGATGAACAAGCATGGCCACACTTGTTCCCATCAACCCTCTTCGACTTACCAAGCAAATGGTATAAGATGGAATAAGCTAGAGGTGAAACATTCTTATGGCATGAACTCAGGGAAAATTTCATTAAAGATTTCAACTTTATACCACAAAATGAAAACTTGGTCAAAACAACAAAACAGATTAAAGAATCTATACAGCTGACCGAAAACAAACCCTTAAAGGATACCCAACCTACAATGAAATGCAACAATATACAAACAAGTATAAAGCCACAGTCGACAAGACTACAGTTAGAAAACGAAAATACAAAAGGAAAAAGCTTTAGATGGAAATCCAACCATGTCGAAATGACCAAACCTATTTGTACAATCCTTAAAGTGGAAACAACCGACAAATAGGACATTGACAGAATGACTGCAGCTGACTTCCCTGCCACATTCTCACAGTTTAAGGAAGGAAGCCAACCGATCAATGAGGCCAAAGCACCAGAATGGATAGATGCTAAAGTCAAAACTAGAGAATTCGACATCTCAAATGATGACCAACCAAAAAAGGAAAATATTGGTTACTATTGGAGTGCAGAGCAGACCACAGAGATAGTGAACTTATTAAAGGAGTTCCAAGATGTTTTTTCTAGAGATTATACAGACCTCAAAGGCTTAGTCCACGAAATGGGAGAAATGAAGATTGACACTAAACCTGATGTTCGACCTGTGAAGAAAAGGCCGTATAAACGAGCTCACAAATACAAAGAGATAGTCAAAAAGGAAATTTATAACATGCTTGCAGCAGACATCATCTATCCTATTGACCAATCAGAATGGGAAATTCCAATGGTTGTACAGCCTAAGAAACATGATCTGACCAGACTAAGAATTTGTGTCGACTTCCGAGAACTAAATAAAGTGACACTGACAGACCCATTTCCGACTCCTTATGTAGATGAAATCTTAAATGAGGTTGCAGGACATGAATGCTACTCATTTACAGATGGATTCTCAGTTTATAACCAAGTGCCAATAGCTAAAGAAGACCAGAAGAAGACAACCTTTATGTGTGAATTTGGTTCATTTGCTTACAAGGTTATGCCTTTTGGATTAAAAAATGCACCTGCAGTATTCTCTAGAATTGTTGTCAAAACATTTCAAGAATATATCTATAATACCATGGCAGTATACTTTGAGGATTGGACAATATACTCCATGTTAAAGGATCATTGCAAATGGCTCAGACTTATGTTGGAGAGATGTCAACAAATTAAACTCTCACTAAAAATCAAGAAATGCATATTTGTGACCCCCATAGGGATATTATTAGGGCACATTGTCTGTAAGGAAGGTATTAAGGTTGACTTTGCAAAGATCAAAATTATCCTCGACCTAAAACCACCAGTGAACCCAAAACAAGTCAGGGTGTTACTTGGCCACATAGTCTATTACAGAAAATTCATAAGATATTATTTAGATATGACCTATCCTCTTGAAGAAATATTAAGGGAAGATCAAGAGTTCAACTAGACATAGGAGTGCCACATATCATTTGAAAAATTAAAAAGAAAACTAGTCGAAGCACCAATCCTAAATTTTCCAAACTGGTCGATCAAATTCCATGTTCATATTGATGCATCAGGCCTAGCAATAGGTGCAATATTAACTCAACTAGGAGATGATGGAATGGATTATCCTATAGTTTACAGTAGCAGAAAATTAAACAAGTCTGAGAGAAACTATTCGATAACAGAAAGAGAAGCACTAGGAATGGTCTTTGCACTACAAAAATATTGACATTATCTCTTAGCTAACCCATTTATATTCTATACAGATCATCAGGCCCTGAAGTATCTCATCAATAAACCACTACATCGTGGAAGGATCTGTCGATGGCTACTTCCCTTTCAAGAATTCGAGTTCGAAGTCGTTGTCCGACTAGGCAAGTTAAATGTTGGTCCCGACCATTTATCCCGAATTGACACAGGAGAAGAACCGAAATGATTCGATGATGACTTACCTAATGCAAATTTATTTCAGATAGAAGCAGTCCCAGCAGAACTAGCCCAGTTCTTGGAAGATGGACATCCACCAGAAGGAATGAGTACAAAGAAAAAGTAGATCTTAGCTATGAAGGCTGCACCATACAGTCTTATAAATGGATTTTTATAAAAAATGGGATTAGATGACATCCTCAGAAGGTGTGTACTGGAACATGAATGAGACAACATTATGCATGAAGCACACTATGGACCTGTAGGAGGACATTTCCAGGCAGACACAACTGCAAAGAAAATTCAACAGTCAGGGTTATGGTGGCTGACACTCCATAGAGATTGCAAAAATTTTGTTAGTTGATGTGACAGATGTCAACAACTAGGTTGACCCCTCCCTAGCACAAAAATTCCTTTGATATCAGTAAACCCAAGTCTGACATTTGAAATATGGGCCATAGACTTCATAGGACCATTTCCTAGACTAGCAAAAATAACAGGCGCAAGGTATATCATAACTGCAGTCGAATACGTAACTAAATGGGCAGAGGCTAAACCAATTGACACATGTTCTAGTGAGATAGCTGCTAAGTTTATCTATGAGAATATCATCACTAGATTTGGATGTCCACTAACTCTAATTAGTGACTAGGGAACACACTTCATCAACAGAACTATCAAAACCCTAACCGACCAGTTCCAAATCGAGCATCGCCAGAGTACAGCCTACCACCCTCAGTCGAATGGAGCAATTGAAGAATTCAATAAAACATTAACAAGAGGACTAACCAAACTATGTAATGCTGATAAGGATGACTGGGATGAGAAAATACCTGTAGTATTATGGGCATACTGAACAACATATAAACGCTCGACTGACCAAACTCCTTTTCGACTAGTCTATGGACAAGAAGCAGTAGTTACACTACACTTCCGACAATGGACACCTATCATCACAGAAACCCTACATGTCGATGTCGAACAAGGAATAAAGGACCAACTATTGCAACTAAGCAAACTCGAGGAGCACCGACTAATGGCAATACAACATCAAGAAATCCAGAAACAACAATAGAAAGATTGGCACGACCGAAACATCAAGAACAAAAACTTGTCGGTAGGAGACCTTGCTTTACTATATAATAGTCGATTAAAAGGTAAAGCTAAAAATCTCCACACAGAATGGATGGGACCTTACGTTTTCGAAGAGATACATACCAATGGATCAGTCTGACTAAGGATGTTACAGGGCATAGTATTTCGGAAACTCTTTAATGGAGCCTGACTAAAATGCTATAAAAACTAAAAATAAACTAAAAAAAAATCATATAATGACCATAACCGTAAACCAAAAGCTATAAAAACTTCAAGATCCAAAAGCAAAAAAAAATAAAAAAAAATACCGTACATACAGAAAACTATGACAGCAAATTATCATTTTGACAACTGACATCATGCCCATCGACATAACACCATCGACCATTTTCATCGACTGGCCACTTCCATCAACCATTCTCATAACTGACACCGACCAATGACCTCGATAGTCCCATCGTGCAATCATGACATCGAGCATCAAAAGCAATTCACCATTAACGCACACTCAAGTGTTCCAGCTGGAACATCACATCCACCATTAATAAACCCATCAATGCACACATCCACAACATCGCTTATAAATACTGGACTGCCAAAGGATCATCCAATGCAATTCATACAGAGAGAGCATCAGAGCATCCAATCGACTAAAAGCCAAGAAACCCTTAGTGAAATAGACCACGTAACCGACACAATGGCACCCAAACAAACTAGAGCCTCGACCAAAGCCAAGGAACTATAGGCTGCAGATACACCTTTAGTCCGCAGGCTGAAAAACATTAAGAATTCCAAGGTACAAGAAGGCTCATGGAAAAAAACTATGGGCTGAGATACAAGAATGGGCTTATGTCAACAAGAAGCAGACTCAAGTCATAGAGAATATCAAATACAACACTATATTCAACTATTTCAATGCACCACTCATGGCCAGCTTTGGTGGCACGAAGGAAACTGCTATAAAATTCATCATCAGCCAGTACCACAATGATCGGTTCTACTTTGACCAACTGGTCGACATCTCTGGAGAAGTCATCTCCAAGTTTATCGGTCTCTCAAACAAAGGAAACCCAGTACCAGTCGGTATTAAAGAAGGACTGGTCGAAGAGCTAACTAGGTCGACTTCGGGAAAGAACTCGAAGGGGTTGATGATTAGCCAAATCACAACCTGAATTCCATAGATTGTGGCCAAAATAATAGCAATAACACTCACCCTGGTAGGTCGAGGCAGTGACCTTAAGTTAGACATGCTAGAAGCTGTCGACACCATTACGACAGATGGAAGGATATACAGATGGGATGAATATGTCGCTGACATGGTCAAGACCATTTGTGAAAGATGCCAAGAAACGGGGGGAATCATCAAGTTCCCCTCCCTAATATTATGGATAGTCATGTACCATATTTTCCCAGAGGGGAATCCAATCTTTCAAGAACCGTCGAGGTTCCACATGTGGAGATTTAAACCATTTTCCCAGTGAGGAACTTTGCAGGAACTTGAAAATGGGAAGGTGCTATTGGAGAACTGGCTTCAATAGCTCAAAGTCCACATGAATAGATGGATGGTGCCTCAAAACATCCGAAGAAGTCTATAAATGGACTCCCACATCTAGCTAGAACTCGACCATACCTCGGTATGGTACATGCAGGGTGACAACTCCAATGCTAAATCCCTCGAATACTATCCATCAGTCGACCAGATATTTGGGGAGCTGTCTTGACAAGATAAAACCAAAATACCAGTACCACCAGCAGCAAAGAAGATCGACTTCTTGATAAAGGAGCTGCTCACCGACCAAGAAAAAGAGGAAGACTATGAGCTCAACCTCTATATCAGCACCTTTGTGTCGGAGGAGACACCGGTCGAACACACCAGCTAACTTCAAATAACCATCAAACCTCCGACCGCACAGAGGGTCGAACCCCAAACAGGAGAACCACAACTAGAGCAACAGGTCATCACTCTAGCTGTAGAGAGTCTCATCCCGACCCAGGAGCCAAGGGGTGAGATAGAGCCAAAAAACCCAGAGTATGTTGTCACAAAAGGCATCATTAGAAAATTTTCAAAAGAGATAGCAGCAGCCAGGAATAAGCTCAAGACACAACAACAAAAACAAGGAAAAGGTAAGCACAAGATTATCCTTTTAGACTCATCAGAAGACGAGGAGGAATTGGCAGCCACAGCCCTCGACATAATAGAGGATGCTGCAGCAAATAAGGTACCGGTCGAAACCCAGTTCCAAATATTCATCGGGGTAGGACCACTAGCGGGTCGACTAAAGAAAGCTAAGACCATGACGACACCTAAGAACGTCGTCAATATGGTTTCTACGCCTCCACCCCCATCACTGACGAAAGTAACCGAGGAGCAAGTATCGGCATAGCATTCAATAAGCCCCCTCGACTTGTACAAAAGTGCGATGTTGGAAACGGTGAAGGCTAAATTTGAGAAAGACAGAGATCTGCAGGCATTCATTGAGAAACTACCTGAGATATTTATGTCGGCCCAGAAGATATCCACAAAAGCACCTCTCTTCGATGTTGGTGGATACCAACCAGGACACGAAGTCTAGTCCAAAACCTTTGCAACCATCACATCGACTTTCGAGAGAAATCTTGATAAGGAAGCTAAAGTGGTTGCACATTGGACCTTGACTATCACTCCGACCATACCTCAAGCCGACCTACCAGCCACTGCCCTAACTGGAGGAGAAGAAAATGAGGAGGACATACCCCGACAGATTAACCAAATGTTCTCCAACTTAGAATCACCTCTCCGCCCCAACAATACACCACTCACCAACACTTCCCCCAACCCAATCACCCTCGACCATTCACCAACTCCATCACCACCACCACCCCCTGACTTAGAGCAAGGCCCACCACAACCAGTTGCATCTAAACAACCAGAAGTAGTAGTCATCCCACCTCCCCAACTAGAGAAACCATCAACCACTATCCCACAAACCAAAGATCCTGACTCGACTGTTGCAGGTACACAGGTGTCGACACAAGTAGGAAAAGAAAAGCATAAGAAGAGGAAGGAGAAATAGAAGAAGGAGCATCATGGGCAGCCATCAAAGCTCCAGATCAGATTGAAGGATGCAAGCTCCCTGACCGACCCAAAGCTAGGACAACTCCTCAAGACCCTAGTAGGTGAAGCAAAGACGAGGAGCGAGCAAAGAAATAAGGAACTCAACGACAAGAATGCAAAACAGGTTGAGTTCCTTACGAAATGCTGAAACCTATCCCATTCAGTCCTACCGGGCCCCGTAGAGGTCGACACAGACAAACTGCTCGAAAGGGCATATCAGCTATTTGAGAGGATGGCGTCAGCACTCCAAGCTCACATTCGGGAAACAAAGGAGGAACAAAAAGAAGAAACTGCTAGACTCCTAATGGCATAGCACATCACCTTCACTGAAGCTTATAAAGTGCTGTAAGATCACATGGAGGAGTCTGTCATAACTGAAGAAATACTGAGAGACTGGCCTACTTACTGCGAGCAATTCTATCAGCAATATTGGCAGACCCAATAAGGGATCCAGGCATTAGAAAGTAGGAAAACCATTGAGGAAGCACTAAGACCACAAGAGAAGAACAAATAGTGCTTGAAACAGCCAAGCTGCAGAGACTAGAGAGGGAAGCACATCAGTGGGTGCAACAAGCTATCCCCAATTTATAAAAAGTTGACATCCTTTGTCTGCAGATGAAACGAATTATAGAGACTGCAGAGGAGAAGGACCAATTTATGGGTCTCGACATCGAGAGGATAGCAGAAGTCTCCATTTCAAAAAATATTTCGATCCTATCAAGCCTGATCACACTTACCATCGACATCCAGAAGATTTTGCAAAGTTGGACATATTTCCAACATCACCTCGCAGTAACAGTACCATCCATTGTCGAAGTCTGTGTATAGAAGCGACCGACCATCAGACTTCACAGCCCATGAAGACAAGGCAAATCACAGTAACTATTGAGACCAGAGGAATTTTTTGTACCTCCCTGTTTCTTCGGGACGAAGAAACATTTTGTTTGTGGGGGAGATGTAGAAAGAGCAAGCTAATAAGTCGACTTGAACGATAGCCGACTTAGTCAATCAATCGACTAAGTCGATGAGCCGACTTAGTTGATCAGCCGAATAAGTCGGTCGGTCGACTAAACTAGAGATTAGGTCGGCCACCTAAGGTCGTGTCAATTCACCAAACCGACAGGTAGTTATTTTGTAATTTTTTTGTAATCATATATATTAGGCTGTTGAGCCAGATGAGAACTCAATTCAGTTTTTTGTGTTGTATGGACTCATTCATGTAATATAATCTGTTAATTCACCTATTTGTTCGTATCTCTTGTCTCTATTTTAAAGGTATGTATTATTTGTAACCTTATGTATCTCTGAGATTACAATAGGTCTCTAGAGTGTTGATTGCTGCATCTAACCACATCACTATTTTGTCCAAAAACTCTCTAAAGATGAATTTACCAGTATGCCAAAAGTGCCCTCTGCCTTGTTTTGCTCCAGTCCAGTAAAATGCCTGCCCGACTTAGAAGAAGATGAGTCTGAAGGGGAAATCAGTTTGGTTGTGCTGAATGGGATGTACTACATCATCTCGTATCATTGGTTCAGTATTTGGTGAAAATAAAAATCCCTCTTGTTGACTTAGGGTTTTATAATTTTGTCAAAGTGGTAAATCTATAATTTAAAATGCTATTTTCAAATGATGTGTGTGTGTCAATTAATTCATCAAATGACATGTATTTGTTCCTTGTTGAAGTGTTTATCCAATCATGGTTTCAATTTTCCCTATGGAGGTCACATCAGTAAAATATTAACCTTCCATGTTGAAAAAAAACCATGTTCACACAGTGTATGAGTTTGCCCGCACATAGCTTAAAAATATATAATAAAAAAGTTTTTCAGATGCCCGCACAAGCTAGAGATTTAAATAGAGACTGCTCAGCCAGTTAATTAAAAAAATATGAAATAAATAAGAGACAAACAAAATAGATTTTATTATTTAATTAACATACATAAATTTAATTTATTTCGAAGAGATTGATGCTTTCTTTCACAACCTATAAGCAATCTCGTATTGATCACTGAAAACATTGGATTCAGAGATGAATTCTCTATAATGTTATCTTATATGCCGATAACTACAAAAATCCATCATACAAATATTTTTTTCATTAACTGTCGATAAATACATATATACATTGATTTATACATGTCTAGCATGTTTAAGAGATGGTTGCAATCCATCCTCTTGAGTAGAAGACAAATCTGAATTGTCTCTCTTGCCTTTCGTAGAAGAGTGTAATTGTGCTGGAGTTGGACAAGGCACTTATTGTGATTTCTTTTCAAGCTCTTTAACTCTCTGTGAAACTTTTTTTAATTTTCAAGCAATTTTTTTCCACCATCAGTTTGTTCAACATTTCCAAATTTTTCTTATACTTCATTGATTCCAGTTCTTCCTTGACCTCCAATTTGTCTATGGTATGTTTCAATTTATTTTTAACTTCAGTCAATTCACGTTTCATATTATGTATTTCTTTCTCCTGCTCTTTTTCCCTCAACTCTGTCTCGTTGGGAAGGACAGGAATTGCACTCATCGCAGCAAATGGCCCTTTTAATTCCTTCTCCAAATCAGCAATTGTGGATTTAAGTGTTTGAATTTCCGTATCACATCCCAAATGTTGTACTCTTCTACCTTCTAATAGTTTTGATTTTAGCTCCCTTATTTTTGCATCTTTCCCAGCCATCTTCTCTTTGATTTCTTTATGTAACGATGATGAGCCATACAAACCACCTAGTGCAAGGTTTGCTGAGAAGCGTTCTTGTAGCAACTTCTCTCAACTTGCTAAGGACTTCTCTCACTCTTATATGGAAATTGTACATGTATGTGTATTTTTCCTTCTATCCTTACCCTTACCCTTACCATTTTCTCCTTTGGTACCCTTACCTTCACCCTCACCACCTTCTTCACCGGAATTTTTTTTTCCTCTAATTTGTTTTTTAAGTTTTAAAGTTTCAGACATCCTTGCTAACCTTGTTCCTTTCGGCTTATCAGCTTGCCTAGAAATGGTTTTTCTCAAATCATAAATTATTCATTCTAATTCTCCAACTTTTTTTCCATGGCTTTCCTCCCACTCTTTCAACTTCAACTGATATTCTTGTACTACCTATTCATTTTCTTTAATTTTCTTCTCCATTACCTGTAAAGGACCCATTTCTATCCTCACTGATGGTACATTGAGAACATGTGGTCTTTTTTTCAACTCTTCTTTGAGTTCACTAGCTTCAGCATTAGATTTTTACAAAGCCTCTTCATACACAACCCTCACGAACTGAATTGCTTTTTTCAGCAACATCAGTGTGTTTATCTACTTATTTGGATAATAATTTAACTATTTCTTCTTTCCATTTTATAATTATGTCTGCTCTGAAATGATTATCCACAACTGTCTTCTGCAACGCTTCTATCTGTTTTAGGCATTGTAAAATATTTTCATCTTTTCTCAAGCACTCTTCCACCCAATTGCATATATAGGAAGCTTGTTCTTTGAAACAATCCATTTTATCATATAGGATGAACACGTAACTACTATCAAACTTATATGATGCAATGTCTAAATGCATAGCGGAACCCCCTGATTCTGATTTGGAAGAACAATCATACTCAATTGCCAACTGTTTAGGAGGAATTCTATCAAGAATGTCTTGAGGAATGGAAAAGTGAGTAGTATTTTGTTCCATTTCATTGCATGTCACCTCCTCCCAATGACCTCTATCTACATGCCCCTTAAACTCTTTCAAAGTTATGGCAACACGAATTTCATCCTTTGTGACCAAATCAGGATACTGTATTCATAATTCTCCAAGGTTCTCAGGAATTTGTACTGGCGATTCCTCATTCTATTCAATAGGGTGTAATGATAATTCCCTGTGATGCTTAGGATATTGTACTAATTCCTCGTTCAGCTGAGGAGACTGTACTGGAAATTCCTCATTATGTTCCCTGCTTTTAGGTTTCCTACCGTATGTTTTATGAACAGGTGGTTTTGGAAAAGATATTTTTCCATGTTGGTTGATATCACCAATCTCTGTTTCAGTAGCATGGAGTCGACATCAACCATTAATTTTTTGAAGTGTTCCCGGGAAAATAAATTTAACCTTAATTGGATCTCTTGCAGGGCAGAGTGGAGTTTCTTAGACAATAGATAAGGAATATCTACAGGTATATCTTCCACCCAATGTATCACTACCCGCATAAATTCACCTGAAATGTCAACCCTGTGATGATTCAGAATTGTCCTAAGGACAATCTGAATCAAAATTTTGTATATTCCGGGAGGGTCATCTTGCATTTTTAAACCATTCCTCGAAACATTTACTTCTCTCCCACAAATTTTACTAGCCATCTGGTTCTTCTCCTGTCCAGGGGTTTCCTTGAGTTTAAAATCACTCCCACTCTGCGTGGAATATTTGTAGCTCTAGAAACCAAATCAGGGTCGAGGTATACCCGCTTCCCAAAAATTATGAGTTCCATATTCCCGGCATCATATTTATAAATTGCCTCATCAATCTCCTCATCAACAAAATTAAACATTCCCCACAAAAAGTCAAAAACTTCTGCTTTCCTTAAGATAGTTTCCATACTTGGTGGCCACATCTTTGCATCTCTCCATGCATCAGATTTCTCCTGGAATTTTTTTACTGTTACCCTATCATCTATGGACGATTATGTTTCAACTGGGGTTGCAAAGGAGGATGCCCACATTTCAGCTGCGCTCGTCATGTTGGACTCCCCTGTTTGAAGTTTGGCCATGGTTATCTAGGTTCAAAGTAGAGGTGAGGTGATGCATGCGTACTACATTTCAGGCTCACAAATTCTCCCTGCAGATTGATTTTCATGCTCACAAATTCTGCCCACAAAGAGGTTTTCAACAACAAATCAACGCTTTGCTTGGGTATGCACTTTGGAAATAAAAACATATAAAAAAGGCATTTGGAAATAAAAACATATAGAGATAATCATGACATAAAATATATAAACACGTGCCTCTACTCTTCAACAATCAAATATCATTCATGATATTCGTCTTCATCCAACTCAACATCTATATCAGGACATGGTTTAAAATACATATTCATGAAAGGCTCATTCACATCAACATCATCATCAATGGCATCTTCTCTAATATAGTCATCTACATCATCAATGAGATCACAGTCTACTACATTTGGATGATCAACCTCTTTAAATTCTTCATCGAGCACATCGACTGCAGCAACATGCTCCTGATATGAATCATCATCATCTTCTTCTTCTTCATGATTATTTTCATCATCTACATGATTATACTTTACTGGTCTTCCTCTTGGATCATATCCAACAACATATGACCAACCTGCTTTACCTGGTACCTCTGAGTAAAAGACTTGCTCACATTGAATTGGAAGAACATAATACTCTGTACTCGGTTCAAATGCCCTTGTATTAACCATGGTAAATCCATTAGCATCCTCAATAACAATTCTTTCAGGATCACATTCATGCATCTGTAGCCTATACCACTTCACCTCAAACAAAACTATTTTAAAGGAATTAAAATCACACTCAATTATGTCCTCCAAATACCCATAGTACATATTCTTAGTTTCTTCTGGATGTCTATCACTTCTAGAGGAAACATTGGTGACCTTAAACACTGCAGTTATCCCACAATCCGAGGTTTTCATCCTATCACCCAACATTTTGATACGAAATTTACGACCATTACACCACATAGCCTTGTGATGTTTCAACTGCAACATTGACAACAAGTAAAAAATACATTGTGAATTAATAAACATCATATAGGACATAGAAAAAATATTTGAAAACTTAAACAAACCAAATGCATTGAAAAAATGGGAAGTAACTAGAAAAATGCGGGTAAACAATTTACTTGCCTTTTTATCTTTTAAACCATTGGCTAAATCAACTTCCCTTTGCGACGTAAGATCAGGAAATTCATGTCAATGATTATGAGCTGTTTTAATCATCTCACTGACCCCTTCCCATGATAACCTACCGAAGCATTCTTCACAATGTTCTATCCAATGCTCCATCCAATCAAGGTTGTTTGCAAGGTATAAATGTAAAGCATCCCACACTCGAGCAACTATATGAAAAAATAACAATTCACTATCATTAATTAGATATCATTACATGCATAGTTTAATACAGTTGAATATGTAGGATTAATAAAAAAACAACAAATCAGTATGATAAAATAAAATTGGAAAAATACGTGATATATTAATTCCAAAAAATCTAATAATTACCTTTCACGGTCCTTATTGTACCTTTCCCCAATAGGACCTCCCCTTCAAATTTGTTGATGGAGTTGAGATTCCAAATGCGAGGCACATTCATATTTTCTGTTAATTTAGGTAGATATTCACTAATATACACCATGCATTGATATACAATATATCCCTCAACCATAGAACCCTCAGGATGTGCTCTTTGTCTGACAAGATCCTTCAACGACTTCAACTGCCTCTCCATCATCCACATCAACCTTGTGTGTACCGGTCCACATAATTCAATCTCCTCAACTTGGTGTATGAGGTAGTGTTCTTGTGCATTGAAAAATCCTGTAGGTAGATACTGTTGCATTTCACACATTAGTTAGGGAATTTCTCTCTTCCAATACCTTCTATCTTCTTTATGGATTTCTTTTGAGGAAATCCACCTACAAATGATGCAATAAAATAATATCAAGCCATATATAAAATTTGCGGGAAAAACATAATATGTCAATAAGTTTTGCTACAAATCACGAACCAAGTACATTTTCCATATAAAACATTAATTAATTACCTCATGTATTTTCCAAGAACATAAATAATTTGTTTTATGCTGTTGTTTAAGTCATCTGGGAGAGATAAAGGTAGAACATACTGTATCAAAAAACACCTAATTATTATTTATTTCCAAATAAGAGCATAAAATTAATAAAATAGTGCATACCAATAAGGAAATATATTAAAAAATCACAATTACCTTAATGAATGAATGTCAGCCATGTGTTTTAACCCCACCAAAATCACCTTTTTTCGTTAAGATATTGTTTATGTTAGACGAAAACCCCGTCAGAAACCTGATTTTTCTGATGACCTCTTTTACAATATTGCTCTGTTGCTCCATCAACCACCAAGGAAGACTAATATTCTGTTGACGACCATCACCATTATAATTAATGATCACACTTTACAATGTTTGATTAGCTTCTTGGATGTCACTACAAATATTTCCAATTCTTTCTTTGTCAGTCCTTCCATCTAATATTCGCCATAACAATTCTGTTATGTTCTTCTCGATATGCATTGTATCAAACAAATGAACTATTTGTAGGTGCTCGTAGTATGGCAACCTACTGAATTGCATCGGGTAAATTTTCATTCCTCATGGAAGCCCATTCGTGCCTTAACGACATTCATGAAACATCAACAAAATCAAATTAAAACTAATTAATCAATATAGGTACATACCGCGCTGAACATAATTCACTAAAAAAAAAAAATATTTATATAATATATAATACAATTTGAATGTGATTGTCATTGATGTCAAAGGAGTTCAGTGAATGACAAAAGGATAACCAAAGACATGATGGCAGGGTAAACTAAGTGAAAGACAAAGCAATGACAAAGGAAGTAATGATGTGGCAAGTATGATGATGTGACATGTATGGTGAGGCTAGAAAGACACATAATGGTGTTTTGGTGCTATCAGGAAGTTAGTGTTGTAATCTGACATCATTATGGAAAAATATGGCAACTTTGTGAAACTTTGGAAATTGACTAAGTATGAAAAAGTAGTCAAAACTACTCTAATATAATGTCGACCATAATTCATGGTTTGAATAGAATGCCCACACCACAATATCAGGCTATTCTTGTTGAACTGGCTATCTAGCCATGGTCTTAGTTTTCCTTAATCCTTTTTGAGGAGAAAGTTATAAGTCTGCCAAAATAGGGTTTCAGGATAAACCTTGGAGAAATTCTTAGACATGGCTAAGTGTTGGAAAACTAGTCCAGGTGGCCTTTGATCCATGACATTTGATAAATTTATTTTCACAATGACAACCCTTGGCGGGCATTTCCAAACGACCTCTCAAAATCCTGTTCTCAACACTTCGACAATTTTCTTATGTTTCTCAATATGCAAAATAGTATTTTTCCTACTTTTGGCAGATTGATATTTTTCATATGTGACCATTGTAAGTCATCCTGGAAGTATGGCTAGATAGCCATTTCAGCAAAGAAAAAATCCATGCCAATTTATGCACCTATTGACATACACCCAACATCTGGCAGGCATTTTAAAGTGGTCTTCCAAACTGCTTATTGACACTTGGACAAATCTCTTCAAACCCTAAGTCACCAAGGTGATTTTATTTTTTTCATAAAACTTGGAGAGTGAGACATTCAAAATGTGAGGAACATCATACTGACTTAACCATGCCAATATTCTCTTGTGCAACCTCATCATCTAACCTTGGCGGGAATTTTACTGGGATAGTGCAAATGAAGGTGATAGGCACTTTTAGCAGATTGATATCTTCCTCCTTAGAGTATCTTTGGGAAATATGAAACAATAGTTGGATACACCAACCACCATAATAGATCCTATCACTTTTAGAGAATTTTTCTCATCATCCTATGAGAGGTGGTGCACATTTCCTTGAGGCCACTTAGGCATATTTTACCAATAATTCCATACTTGGACAATTTGTCCAAAATGTAAGGTGGATTGTTCATTTCATCCAAAACCTAAACTAATGCTACTAGATGATGTATTACACCTTACTGAGCACACCTATGCTGTTTTCACTCCCAGAATCATCTTCGTTTTCCCTAGGCAGGCATTTTACTGAACTTTGGTGTAAGACGACATGAAACCTTATTTTGGCAGATCCATATCTTCTTTCTCAAGAATTATCAAACCAATGCGAGAACATGGTCAGGTAGAAAAGACATACACCTACAGGATTACCATGTGGTGTGGTCATTTTCTTCAACCCACAAATTATGGCAGGCATTTCCCTAGAGTGATTCTAACTAATTTGACAAAAAATCCTTCTTTTGGGAGACCTGTATCTTCTTCTTCAAGGTGTTTTTTTGAGAACCAAGGCCATGGTCAGATAGATATTTCAACAAATAATGGGATGACATGCCATGGTGGGCATTTTATTCTTCTTATGAATTATGGTGTTCATTTTCATAAGGAAACTTCTTTAGCATAGTTTTTCAACACTTAGTCAAAATCCACAAATTATCATACCGTTACCAACTACTACCAGAATGTAACAATGACATCATGAGACATTAGGACACCAATATGTGTTTTTCAACCTCATCACACATGCCATATCAACACTTATTTTTTCATTAATGACCTCCTTTGACATCAATGACAACCATACTCAACAGTGTCCTTGTGCTAATAAAATTCATAGGGTGACATAGATCTGTTCCTTATTGAAGTGGTTATCCACCCATGTTTTCAATTTTCCTTATGATGGTCACATGTGCAGGAAATCAATCTGCCAAGGTAGGAAAAATATTGTTTTGCATATTCATAAATTTGGGTAAGTATTGACCAATATTCCAACAATACATAAATAATTTGGCATACCTTGACGATTTCTATTATATTCCAAATTCCATAGGTGAGGTGTCATTCTTCGTGGTTTTTTTCCATTCTCTTCTTTACCATTGAATTTTGCTTTGTCTGTAGTTCGATAACTATGGTTCTTAGGAAGAAAGTGCCTATACTCATCAGACACTTCCTTCGCTAAACTCCTTGAACAACGAGATTTTATCCTGGGACCACAAGCTGGACATGCAAATTTACCCTTTGTTTGAAGACCTACAAGATATATGAATTAGTGTAGTGAATTAGAATTACCATTTAAAATAATGCATGATATTTTCAATAGATATATATAATATTAAAGAACAAAAGAAAGTAACAATATAACACAAAAATGTGTTAACCCGGGAGCATCATGAATTTTCCATCCAAGTATTCCATGGAATTGAAATCGTCTTTGCCCTATTGGTCTAGAGATGTCATACATAGTGATTCCAACCCATAACTTCAACAACTCATCGATAAGAGGCTCAATATATACATTCATATCTTTAACCCGGTACTTACCTAATTGGTCCAACATACACAATTAATTATATTTAGCTATATGTCGTTATATATAAAAGACATAATTATCATGCACGAAACAAAGACATGAAATATTTAGTGATCAGACTTTCAAGTAAAAAAATACAAATTAATTAAATACCTAGAACAATCATTGCCAACATTGTGTGCTCTCTCTTGACCGAAATCCAAGGAGGAAGGTTATTGTATATAACAAAAACAGGCCACACTGAGTAGGTAGAATGAATCTCTCCAAATGGATTGACACCATCAGTTGCCAATGGAAGTTTAACATTATGAGGTTGTTCTTTGAAAATTGGATACTTTTCTTTGATGCACCTAAATGCAGACCCATCTGCAGGAATTCGAAGAACATCATCTCGACTTCTGTTCTTTGCATGGAAATTCATAAACTGTGCTATACTTTGACACCTGAACAACTGCAGGAGACGTGGAATTATCAGAATATAACGAAGAACTTTGTGAGGCACCTTTTTTGTCACTTTATCGGTTCAATACCTACTTGTTTGACATTGTGGGCATTCATTTTCTAATGCATATTTTCCATAGTATATGATATGATCATTAGGACATGTATCAATAGATTGATACTCTATTCCAAATTCTTTCATAATCACATATATCTCTCGATATGTGCATGGTAAAATATTTGACGTTGGTAATAGAAATTCACCTAACAATATACAAAATTCAAAAGAATAAGTCAATGTAAACAATATTGATCATCAATATCGCATCCATACTTTAGAAATTAGATAAAAATAGCAATATAGGAAAAAATTCAACCCTTTATGTACATGTGAACATGCAGACATAAATAATTAACAAATTACATACCTTAGTATCTGTGTGAGATAGGTGTTTGATAAACCATTCAAAACCTTCAAGTTCACTAACAACAATATAGCAAATATAAGATTTGTTTTTGAGCCTTCATAAAGAGGTTGACTTGCCTTCTCGAGTAGAGGATCAACACCATGACTATCATCCTAGTTGTCCTAATCCATTGCAACAAATGTGTCTTGGATCAATCTATGTATCTCATCTTCTTGATTTGTATCTATAATGTTATCTCCATCCATATAATCATTAAGAACTTTATCAACTTCAATATTCCGACCTAGATGTTCGTCACCCTATAAATGAGTATTTATGCTAGTACTTGGAAAATAACTCTCTAGAAGGGGACATTTTGGGGGCATTGTCTATATATTTACAAACAATGTAGTAGAATTAGTGTGTATAGAACATATAATAAAACAATAAGAAATTTTACTGAAATTCATGACATGATGACTATTACAGAGAATACATTAAAAATTGAATAACCTCTTACCAAGGGACAATATTCATAACCCCCTTCAGCGTGCCTCTTCTCCCTACAATGTCTTTCAGCTGCCATTGTTAAAATTCTTCTTCTTTGCAAGCCCTTGCAATTAGAGCAAGGGAAATAACATTTTCCATCTCCCCTTGCCTCTAATGCCGCTTTAAACTGAGCAAGCTTCCTTTCATTTTCATTCAAAGTGAAAAATCCTTGTAGTGACAAGTAATTATCTTACCTACACCATACCAAACAATAACTTGTCAAATACATTAGATATAAGTATATTTCTAAATGCATTATATTATATACCAATTTCTATAAAGAAAAAAATGAAGACTATGATGAATAGGATTGTCACCGATGACAATCATTTTGGAAAAATATGGTAATTTGGTGAAAAACAGGAAAATGACCAAGTGTTTGAAAACTGGCTCAAGTATCCTTAAGAAAATTCCCACCACAAATTGCGTGTAGAAGAAAATTCCTACACCATATGGGGGTCTTGTAGATTGATATTTGGACTACCTGACCATGTTTTCAAATTTTCTTGGAAGTAGCTGAGGAAGAAGCTATGAAGCTGCAAAAACAATGTTTTAGGCAGATTGGACAAGACTAAGAAAATTGTCTAAGTGTTGGAAAAATTGGCTCATGTGGCCTTGGGAAAATGCCCGCCATACCTTATAGGTGTATGATAAAAATTATCTGAAGCTATAATCCTACAACTTGTTGAAGAGGCTATCTCACCATGGTCTCAGTTATCAAACAAGATGTTTGATGAAAAAGATAATGGTCTGCCAAAACAAAGTTTCAGCCAGTTTTGCACTATTCCAGTACTGCAAAAATTGCCTCAGTGGCCTTAGGGAAATGCCCGCCCTATCTCATAGGATGATGAGAAAAATAATATGAAAGTGGGCAGTAACTTGTGGATGGGTGCATATAACCATGGCCCCAGTTATCCCGTGGAGTATTTTACGACAAAGATATAAATCTTCCAAAAGTAAGAAAAATATTATTTTGCATTTTAAGAACACAAGAAAATTGGTAAAGTGTTAGATTCGGGAAATTGAAAAGGAATTTTCAAATGCGCGCAAGGAGGGATTATATTGATGATAAAATTCATCAGGTAGCATAGAAATGTTCCTTGGTGAACTGACTATCCATCCATACCTTCAGGTTGTCTTATCACGGTCTCATATGACAAATATCAATCTGCCAAAAATAGGAAAAATAATATTTTGCATAGTGAGAACAAAAGAAAATTAAGTGTTAAAAACAAGAGTTTGAGAGGTCAATTGGAAATGCTCGCCAAGGGTTGTCTTTGTGCAATTAAATTCATCAAATGTCATGGATCCATTCTTTGGTAAGTTGTCCATCTACTCATGACTTCAGGTCTCCATAGAGTGTTCACACGTGTGAAATAGGAGTCTGCCAAAATGGGAATAAATATGTTTTGATGTTCAAAAGAGGTTGAGAAGCTATTTTGAAATGATTTCCAGAGGTTGTGTGTGTGTCAACAGATTTATCTTGTGATATCGTCTTTTTCATTGTTGAAATGGATATCTATACATGCTTGTAGGTTTCCATATGGTGATCACATAAGGGAGAAATCAATCTGCCAAAGTAGCAGAAAAAATGTTTTTACAAGTTAAAAACAATTTTGTCTAAGTGTTAAATTAAACAGTTTGGAAGCCTATATGCTGATGTGGACAGTATTGAAGACAAGGTACTAATGGTGTATGGACAGAGTTGAGACAGGGCTGCAATATGTTGTATGTTGAATGACTTGTTGAGTACATAATGAAGACTTGTTGATTGGTATTTTTGATGTGTGTGCCTGTGGCAAACTTTGGAAGAGTGTGATGTATCAATTGTAATTTGTAATCTGAAATTTGTATAGGGAGGTTGGCTGGAGATGGGGAATGACTTATTGGTATTTTGACAAGTTGAATCTTGTTTGGATGTTGTAGCTGACTGAACCATTTTGGTGGGTGGTGCCATCTTATGGGTTGTATCCCATATTGGAGATTGAAGTCTCCACTTATATAAAGATTACAAAACTATATCTTGTGTCCCTTGTGCAATGTATTGATAGTGATGTGTTTAATTGATGAATGACATGTTCTTAGTTGATATTTTTCTTTGATAAATATGTTGTTGAAGCAATTGTGAAATAATGATATAATATTGGTAGGAAAATTTGAAATTGAGTTGAAGCCTTAGCTCACTGATTCACCCCCCCCTCTCAGTGAGCATTGTGTCTAACGGACTTAAGTTTTCATTGATTCCAACAAGTGTTGTGAAATGGCATTTGATTTACTCACAAGGAGACCTTGATAGTTTGGGCATTGGAACACTAGGTGGCCCAAATGGTCCAAATGAAAGTTGTCCTTCTACTATGGAAAGCGATTAACACTATGTCAATGAACAATAGCTTAGTGGAGCATTGGGCCTATAAAATAAAATGAATTGGCTAGAGTCATTGTTGTCTAGACCCTCTTGTTGCAATTACTCTGGTTTAAATAAAAGGAGGGAGTTGCAGGGTTGTTAAATTTGTTTGTAAGGTACATGACCCGAATAATACAACTGTTATTTTGAGCCTCAATGTTAGTTTGTATCCCCCAAAAAAGGATGCATGCTTACCTTTTATGAATTTACAGCCAGATGATTGTTGCAGAGTATGACTGATCTCTCTAGTTATGGATATGGTTGATAAAGAAATCCAGGCTCAATCTGCGCTCAATGAATCACAACTATAGCAAATTTACCGAAACTGCATGAGTCAGGCGGTACAACGGATAGACGATTCCATGTACATTCTCACATTACGCTTTCAATGATGGAAGGATTGAGTTTTTAGCTTGGAGACTCCATGGACACTTTGTGTGCTTGTCAGAGAGGGACAAATTTGTAACAAAAAATAAATTTTTTAATCTGAGTAGATTTGTGAAGATTCAGCAAAAACAGAAGCCTCCTCTAACTCAACAAGGATAATTATTAATTCCATTACAACTTGACCCATGCGTAAAAAACCAAGAGATATTAATTCCATTACAACTTGACCCGCGTGTAAACAACCAAGAGCTGACGTTGAAAGCTAGAATTGGTTTCGTGGGTGTGCAAATTAGATAGCCATATATCGTCGATATAGAGACAAAAGTTCGTTGAAAATTAAAAACGTTGATATTGCCACATTTTTTTCTCCATGATAAAAAAAATGAAGTATTAATCCACGAATGTTCAAAATGTGGAAGTATTTCGTGGAAAAATCCCCCCAAATGTATTAGTGCAACCTTTAACCCTTTTCAATTCTCATTCCTCCGATCACTTATCTTTTCACCCATCGTGCAACTTCTCCCAGAGGATTCAATGTCTATCGTTGATCTCTCTGCTCATTAGATATAAACCATTGAACTTTCCACCTTATACCACAAGCGCCTTATCCATTATTTTAACCACTTTACACTTCTATCTTGTAGTCCTATGGGAAACAAAAATCTTGGTCTCCCTTTAAGCACCCATCTTATCATCCCATTGGACATATTGCCAAAATTAAAATGTATAAGCTCCTTATCTCACATTAAGCCCCTCTTATCACTTGTTCACGAAAAGAGAAACAATGCTTCGTAATTTGCATCATCCCTAAAATATTTTAGAGAAAGACGAGAAAATATACAACATTATTACCAACAAAAGTTGAATCCACTCTGTTGCCACCACCAATATATAAAGAACGTGACTCTCCTATCATGTATGTCAAGCAAGTATCCTAAAATGTCGGAGAACGGGGACGATTGCAAAGTCTGGTCGAATCATTCACTAGTGAAGTGACTAGATGATGGAAGACACATCAGTCATGAATGCCCACATGGACGATTTGCATAAACTTATTTTATTAAAAGGTTTGGAGGTAAAATACTAACAATGGAAGCTCAAATTCCATGCAAGGCATGGATCCACACATTCACATCGAACGATGCAGAAAGAATGCAGGAGAATTGGATAAAAGATGCGAAATTTTGGCAACATTTCATCCCTCCCACACTAGATAATATCCCAGAAAATGGTACTAGATGGAAGAAGCGAGAGATGGAACATTCACTTGGAAAAAATTAAATACAATTTCATCAAGGACTTCTCATTCTTCCCAGTGGAGGAATGCATTAAGGAGGCGATGGAACAAATCAATAAATTTATAGATCCAAAGACTAATGTTAGGTCAACTAAGGAACACAGGTCAAATTTGACATGTAACAATATTCCAACCAAGACAATCCAAATGCCCAGATGGATATATTTATAAAATGATAAAACCATCGGTAAAAGATTCCGTTGGAGAGTTGATCACCCATCGACAAGGAAACCAATAAAATCAATAATGAAAGTAAACATGGAACAAAAAATTGAGCCAGAAATATTTATAGACCAAGACTTTCCTCCATCCTTCACAGAATTCAAAGATGGAGATTGACAGATTAATGAAGCAAAAGCACTAGAGTTAATGGATGCAAAAAACAAGATCGAGGAAGTTGACACTTCTAATGACGACCGCCTAAAAATGGAAAAGATCATGTACTATTGGACTGAGCAGCAAACAATCGACATAAATAACTTACTTAAGGAATATCAAGATGCATTTTCAAGAGACTATAACAATATAAAAGTGCTTGTACAAGAAATGGGTGAAATCAGACATCAGACCAGATGCTAAACTAGTGAAAAAAACACACATACAAGCTAGCACACAAATATAAGAATATTGTCAAGCAGGAAATAAAAAACATGTTGGAAACTAGAATCATCTACCTCATAGGTCAGTTAGAGTGGGATATCGCTATGTTCGTCTAGCCAAAGGAGCAAGATCCAACAATGTTGTGCATATGTGTCGATTTTTTAGGATTGAATAAAGTTATGTTGACCGACCCATTCCCTACACCCTTTTCCAATGATATTATCATTGAAGTTGCTGGTTATGGATGTTTTTCTTTCACATACAATTTCTCAGTTTATAATCAAGTCCCTATTTGTAAAGAAGACCAACATAATACCACATTTGTTTGTGAATTTAGATCGTTCGCATATAAAGTCATGCATTTTTGTCTCAAGAATGCACCAACATTCTTTTCAAGAATCGTTGTCAAAGATTTTCAAGATTACATATATAAAATGATGGTTGTGTACTTTAATGTCTAGGTGTTTACTCTCTGCTTCTAGATCATATACAATGTCTTCAACTCATGTTGGAACGATGTCAACGTATCCAACTATCATTGAATATCATGAAGTGCATCTTTGCAACACCAATCATGATATTTCTAGGCCATGTCCTCTTCAAACCATTGGTTAATCCAAATAAAATATGAGTGCTTTTGGGACATACAAGATACTATAAAAAATGTATCAAACATTATTCCGGTACTACATACCCACTCGAAGAACTATAAATGAAAATGCATAATTTCAATGGTTGTATGAATGTGAGACGTCCTTCGAGCTACATAAAAGAATATTTGGTAGAAGGCCCAATATTTAGGTTTCTAAACTAGTTAGTCAAGTTTCACGTCAATATCAATGCTTCCAGAGTTACAGTCGATGGAATCCTCACTCATCCCAAAGACGATGTAATGGACTACCAAAACGCATATGGCAGTAGAAAACATAACAATGCTAAAAGGAACTATTAGACTACTGAGTGAGAGGTCCTCATCATGATATTTACTCTACAAAACTACATACACTATATAATTACCAACCCATTCATATTCTACATTGACCATCAAGTTCTGAAATATCTAGTGAACAAGCCACTCCAATATGGTTGAATATGTTGTTGGCTCCTTCTATTCCAGAAATTCGAGTTTGAAATTATTATTCGACCAGGGAAGGCCAACATCGGTCCCGACCATTTATCTGGAATTGAAGTAGGTGAAGAACTCGACGACATTGATGATGACCAACTTGACATGCACCTCTTTTGAGTCGAACCAGTCTCACCATAATTAGAAGATATTGTACAATTCTTGCATGAGGGTCGAGCACTAGAAGGAATGCCATAAAAGAAAAATAATATTTTGAGAATTAAAGGTACACCATATGCCTTAATGAATGAATTCTTGTATAAACTAGGACCTAACAATATTCTTCAGAGATGTTTACTAGAACATGAACGTCAAGACAATGTCAATGAAGCACATAGTGGACCTGTTGGAGGACACTTTTAATTCGACACAATCGAGAGGAAAATATTGCAAGTAATATTATGGTGGTCGACACTCCAAAATGACTATCGAACTTAGGTATCCAAGTGTGACAAATGCCAAAGGATGGGCCGACCATTACCTAGGAATTAAATTCCACTATTGTCTATCAATGCAACCTTCACATTTGAAATTTGGCCCATTGACTTTGGTGGACTGTTCCCTATTCCAGGTTGATAGAGAAGAGCATGTTATATTATTATAGTTGTTGAGTACATCAACAAATGGGTTGAGGCTAAGCTAGTGTAAATATGTTCCATTGAAGTGGTAGCCAAGTTTATTTATGAAAATATTGTCACAAGATTTGGTTGTCCACTCACCCTAATAAGTGACTAAGGACTAAGGCACACATTTTGTTAACAAAACTATCAAAGTGTTGGTAAATGAGCTAATGATTGGCCACCACAAGAAAAGAACCTATATTCCTTAGTCAAATGGAGAAATCAAAGTGTTTAACAAAAGTTTGACAAAAGGATTAACAAAAAATTGTGGTATTGAAGAGGATGTCTGGGACGACAAATTCCTGCTATTTTATGGGCCTACTAGACAACGTACACACGATCGACGAGATATACACCTTTCAAACTAGTCTATAGAAAAGAAGTAGTTCTCCCTCTACATTTCAAACAACAAGCATTGATTATAGAAAACGTTGTTCACATGGATTTTACTAAAGAAAGAGAGGATTGAAAATTTGAACTTAACATGCTGGAGGAACATCAACAACTGACAATTCATCACCAAGAGGTCCAACAACCAAAACACAAATCTTGGAATGATTAACACATTTGACGGAAATAGTTTGTAGTCGAAGACCTTGCAGAATTATATTATAGTTGGATAAAAGGAAATCCCAAGAAGTTATACTTTGCTTGGTTGGGAGCATATGTCATTGAAGAATTTAATAACAATGGGTCAGTTCGACTATGAACTCTTCAAATATGAGTATTCTCCAAACTTGTTAACAATGCCCGACTAAAAATATATCGACTATAGAATGGGTGTGACACCAACCGATAGTTTTGTCACTATTTGGTTTAACGTCTTATCCTCAAGTTTGAGCCATATTGTTTATTTGTTAATTAAATAATTGAAAGAAAAAAGGAGGAAACTAACAAAACAGCTAGATAACGACCTATGTTCAATACAAAAGAATGCCTAGACATGGTTGATGGCATGAATCTTGAATAAAATGACCATATATTAGGAAGTGGAAAGTGAGCAAGAACAAAGGATGAGGAGCGGTCTCCAAACCCCACCTAGACCCCACCGATGAGATGGACCAACTAGTCAACAACCATCTGACCATTTGACACAACATCATAACCAATTATGCCAATCAAGCCATGTGGATAGACTGAAAAAGAAAGAACGAGAGGACAATTTGCATGTTAGAATAATCTTGCATATGTCAAATCGACAATCAATTCCTTCACCTTCTACTCCAAATCAACCATTGATCCCCCCACCTATAAATATGCATCTAGAACAGGATTGAGAGAACTTTTTCAAAGAGATTGAGCAAGTTCACTTAGCATCCACTCCAACTCGATCCTTATAAAGTACACTCATGACCTCCTCATCTTGATGTCTTTGTATCCCAAACAATGTAGGGGCCAAATAACATGATGCTGCATGTAATGGGCTAGGCATCATCTTCCATCTCTAATAAACCACCTCCCATATCTCTTTATAATCAGCTTCCACATTATCAAAATCACTTGAAATATTTTCCTTGCAACAATCCATGGCCTCGTAAATAAAACCCATAGAGGGCTTACAACCATCAACCATGCAGAGCACCTCAACTATTGGATCACACATTTTTAGAACTTTCTGAGCATTTTCCCAAAAGCTATTGTTGCTTAGAAATATATGTTCAACATACTTTCCCTTTGACTCTTTTCAAAGGTGAGATCTCTCCCACTTAGTAGTGCAAACGATACTTCTTATGCTTGGTTTTTGCTTTACAACTCTTTTCAGAGTGATGTAAAAAGTGGTAAACCTTGTATCACAAGGCCTCACCAACACTATATATGCATTTTTCCTGTACAAGCTCAAAGTGAGACGATGGTTAATGACGAAGTTTGCAGTGGTTTTTTCTCTTCATATTGTCTCATTTACCCATGTAAATAAGACTAAATCATGCAACAATACATCCAAGCAATGAGCTGCACATGGGGTCCAATAAATAGTTCTATAGTTATCCATGATTGGCTTTCCTGCACCAACACAATTTGAGGCATTATCGATGACAACTTGGAATGCATTTTTCTCCCCGACTTCCTTAATCACTTCATCCAAAATGCTGAAAATGTATTATGATGTTTTCACCTCATTGATTGCATCAAGAACCTTAAAAAAAATACTTATTAAGGACAATAAGCAAGAACATTAATCAAGGGTCGATGGTATGAATCATATGAACCATCGCTCAAATAGTGCAACATATAATCTCCCAGTATTTTTTAATTCCACCAACATGTTTGTCACTCTTTCCTTTGTTATTTTTAAGAGAGTGATCCTTAACTAGGTTTTGGATCTAGTAGCAACATACCCATTTCTAAAATCAACAATCTTTTTAATTTCATTTTTAAAACATGGACTTCTTGCCACATTAAAAGGAATGGCACATCCATAAAATATTTCAAGAATAGAATCATCAACTTTATGTTTGTCTACAGGTTTCGAAATGTATTTAAAGTAGTTGTTCCACTTCCACCTATTGTTATTGGGGTAGAACTTGAGACTCCAAATTTTGAGGTGTGAGAAGCAGTTTCAAGTGAGGAAGACACATCAATATCCCTCTGAATTATTTTCCCTTTTACTTCCCTTTTCCCTCTTTCTGCTTTTGATTTTTCATAATATTGTTTCACTGCAACTTTTTGTTCATCTGATAATCCTTTACATCCTACCATGCCACCTCCACTTCCATTACTAATACCAAGAAGGTGGTCCACTACCTGAGTTAAAGAACCAACAAACTTGTGCCCATATAGCATACAGGTAACATATAACCCTTCCTTCTTAACATATTTCCATGCCTCTGCAGAAGATTTATGGGATGCCATTTGATCAAAGTTTCTGCAGAACGAGTCTCCAGATATTTATTTAATGTATCATTTAATTTCATACAATTTATTGTTACAAATTATGATGATAAAATTTTAATTTTGTAGGGTGAATCTGATCATTTATAGCCTGATACATATTATAGTCTAGAAACTTTAGTGATTGGATACAAAATAGCCTAACAACCTACATGTTACAAACTACAATGACATACTCACACTGCATAGAGGATAACCAAACAATAAATTTTAAAAATTTAAACCACTTATAACTTACAAACTTACAGTTTTACTCTTAAAATTGTAAATCTATAAAATAATTAATGAGTAAAAAAATTTGAAACCTAGAGTGGAGCAAAGTTTCTATTGGACTTGGAACTTAGAGGTCAGAGGCTCGAGCTTGAATTTACTGTGAAAATCCCAAATGAAGTTTGAAGATCCCTAAACATTGAAGTTCAAGATTCTCTTCAGTTTGAACTCGGGTGTCCACTGTCTAGACTCTAGTCACTCCATGATTCCACTGTCAGGTCTAAGGGAGAGAGTTAATACTTAGTGAGGTCACACATAGTCTAGCATTGAGTAGTTGCAATAGTTGGGACTTGGGAGACTCGGATCTCTACTCTCAAGTCATGGGAGGCTTTGCAGTCTGCCAACGAGCCTCAAGGCAACTCAAAGACTGGTAGAGTCAACCTCAAGTGATGGTCCAATGGGAGACTCTACACTCTGCTATTGGGTGATGATGTTAAAACATGATACATTGTTCACTTGAAATAATGGTTGTCGACAACCTTCCTTTCTCCACAAACTTGAAGCGCTCAAGTTGTAGCCTATTACAACTCATGGTTGGAGTTCACATGCATTATATGAGTGAAAAGTAGTAATAAACAATGATGGAGGTCCCATGGCGGAGGTGGTCTTGGTCAAACGAGTCCAGGGTTTCCATTTACCCACTAAAAACAAACTCCAATGAATTTATGTCATTTTTAAAATAAATTAGCTGCAAACGAATCCAACAAAACTGATGGTTTGTCCATTGGAGCCATCATTTTCGAGTTATGTCAAGTTTTATCTCGCTTCCCAAGGAAATTAAGGGAAACTCAACAAATTTCAACAAGGGGCATGTTGTAGGAGCCTATTCAACCAACTAACTAGGTCCTCTAACCGATCACCATCAGGTCGGTTCAATCGGTCGATTAGACCGACAAAACTAATTGTAACTAAATAACTGTCTGTAATACGATATATGTAGGCCTATAATTTGTGATTCTTATAGTTTATGATAAGCTTGTACATATTCTGGATCTAATATAATACAAGTGTTGTTTTTTTTCCTGATATTTGGTGTTTTCCTATAAAAATAAAGTGAAATGGTTTATATTCTAAACTTATGATCTTTATATTCATGTAATATTGTAGATTACAACATTGGTTATGTTGTCGATTGTACTCCTAGGATTTAGAATATGAATGCATCTGCATAAATGGTAATTGAAGAAGATATCAAACAATGGTGGAATAAAAAAGTGACGAATTATATTCAGAATTATGCAGAAGGAATGAACTTTCATTAGCACAAGACAGAGAGAGATTCTTTACTAAAACGCACCAAAATTTCATCGAAGTTGTCCCACATGAATTGAAAAAGTTGATCGACCATATTAATGAAAAAAATAGACCCAATCGATGAAAAACTATTAATGCACAAACACAATAATTATGGACAACAAATATGTATGAGTGACTATAAAAGATATGCGACGAATTCTATGAAGAGCAAGCCATTGAAGAAAGGACTTCTCTAGGTGATGTCAAGAAAAGATTTTACCATCCCAAAGTTACTATTTAAATTCCTGATTGAGCATAGAGTAGGCCACATAGTCGAAGCATGACCACTATTAGAGGAAGGAGAAACATCAGATTGGGAGCAAAAAAAACAAGACAAGGAACGTTTTATTCAAGAACAACAATGGGAGTATTTTCTTGGCAAATGAGTCAAGTAGTTAAAACTTTATTTATCACCTTGAAATAGTCGGGCCAGTAATGGGGGGGTCACCGACCATATGAATATGAGTAGATAAAGAGATGACCACAATTGACAACAAGTGATGAAAAGATGAAGCTTTCTAAAAATATCAGTCCACCTCGACAAAACAAAAACACAACCAACTATAACCCTTCTACATTTATCCAAAAGATTGAAAAAGAGAAAATATTTAAGAAGCGAAAAGAAATTAGACATATAAATAGTCCACTAAGAGGAGAAATAATTATGTAGAAACCAGAAATAAAAGTCGAGATTCGAAAAGTCCTTCCTGATTTGAGGGAAAGTCGACTAGTTAATGGAGAAGGTGAGGAATCGACTCTGGTAGGGGGTCCCTAGTCGATGGAGTTGACCCTGCAGATGGATATTGGAATCCCTAACATAATGACACCAATATCTGCTATACCGAACCTTATATCAAACGTACAAAGTGTTGGATAAATTGTCGCGAGACTTGGGACTGGGACCAGGTGTTAGTATCATTTATAGTTGGCTCGATGATTATGGACAAATTTTGGATCGACTAATGATATCAAGACTTGAACATGGGAATTGGGTAAAATATAACCATAATTGATTTAATAAATTATACTATGAACATGTTGAGGTACCTCTTGCCAACAATACTATTGATTTAAGCATCTGATTAGTTAGAAGCCTAACCTGTTGGAGACGATTATGTAGAAGAAGTTAAGTTTTCCTAGGAGTTGCAGTCGCTCTAGATAGTCACCCAGTCTTCATCCAGTAGGTCATCATCATCATCATCGTTGATTCCATGTAGAAACATTCCAAATAATATTCCATGTAGCAATATTAATATTCTTAATATGGCTTTCACTACCCAAATAAAATGTCTTATATATGACAGGGATGGAGACCCCCGAAAACATTGGTTTGTGTGTGAAGCATTTTGGGAAGCTAACATTGTTGCAAATGAAAGTAAACAAATCAAAATTTTCATAGGAGGTCTATGTGATAGATATTTGAGTTTATATGTGACTTTTATTAAAAAATGGACCAAAAAAAAAATCAAGAAGAATTTCCTGGAATTCTTCCAGATGCAAGATAATAGACACTTGGACCTACATATACTGAAAGCTATAGCTAAAATAGTAGGGGAATATAATCATGAATACGATAAAATATTCAAATATATCCTCAGTGAAATTTCCTCTGAGATGGAAGATTCCATCCTTATAAAATGGTTTAGTGTTTAATTGATCAAAGCTTCAGGATCTTTAGGCTGGAATGAACCTCATTGTGAAAGAAGGTTGAAGGAGGAAGAAGCAATTCAATGTACAATGATCAAATAGTCATGGTGAAATTGAATAGTCAAGAGTCAAAAATTGGTCAGCATAACATTACTCCCATTATCCTTAATCTCTGTGTAATACGATGTTGATATAATAGGGTGAATTCAAAACCACTAGGTGTGATTCGAGTTCACCAACTTAGACTAACTCCAGAGCTCACTAACTGAGGAAAAATCACCACTGAAGGATCAATAGTTTAACTAAATACAATTAAATAAGTTCGCAATAAATTAACTGATCAAGGTAGGTAGGAAAAGGTGCCTAAAATCCTTAATCCTTAATTCATGCAAATGTGGCGCTAGAATAACTAGATATGAAATATTTGATGCCCATCGGAGGATAACTCAACATAGACTATGGTTAACTAATGATGGGACTCCAATGACTCAGTGTGGGTTCCTAAATTATAGGGTTTGGCCTCTAGATATCCTAAACTCATGCAAACTGGTGCATCAAATGGCAGGTGGGCCATAGATGAGTTCCCTATGGCACTATTTAAGTGGAAACATACTCCCAAGCTAGGAAATGACATTTAGAATATGGTGATCAAGGGAGGATTATAATTAATCCTAACCCCCCCCCCACTAATCCAAACTTAGAAAACCTGGGACTTGGAAACTAAGACCAAAGGTCACCCATACAATCTAATGCAAAAATTAATTGCTCAATAAACTGAGGAAATGGGGAAAACCTCATGGCAGACTCCCCCGCCCTTCAAAATGAGTAGCAAAACCAAGAACAATAACTGAATCAAACCTTTACACCAATAAGAGATCTGAGATAGAAAAATCTCTTTTTTAGTGAAAAAATTGGTGAATATGTCCACAACATGCTCCTCTATAGGGAAGTAATGCATAATGACATCCTCATTATGCACTAGTTCCTATATGTAGTGCATGTGGACTTCAATGTGTTTGGTACACTTCCTATGTACTGGATCACTGGATATCTTGATTGCACTTTGATTATCATAGAAGAAGTCTATTAAAGGATAAGTTTTAATCCAAAACTCTATTAGAATCCCATGTAACCAAACTTATTGAATAGTTTCATTCACATCCCCTCAATACTCTACTTTAGCTAAAGAGAGAGCAAGAGCTGCTTGGTTCTTGTTTAACCAGTAGATTAGTCCATATCCTAACATGAACACAAACCATGGTGTATATTTCCTGTCAATATTATCACCAGCCAATTTTGGATCAGTAAAATTGATAAGATATAGCTGAGTGCCAGCAAAATAGTGGATCCCAAGCTCTATCGTACCTTTCAGATAATGCAAGATGAGCTTTGTTTCTTTCCAATGCAACTCATGTGGCTCTTGCATTAACCTAGAAAAAACACTCATAACATAAGATAAATCTGGCCTCGAATTGGTGAGGTACAATAGGCTACCAATCAGTTGTTTGCAGAGTGTATTATCAAGCAGGGTTGTAGAACCACCTTCTTCCAACTTGATGCCATATAAGAAGGGGAAGGATGTTTATTTACAACCAGTCATGTGGAATATTTTGAGAAAATATTCTATGTATCTGGACTATGTAATCATGATCTCTGAAGACTTTTTATTCACTTCAAGGCCAATAAAATTCCTTAGCATCCCTAGAACAGTCATGGAGAATGCATCGCTCAAAGCTAACTTTATATCCCTTAATCCAGTTGCTTAGCCACTAGTAATGAGCAAGTCACCCATGTAAAGAAGAATCAAAATTAAGCAACCTCCCTTCTGTTGCATGTAGACATTAAATCCAGACTTGGACCTCTCAAATTTCTCTGACAGTAGGAAGGCATCCATTTTGGCATAACGTGCCCTTGGGGCTTGTTTGAGCCCATACAAAGATTTCCTTAGTTTGAAAACCAAGGATGAATCTTCGATGTATCGCTCAGGTTGTCTCATGTATATCTCCTATTCCATGTCACCTTGGAGGAAGGCACTCTTCACATCCATGTGATGTACCTCCCACCCTTTTGAAGATGCAATGGACAAAACTAGACTTATGCAATCCATTCTTACAATAGGAGTGAATGTCTCATTCTAGTCCAGCCCATGAACTTGTGAGTACCCCTTTTCCACTAACCAAGCCTTATACTTGGTAGTGGATCCATCTATACTAGTTTGGTCTTGTAGATCCATTTTCATTGAACTAGCTTTCTCTCAGGAGGCAAGGAGACAAGCTCACATGTCTTGTTGATTTGTAGTGAATCATACTCATCATCCATGGCTACCTGCCATCTTAGATCATGGAAAGCCTCACTATAACACTGTGGATCATACCCCATCATCACGAAGCACCTCTCTAGGAGAATTGGATCTGTATGGAAGAGTGCAAGGTTTTCATCTTGATATTGAGATCTTGTTCTTCTTCTATCATATGTATCCCCAACAATACTCCCAGCAACTTCAATGATTTTTTAGGCCCATTTAGGCCTTGGGTTGGGAGCAGGTGTTGTATCTATATATGGATCTTGTTGAGCTTCATTCACAATATCAAGATATTAATCATATTGATCCTCATCTTTGGACTCTAAATCATAAATATTAGTTGAGACATCATCATATGCAAATGGAATTCATTGAGTAATTATACCTTCCTCTTCAACTGATTGTAGATCATGCAATAAATCTTCATTGAACTGGACAATTTTCTCTATGAAGCATATTATGGTTGCAAATCCATTAGTTAGTAAGCCTTTGCATCATCTGCATATCCCCGCATGCAATCACTACTTTGAGGTTGGAAGGCTTTCCTCTTGTTAGTTGGAATTTTGGCCCATGCTTTGGAGCCAAAAACCCTCATATGTGAGACAATGGGCTTATGTCCCATCAATGCTCCAAATGGAGTGAACCCAACCACTGACTTGTGAGGCACTCTGTTCTAGATGTATGAAGCAAAGTTCACTGCTTTATCCCATAGATATGATGGAATATTTCTTGCTACAAGAAGGCATGTAGCCATCTCTTTCAAATATCTATTCTTCCTCTCAGCTACACCATTTTGTTGTCATGTGTATGGGACTGAATGTTAGATTTGAATACCTGTTGAAGCACACAAATGCAGGAATTTTATTTTGATGTACTATCCTCAATTATATGACCTGAGTGCTTTAATATTCTTCCCAAGAGTGTTCTCAGCTAAGGCCTTGAAAATTTTAAAGGTTTCAAACACCTCATACTTATGCTTAAGGAAGTATATCCAACAATTCCTTGAGTAGTCATCAATGAATTCCAAAAAGTATCTGGATCCATCATAGATGATGCATGCATTGGTTCAAAGAGATCATTGTGAACCAAATCAAGTGTAGAGTCAACTCTTCCTGCCTTCTCAACCTCATACCTTCGCTCTGGGTGCTTACCTACCAAGCAACCGTTACAAACACCTCCAGAGGACTTGATGAGAGGAAATCCCTTTACCATCTCTTCATTGTGAATCTCCTGGAGATAATTGAAATTCAAATGGCCAAAAATTCCATGCCAAATCCTACTTGTATCATTAGCACGAGTCAATAGGTCACTTGGATATAAGTTAGGAAGAAAATTAGAAAATTAATATGCCTTGAAGGGATGATTTGCAACTCCTTTCTTTAACAAATTCCTAGTAGGTATTTATGAGATCTTAACTGAGTGAGGATAAAATATGACTCACTTGGGTGACCCAACATGGGTCATTTGGTATACATACAACAAATTTGCTGTCAGGGAGGGAACATAGAGGACATTCTTGAACATTCCATGCTCAAATTTGATTGAACCTTTTCCAACAGTTGGGATTTGAGAGTCATCTACCATGTGAATTCTTGGTCCACCAGAGGGATCCAAATAAGAGAATGATTCTTTGGATGCAACCATGTGGTTGGAGGATACAAAATCAATGAGAAAATATTGTGATTGAGAGAATCTTTCCTTAAGTTCATGGAATCCCTCATGATATTGAGTCTTATTTTCGGGATTAGGCTACCTTGCATCTTCAAGAAGAGCAATGTGGTTCTATTCAAGGATTCTAAACATTTGGTCTATGATTTTCTTCATACATAGGCTCTCTGGATGATTCCCTCTCTTGCAGTATGAGCACTTGGCCTTGTCAAGCCTTTTGTGCTCGTCCTTCTTTGAACCTAAGGCTCCTTCTGAAGGATTATGCTTCTCTTTAGGCTTGAGTTAATTTTTCTTCTTTTCCTTTCCTTTATATTTCCCCTTTTCTTTCACATTATTAGTCTCCCCAACTAAGAGAGCCTAATTTTTGGAAGCTTTGAGGGATCCCATTTGTATCATCTTATCTTGTTCCTAGATAAGAGATTTTTATGAAGGAATCAAAGGATGTAATTCGCCAAATAGGAGTTGTTAGGCTCAAAGAGTGAAAGGTGGATACAAACACTAAAAATTATGGGCCAAGTTTGCTCATAATTTAAAGCACCAATTACCCATCCTTCTTGTTAATACCACACTACTTGTACTGCATGACCAATTATTTTAATTTAGAGAAGAATTTTTGGATGGTTCCAAAGTTGTTGGGATGAAGAGTAATTAAGTCATTATCAAGAATATGTCCTCTTAGCTCATCCTGTTTGATAAACATAGATTCAAACTTCTTTCACACTTCCTTTGGAGCTCTTAATCCTTCAATATGGAAGAGTAACTCCATGGAGATATGAATGCACATGAAGCCAATTGCTTGATGCATATTGTTTAGATACTTCAAATTCTGAAGAGATTGTTGGGGTTTGACCTCCTTTCCCATAGTGACCCTGAATAGACCTTTGTTGTGCAACACAATATGCATATCAGTCCTCCAATCAAGATAGTTGAAGGGTGTGAGGATCATGGGTGTCAAGGCTAATGAATTCTCCATATTGCAGCGTTAGGGGAAGCACAATTATTCTTAATTCTTCAATTTACCAACAAAAAAACTTCAATTCGAAGGAAAAACAATTCAATCACTCTCTACTTTGACATGTGCACATTCTCTCGGTGCATCACACCTGGCTAGACTTTTGTGGACAAAATCCAGAGGGAGCAAGGAAAAGATACCAAGAATTATGCAGAACCCAATTGATTTTGGTTCATCACCGAGAGGTTTTTGAGGATTGAAGTTGGCCTGATTACCTGCTCTGATACCACGTTTAATTTAACAAAGCTTTAGGATCTTCAGGTGGGAATCAACCTCACTGTGAGAGAATATTGAAGGAGGAAGAAGCAATTCAATGTACAATGATCAAACAATCACGATGAAATTGAACAGTCAGAGATAGAAATTGGTCAACATAACATTACTCCCATTATCCTTAATCTCTTTGTAATACAATGAATATACAATAGGGATCATTCAAATCCACTCGGTGTGATTCAAATTCACCAACTTGGACTGACTCCAGAGCTCACCAACTATTGGAAAATCACCATTAGAGGCTCACTAGTTTAACTAAAGACAACTAAATCATTTCATAATCAGTTAATTGATCAAGGTCAGTAGGAAATGGCGCCTAACCTTTTTAATTCATGCAAATGTGATGCTAGGATAAATGGAGATGAACTAATTAATGCCCATCAAAGGATAAATCAACATAGACTAGAGTAAATTGATGATGGGACTCCCATGACTCAATGTGGGTTCCTAAATTATAAGGATTAGCCTCTAGAGCTCCTAAACTCATGCAAACTATCATACCAAGTGGTAGGTGGGCCCTAGATGATTTCCCCATGGCATTTAGATTATGATGGTCAAGGGAGGATTATAATTAATCCTAACATGTAGCTGGTCGACTACCATGAATAAGGATGACATTAAATTTATACGAATTCAATACATATGATGATGCTTTAAAAAAGGCACAAAAATTTGAATCTAACACTGACCACTTAGGTGGGCCATCCGACAGCCGAGTTGAAGAAAAACTGGAACATATGCAATAGTCATTGCAAAACCTAGCCTTGAGGCATAACGACTTGTGTTGCACCAATTGTTCGTCTGAAGGACACAAAAAAGACTCATGTTGATACAATCAATGACCTATCTATTATGACAGAGCTTCCTTCCCAGAAGAACGAAGATATTTGCAAGAAGAATAGTGACTCTTTCCTAAGGAAAGGTGACTTGAAAACTTTTGAGTTGCTCAAACATCATACTTTTGTGATATTTGAAAAATATTTGAACTGCATATGACCAAAGAATTCCCATATAACACTGACACGGTCAAACTAAAGTGGTGTGGAATATTTGGAATACTCAACATTACACCACCGACTGTATAAAAAATATGAAGACCAAGCGAAACCACGATACACTTTACCAAACGTAGACTAGAGAACAATATAATCACAAACAACATGAATATAATCAACACAATGAGCAATGCAACAATGGAGGATATCACAGACATGGTGGATATCATGGTTGATGATGCAACAACTACAACCACGATCATGGCCGACTGAGATGCTCTATGTGCTACAATGAAGAACATTTGAGTCCCAACTATATTTTGAAGGACAAAATGGATTTAAAATTCTATACGAAATGTGGTGTTGGTGAGCATTACCTAAAGGATTGCCCCGTTATGCTCAAAAATATTCTTAGTAAAAATAATCTTAATCAGTTGTCTGGTGTTCCTAATAATGATGATGAAATTAAACATAAACAAACGATACAATTAAACATAAGAACTTGCAAATTGTTACACGAAAAAGGCACAAAAAATGGGACTGATAATGCATAAGTAACAAAACTCCCAAGTAAGTATTGAAATTACCCTAAATCAAAAGAAATATATATTTAATAATGATTCCAGAATTTTTGAAGAATTAGCACGAGAAGAAGACAATCAAGATTGTAGAAACAAAACATTGAATGAGTTATTGCAATTACTTACCAAAGAAGAAGTTGTTGCACGATTGATTGATATTATGTATACTATTAAGAAGGAAACTAGCAATGGAAAAATCCTAGAAACTTATGTAGCCTGAGACAAAAGGAGAAAAAAATATTGATCCTCTTGTCAACCTTGACATTGACAGATATTGTATCTCAGAATTCATACTCAACTTTGGAATGCAAGCGAACATCATGAAAATAGCAACGTGGGAACGACTTAGTCGAACACAACTATCAAAATCAAGAATCGACCTTAAGCTTGCTAATCAATGCCTCATTGAACCTATTGGTGTCTGGAAATTAGTGAATACTGGAATCATGGGTATTCACACACAAGTTGATTTCGAAATCATTGATCCTCATGATGGAGTGACATATTTTCTAGACTTAGTCTGTCTACCACGGGGACAAAAATTGAAAGCTTATACTTCATTGGGGAAAGACCGTATAAAACTCGAAGGATATAGCAAGAAAGTTATTGTTCCAATCCATCCATCAAGAGAAAATCCATGGGAAGAACTAGATGACCAAGAAGGAGGCATAAGAAGACTATATCAAATAATTGGCAATAATGAAGATACTATCGAGCCAAAAGAGAACAGAGAAATTCATCTAGCATCACCTCTATCAGTTAGCTACAATTATGACACCAACTTATACAACTGGTAGATAGAGAACTATGAAATGCATGCGAGAGATTGTTGGTCGATACAAGCCATCCCCCAATGAAAAGATAAACAATGATTTGCAATCTCTATCATTCCAAAAATATTTAAGAAAAATACGAGACAATATCCAATGTTAGCGCCAACAAAATTTGAAATGACTGTGTTACCATCACCAAGATATAAAGAACGTGACTCTCTTGTCTTGCATGTCGAATAAGTATCCCAAAGTGTCAGAGAATGGGTATGATTGCAAGGCTTGGTCAAATCATTCACCTAGATGGTCAGAGACACATAAGTTGCAAATGCCCACGTGGACGATTGCATCAACTTACTTTTTTGAAAGGTCTGGAGGTAAAAATCTAACAATAGAAGCACAAATTCCAAAATTTGTGTAAGGAATGGACCTACACATTCAGAAAGATGCCACAAAGAATGGAGCAGAATTGGATACAAAGATGAGAATTTTTGGCCACGTTTTTTTGCTTCCACATTAAATGATCTCCCAAAAAAATGGTACCAGACGGAAGAAGCCAAAGGTGGAACTTTCACTTGGCAAAATTTAAAAGACAATTTCATAAAAGACTTCTCATTTTGCCCAATGGAAGAATGCATTAAGGAGGTGGTTTAAGAGATCAAAAAATTTATAGAGCTGAAGAATAATGCCAAGATGACTACTGACCATAGACCAGAGCTGACATGTAATAATATTTTGACCAAGATTATTCAACTATCCTTGCGACTAGAACTAGAAAATGATAACTGTCGATAAGAGCTTACATTGGAGATCTGACCATCCTTCAATAAGGAAACCAATAAAATCAATAGTGAAAGTATCCACCGAAGAGAAAAGTGAACCAAAATGATTTACAGAAAAATACTTTCCTCCATCCTTCAAGAAATTTAAAGAGGGAGACTAATCGATTAATGAAGCAAGGGCACCAGAGTGGATGGATGAAAAAATAAAGATCAAAGAAGTCGACATCTCAAATGACGATTGTCCAAAAATGGAAAATATCAGGGAATATTGGACTAAGCAACAAACAATGGACATAAGTAGTCTACTTAAAGAATATAAATACATGTTTGCTAGGGACTATAAATATTTAAAAGGGTTAGTAAAATAAATAGGAGAAATGAATATCGACATCAACTCGAATGCTAAACCAGTGAAAAAAAGCTCGTACAAACTCACACACAAATACAAAGAAATTGTCAAGAAGGAAATATAAAACATATTGGCAGCCATAATCATCTACCTGGTAGATCAGTCGGAGTGGGCTAGACCTATGGTCATCCATCCAAAGAAGCATGACCTGATGAAATTACACATATGCGTCGATTTTTTGAGGATTGAATAAAGTTACATTGACCGACCCTTTTCCTATACCCTTCGCTGACGAGATTATTAATGAAGTTGTCGGTCATGTGTTATATAAAATATATATAACATAATGAGATATATAAACATATATAAAAAAAAAGATCAATATTAATTATTAATATTAATATATATTTATATTAATAAATAAGAAATGATTAATTAAATTAATTAATTAGAAAATAGATAGAGATGTACCCTTTCATTTGAAAAGGCACGATAAGGCTTACATAAATCCCTACCAATGTAATTGTAAAATAAACATTCATATTCATTTTTTGCTCTTATATAAGTATACAACATGGAACTATTTTCTATTGGACTATTCAATTGAGATAGTTTTCGAGAATATCCGGATAGAGATATTACATTGGTATAAGAGCCAACCCGTCCTTGGGCTTCTATTGATATTTGGCTTGTATCCAAACTCTCAAGGTTTCCTTGAATCCAGATCTTTGATCTAACACAAAATTTTAGCCATCTTTGTCATGACCTATGACCCTGCTCCTCTTCACTCTCACGTTATCCCCCCTCTAGTTACTAATGCCACAACATGTCCCTTCCACGTGCTCCACCACCACGATAGCTCCAATCCCAACCCCCTTCATACTCCATAGCCATGTGCCCTTCCCCAACTTTTCACCTTAAATCTTAAAACCCAAATTCTATGCATTCAATTTTTTTTTTATAATAACACATTATTATTAATATTATTATAATCCATATATTATCAAACTCTAATAATTATTATTATAGATATTATTTTGAAAATAATAATTCTTTTGTAAATTAAAAAAAAAAGTCAAAGAAGTAGTAAAAAAAACAACCAAGTCAAAGAAAATACTAAAAGAGCGGAAATCAAATCTCGGAAGATATTGAAGAAGTCATCGAAGCCAATTACACATTTATTGAATAAATTATGGATTCCATATATAAATCCACATTTTGGGCTAAGTGTCCTTATTGCAAAATGGAATTCCAATATCCGACACTTTTTAAGAATTGCAATTGCTCATGTCCAATATGTGGTAAATATATTATTATGAAAGACGATCAAGGTAACTCACAATTTCACTCACAGGGATTGGAAAGCAAATTAAGATACTATAAGGAAAGCAATAAAAATCTACAATTTGAGATAAGTAAATGAATCATCCTTGATCATTTGACAGAACAAGAGAATCATCGCTTAAAAGATCAAAATCAAAGTATTGAAAAAGCTAATGCAGATATCGAGAAATGTTATCAACTAAGAATGAAGAAATATCTTGATTAAAAAATCATAATCAAGATCTTGAAGACAAACTCAAAAGGTCAAAAAATAACGAAAAATAATTTTATATGTCTGATTTAATAATTTAATAAAATGTTTTATAAATAATACATAAAATTCATTAATGGGAAGTTTTTTTATTAGAAAAAAACTTTTTTAATTTGTTTTATAAGTAGAAGAGCATTTATAATTTTTATTTTATAACATTTGTCTTTTTACCGAGAAAAAATGTTGTATATGATATTTTTGTGATTGAAATCAAAATACGCATGATCTAGCCTTTTGACAGTTTCTAAAGGCCCCAAGACATTGTACCCACTTGCTTGAAAATATCCCAAGCCTAAATAATTAAAAACCCTCACACCTTTAAAACCTCATACTCCCTTATGCATTCCAGCACTTCACCAACTCTTCTAAATTTGAACATGCAACGATCTACTATCCTACTCAAGCTCACTAGAATAACTCTCACTCATCTACGCTTTCTCCAAGCCTACGTTGTAATTACCCTTTGGGTGGTTTGGGAGAATATTGTCAACAATTGCTATATTTATCTATGACCTTTGACCCTCCATTACTACTAACAAGATTGAAGCTTGCAATATAGTCGAGCAGTGTTCCATGTCATCAATTATGGACAATCAAAGTTATGCCCTAAATATTAACAAATTTCACAAAATCTAGGGCAACTGATATTCAATATTCTAGAAGAAATAAAATAACCCTCAATAACATGCTTATAAATCAAAATCCACCTTCTATATAAAATCTATGAACAAAAGCCACAAAATGACAATGTCCTCGCAGTTGCTAATAACTATTGCAACAATAAAAAAGGTATAAAAATATAAAAATTATAGCCTCGACTTCAATAACCCTATGCATACCTTGAATTATAGCCTCTACTTTAATAACCCTATGCATACCTTGTTTTTTTATCTGGCTCTATATCAATACAACGGAGATCCCAAATTAAAGTGCAAAATGGAAAACATATTATTATTATTTAAATATATCAATACCAAATGGTTACTTTTGGATCTCGCAACATGCCAAGAAGGGAAGAATTATAAATTAAACATTAATTTTATGTAAGCTATCAAGTATGAGTGCAAAAATCCTCATAGCATGAGGAAACAAAACCATTGAAAAGATTCGACCCCATATTTCATAAAAACATTACATCGCCATGGAGTTTGAATAAATAGAAAATCGTTTGGAACCCTGAAATTTTTTTGGTAAACAAAATTGTAAATACTTTATTTAGCATTTACCGTTCAACCCCCTCTTTGGACCGGTTTTGTTGAATCCTCTCTGTGAGAGATGTTTTGGAGATTTGTGCCACTATGAACAAAAGCATAAGCGGATAGGGAATCGTAAATTCATAAACAATTAATGTAGACATCTCAAGCCATGGTGAGCCTATAGACTTTTGGTAATTTTAAACATTGAAGTTACATTGGAGCCTTATTTAAATCTTTTATTTAAAAACAAAGAAATAAAATTATATATATCATTGTTAAATCTTTTATTTAAAAACAAAGAAATAAACTTATATATATCATTGTTAAATCTTTTATTTAAAAACAAAGAAATAAAATTATATATATCATTGTTTAATTGGGCCACTTGAATATCTGAAATTAAGCATTTAACACAACCATTTTCACCTCATTGATATAGTAAAATTAGTCATTGACCTTAGCAGCAATGAGATCGGGATATGGCAGCCTGTCAAATAATTATCTCAAAATGGATTTAATGAAATACTTAAAATAAAATGCCAAAATTTTAATAATGAACTTTGAGGCCTGCTGGATTGTGAAACTGGGTTTTTAATTCTTTAATCTAAGTCTGTAAAACTCAGAATTGGGTCTGGAAAACTCAGAATTAGATTTGAAAAAAGTTCAAAAAGGCATTGCATCTGATAAAGTTCAGAAGGCAGTTTGGCTAAGAGTTCTAGATAGAATGCAGGTGTATTTCTATGTATATAGTGTTATGGCAAGGTATATTTCTATGTATTTATATATATATATATAGTGTTATGGTAGGGTATATTTTAGCTTTTGAAGATTTTTTTTCAAGGGCGTTTATCCTTTCTATGGTGTTCCACATTTTGAAATGGATTTGGGTCTGAATAAGCAACAGGAGATGGAACAAATTCTTCACATGAAACTTAATCTTGAGCTAAAAAATGGAAATAGCCATTATAAATAAGTTATTAGATGAATAAACTAGAGCATAGAAATAACATCTCTTACTAAGGTTCATCTTCACGAAATAAATACTCATCCAACCATTTGTTTGGATTTTTTCAAGAGTTTACAGTGAACAAAATTAACATTGTTCTCCATGCAGAGGAAGAGCCTGGAAGTCGAATAGAGGGAAAAGATAAAGACAATGAACCCATGAAACAAAGCTTTTGAAACAAGCTTCACGAGGTTCGAATCCATTAAGTTATGCAGCGTTAAGGACAACATATTGTCCACACATTAGTCCAAGGGTTATAACATGCATTAAATCGATTTTACGTTCATTGTAATGTGCATTGAATGCATAGGTTCCAAAGGTCTACTACAGTGCAAAGAACAAATGGCAGAGAAGAGGCAACATCACATCATGGTAACATATGTCAAATGAAACCCCTTGGCTTTATTTCGGGGGTGACCTCATCTGCAAAGAACCAATCATAAAAAGATATTTTAAAATTGAAATAAATACAATTGCTAGTTGCAAAATTTAACATAGGAAACTAGAAAAATTACATTGAAGTATAAATCGATTGATATGAATTCACTATTCATATATGATCCACTGCAGGGACATAACAAGTTTTCCCCTCTA
>LPNX010346086.1:25545-55781 GCA_001517045.1 Pseudotsuga menziesii | reverse complement strand
TCATTATTATTATTAAAGAAAAACCATGACATTTGAAATGATAGTTTGTAAGGGGTAAACTTTTCACTTCTTCCATATGCGTCTAGAGCTTGGGCCATACTTATTTCTATTCATTTAATGAAGAAAATATTTTAATTAATCAAAAGCAATTATATATCTGCAATTTTATATCTTACTTTGAAACAAAAAAATATAGTTATAACCTAAATAGTATCCACAAGAAAACCAATATCCCTAAATAATATACAAAAGAAAGCCTAAATTTTAACCAAGAATATTTTTTTTAGATAATAGACCTATTTTTTTAAATGACATGAAATTAAAGAAAAATTTCATTCTCAAATTAAACTTCTTAATTTTTTTTTATTTAAATAAAATTTAAAAAAAAATTGTTTATTTTTTCAAATTTAAAGTTAATTTCTTTTTTTTTTCTAATAAAATTTAAATAAAATTATATTTTTTCTTTTTTAAATTAAAATAAATTTCCATCAGACTTATATATAACCATATGGCTACTCCAACATCCTTACAGCCCTATTAAAAAACAATTAATGACCCTTATATAGTTTTTACATATTTTATTAAATAAAAACTTATAATAATTAAAATATAAGTATTATAAACATTATTATAAAAAAAATTAAAAACTCAAAAAACAAAGTTATCTTTTATCACTAATAAAGTTTGAAAAAAAATTATAACTAGAATATTATAAATTAAAAATATATAATTAAAAGTAGTGATAAAATATAAATTTATAACTTAAAAAACAAAAAATAAAAATTTTATAATTAAAAGTGGTGATATTAGAAAAATCATAGTTCAAAATAGGCTTTAAAAATAAACCAAAATATTACTTTATTTAAATAAATATAAAAATAATTGAAAAATATTATATATATAAAAAAGAAAAATACAACTAAATTCAAAATAAAGCATTATCCATGCTTTATTGATAAAACATAGAGAATTCACAAAATTCACCCTACATATAATCTAGACTTATACAATACAAAATAAACCTTTACAAGCCTAGAGTTTAAAGATATGTGCATCATTCTCCTCAACCCATGACTATGAGTTCTCAAACATATGAAGGCCCTCCTTTCATAAGGAGTATACATTTTCATTGAGCTCACGATATATATATGTAGAAAGTTGATTTGAGAATAATAAGCAAGAATACTTTTAATAGTTGCGCGATAGGCTTAAGAGTTATGTTGTTGACCTAAGTTGAATCCACCATGCACTTGATTACTATCATGAAGTCCTTGAAAACTTGGAGATGGTTGATACCTCTTTTTAAGGTGAATTTTAGAGCATAATATAGAGTAGTGAATTCATTAACATAGTTGGTGCCATCCCCAACCTAATTTTGAAGGATAAGAAATGAGAATCTGAGACATTGAGGATAAAGCTAATACCAACAAATGATTCATGACCTTGATATGCACCATAAAAGTGAACCATTCACATTCATGGTCAATAAGTGGATGAACAATTAGGCATGCATGTTTAATCTCGAGGGTAACCCTATAGAGCTTCATAGACACCATTACTTGGGCAGCAACCTGAAATGGAGGCACTAGTCCTTCTACAAAGAAAAGATAAGCATGCGCTAGCCATTCACTCCAAATAACAGTCAGTGGAGTCATTCTCACACATTTCAATTGTTAGATTTTAATGGTTATTCAAGATCTTAAATAATTTAGCATCATAACCATATGCAATAGGATCATTGAAAGTTAGAAAAGCACAACACAGAAGAAAGACACAAGAATTTTATCCTAAGAAACCACAAGGGAGAAAACCCAATAAATTCTCATGTATAGATTTGTCACTTAGCCTCAATGTCAAATAGGTATATAGAGACCAAAATATCATTTTCACAACTTCTTATTCTTCTCTTTCGTAGAGAACTCGTCTTTCTCTCTCTTAGAGCAAACTTACTTGAGTTTGCAGTGTATCCAAATGAGGGAGGATGCCTCCCTCTTTATACCGATCATGTGTGTGACCTTTTGGTCCAATAGGGCCGACCTATCCTAGGGTTTCTTAAAAAATACATTTTACAATATTCTTTTGAGGACTATTTCCCTGAATTACAATGAAGGTTTTACCTCAACTCTTACATGACCAATTACATTGATGACACATTCTGATTAGAGGGAAAACATCCCATAAAGGAGGTACAATAAAATATAATAATAAAATACAAATAATACAATATCTTTCGAGGCTATATTTACAACAATGCTCCCTCTTAACAAGGAAGGTATTCTTTCGATCCGGTAATCACCACAACTGGACACAATTTTCGGACATCATCATTACTGGATCACCAACACTCTAGATCATCATCGCTCAATCATCATTACTCTTTATCATCATCACTCTGGATCATTGTCGCTCGATCATCATCACCAGATCATCATCACGGCTGCAACAACTCTTATCTCGTTGACCATTGTCTAGTGACATATCTCAAATATATATGTCCTCTGAAATTTCTATAGAGCCAGTCCTTTTTAATGTTGTATGTAGGTCTAGATCCATCTAGGGATTCATCAACATATTTGTACAGTGCCATCCCTTTTTCATGCTAGATGTACCTTGTACAATGCTAGTCATGTTTCATACTGAATGTAAATCTCTGCAATGCCAGTCCCTTTACATACTGGATGCCCTCGCAGGTTCAGTCCTGTTTCATATTAAATGCGGATCTCCATAGGGTCATTCTTGTTTCATACTGAATGAAGGCCTAACACTATCTAAGACTTCACAAAGCCAATCATGTTTCATACTGGATGTCTTCATAGGGTCATTCATGCTTCATATTGAATATAGATCTCTACAGGGTTAGTCCTATTTCATACTAAATGCAGGACCAACACTATCTAGGACTTCACAAAGCCAGTCTCGTTTCATACTAGATGTCTCCACAGACATAGTCTAGTTTCATACTGAATGTGGATATCTACAAGATCAGTTCTATTTCATACTAAATGCATGCCTAGCACCATCTAGGACTTTCTTCTCGTGATGGACATTGGTCTACACAACTCCAAGCTTATCCCTCAAGTATTCCAACTTCACTATCGCTAGAGGCTTGATCAAGACATCGACTATCTAATCGTCCATTGCAACATACTAGAGCTTCACTACTCCTCTCTGCACCATATCCTGGATATAGTGATATCACATATTGATATGCTATGACACACAAGTCATCTCTAACTAGACATCAAACGGTCCTGCAAGTAGCTTCTGAAGCCACACTGCCTCACAACTTGTTGAACAAGTTGTAATATACTATGCCTTGGTTGTACTTAGTTCTACGCTCATCTGCTTCTTGTTGCACTAAGAAATCATGTCAGACCTCAAGCTCAAGCAACACCCTCGAATGTTATTCCTATTTGTATCACTACCAACCTGATCAGAGTCAACATATCTTACAGGAAGATCCTCTAATCTATTGTATATCTGATGCCATACTCATTCGTACACTCCAATAACCTCAACACATGCTTTGTTGCAACCATGTGAACACGTCTCGACTCCACCATGTACTAGCTCCAAGTATTCATTGTAAAGCATATGTTAGGTACATCAACGAACCAATCATCTGCCTGTAGAATATGGCATCAACTATATCTGAAGTAGGATTACGCAACAACTTCTAGTTCGACGAAATCGGTGTAGCCTTATAATCCAACATCTCAACCACATATTTTCCTTATCTAAGGAAAATATCCTATGTATTTTTCCACAACTCTAATCCCAAGAATCATGTCAAGATTCTCGAACTTTAAGATCTACTGTAGTCACTCCCTGTGAAGTGGAGCACCATCCTCCCTCTACATATTGTACCCTCAACATCGGGTCATTCTGCACTGTAGTGACATGTAACCTCCTCTATTGCATGCTTGATCTTGTAGATCCACATGGAAGACACTATAGGCTTCCCTTCAGGTCTCAGGATCGCATCCTGGACATCATTCTCCATAATCAACTGGTACTCTTCTATCATAGCATCCTTCCATTCTTTCTTCTCGATTGCTTCTTCATCGCTGAAAGGATATGCATTAATGATGTCACACAATAGTACCACATAATTGGAGTGTGTTCAAGGCCTCTTACTTTCTCTGGAATTCCCATCTAGAGCAACATACTTTTCTTCATCTTGGATGATCTCTCCTTCCCAAGTTGGTCTTCTCTTGTGGGTGTTCACCTCTTGAGGTGGATCTATAGGTCTTTGTGGATCGGTCATGTCAGGTTCCTCTTCATGTACTTTGTTGTAGTGAACCTTCTTTGAGTGTTATGGTTGAATCATCATCATTTGTTCTTCAAAACAACCCTCATCATTCTTCTCTTGTAGGTGATTGCATATGATCCTTCCTACAAGTCGAGCTCAATTGCATGATTATAAACATTTCATATTTTTCAAAACATACTAATAATGACAAGTTCTTAAGCACAAATACATATGTGACATAGTCATGTAACTATCTTAGCCAATGCAACATCTATCCATATCCCGTATACATGCGGTAAAATTTTAGATGCCTTCCATCTCTACTAGAACATTATTAAGAGTGTGCACTACTCCTAATATGTCAGCAAAGAGGTTTCATTCTAGATAAGTAGCCATGGAATGTTGTACAACACCATAGGATACTTACCCATCACATGCAAGTTAGTAGTATATTGTTCATAACTGCAGACACTCAAACATGCATAATACATCAACTGAACATAAATATGTCACACAACTAAACAATAACATTTAAGTAACTAGATATATAGGAAATTACAATTTAAACAATTATCTTTGTTTGTTTGGTGGGTGGACTCCCTATTGATCCTTGTCTCCTTGCAAGAATAGATGGAGTCTCTGACAGTGTGCTTTTCTTCATCATCTAATTCCGAGGACTTATGTTTGTCCTGCTCATGATCAACATTGTTGAACAAATATTCATAGATCTGGGTGTCCCTTCTTCTTCATCAATCACAACTGCATCCCTTCTTATCCAATGTTGAGATGGATAAGAAGTTCTTCTTCATCATGGGTTGAATCCTTCTAGATCAAATTACACATTCCTCATCACTTGAGGAATCCTCCCTTGTTCTCTTCTTGGTTAGTCATCACTTTCAAAATTGTGAGCATTATTCCTTTTCTTTTTGTTTTCCTTGGAGGATCCTTTGTTTATGGGACAATATCTTGAGAAGTGGCATTTCTCTTCACATGTGTAGTATCTAAGATTTGTGCAGTCCCTTTTTTATCTATGATTCTTTTGGAATTTCTTGGTTCTTTTTTGAGAGTGATCCTCCCTCTTTCCTTCATTATTCTTTTCCTAATTTTTTAGAGCTTGATCATCACTTGCTCCCATATTCTCTTATCTTGATACTAATTAAGCTTCTTCTTGAGTGCATTCCTCCCATATTCTGTTGAACTTGATTAGTTTCTTTATGGCACATATCCCTTGAATGGATGAATCCCGTGACCTTGGAAGTCAATTCAAGGTGGTCATCACGATCTCTCCTTCAACATTTTCTTCAATGGCCTCTAGTTTTTCCTTGATCTGAGAAACCCTTGTGAATTAAGACTGAATGGTTTTCGAATGTTAGATATTCACATTCTTTAGTTGATTCCTTAGGTTCATCTTTTGGTTGATGTTCTTTCCTTAAAATAGCTTGGTCAAATCATGTAACATATTCTTAAGAGTCTTCAATGATGATACATGAGGGATGAGGTTATCCTTGATGGAGTCTACAATAATCTTTTTATCTCTTATCATGTTCTTATTTTGGTTTTCCTTTGCCTCTTCTCCCTGTGGTTTTGGAACCTCCTCATTGATGTATTTTTCTAAGTTATTCTCTTCTAGAATGAGAGATATTCTATACTTCCATGCTCAAAATTTATCTGCTTCTTCAAGCTTATCCTCAACATTGGTGTGATTCATCATCTTGATACGAGAACCTTAAATGGAAATTACAAGGAAATAGACCTTACGAATTTGATGTCATGCCCCCTCCCATCCGAGAGGACACGACTACGACTACTGCTGCTATCATTTAACCAGGAAATCTAAGCCCCATGAACATTATCAGAAAAATGCAGTGAAGATAAAAAAATACACAAAAGCATAATGCGTGCAATCTACAACGGAAGAAAATGCATTTTATTTAGAGCATTAATCATGTTCATAATAAATGATCGATTAAATACATTGCAGAGATTAAACACACAAGAATACTTATCTTAAAAAAGAGTTGTCTCACAACCAGCTTGTTAGGATTATTAATCCTCCCTTGACCATACTGTCTATTAGATTATTTAGCCGAACTTAGGAACCTTAACTAATTAATTGGGTCCACCGGTACCATTGGGTCCACTTGCCCTAATGGGGCCACATGTACCAGTTACTAGAGTGCGGGGAACATTGCTAGAGGTTAATTGCCACTTATTGCATGTGCATGCATTAGTTTGGGTGCCTCCTAGACCAATCCCTACATTTTAGGAGCCACTGGGTGTCCCGGCCCCACCCTCAATTAGTTAGTTGGAGTTGGAACTAGTTAGTCTTATTTAACTTCCAGTTACTTTCAGTTAGATCACAATCAATTAGCTAGCGCCAATTATGCATGGCTAATGCATGGGTGCATGTGGAGTAGGCGTCTTTTCCAACCTACCACCTTAGTTTCACTAAGTTAACTAGTTATTACTTATTGTATGAGTTGGTTGGACGTTTGTCACGTACCCATACCCCATTATCATGCGGAATTAAAATTTCATCGAGAACCTTCACTGTTTATAGAAACACAAGGCATGGTGGTGAACCACATCTCGACGTTTCCAACACTGTCACACACCCTCTCATCTTCCATGGATCAGTTCAATGATCTGCAAGGAAAGATCTCAGATGATATTCGACGACAGAGGGGAAACGCAATGAAAATCAATGATCCCAAACGATCCTGCAGACTGGAACCAAATCAACGGTTCAGAATCCACCTACAAAAATCAATGGTGCAGAAAGCCCGAGTTGCGGGGATGAAAGTTACAAAATTTGCGATATCACTTCCCACAACCCCCATCCCGCATCCTGTATCGGAAACAAATCAACGACGGAGAATCATTCCATGAAGATCAACACCGTGGAGATTTGAATGGCGGGTTTTGGAATTATGGAAATCGCGACATCGCGATCTCGCATCTTGCAAGTTGTGGAATGGGAATCGGCGCAAACCAAAACCTCCGAAATGGCATTCCACATCCCGCATCCTGCAAACTTGCAATTTTGTGCAAAGAATTATTTCTAACATGAACTTAGCTTTTCCACTGACTTCTTGGATCGATCTGATCATTCAGGCCATTACCGATCTGGCCATTCTACCTTGAAACTTAGTTTGAAATGCATTGATGGGAAAACATATATAGATGCCTATAATTGCAGTTATTCAAAGGAACAATGCATCAATTCAACATAGCAACATGCTCATCACATTCCATCAAGCAACTTACAAAACAAAAAATACAGTTGCATAGAATAACATAGACAAGAACACTTATCTTGAACAGAACTTGTCCCGCAACCAGCTATGTCGCTGCAATGTTCCTCCCAACCATAGGCAAGTGTGCTCCTTAGTCTCTCAGAAACACTGCCACCCCTGAGATGGGCATCATTTCCTCAAGGAATAAGGGAACACTAGCAGACTCATACATAGCCAAGGTGCAATAACACTCACCCAAGCCAACATAGTTGGGTTTATCAAACTGTAAGGGAAAATATCCCAATAGATGGGTTTCACAGGCCACTCTGCCAGGCCATCTCATAGTTGGGTTTCACAGACTGTTCATAGTCAATCCAAACTTCACCTTAAGGACCATTCAAGCCAACAGATGGGTTTATCATACTATTCACAATCAAGCCATCTTACTACCGGGTTTATTAGTCCAACTAGCCAAGCCATCATTCGTAGCTGGGTTTATCAGACTATCCAACCAAGGGTTACTCACCAGGTCAAGCACAACAAGACACCGCCAAGCCAACATATGGGTTTATCAAGCTACCATCCAAGCTAATAGATGGGTTTATCAGGCTACCAGCCAAGCCATCCTTCTATTTGGGTTTGTCAGGCCTCTAAGGAAATGGGCAGGAAGAACTTCTAAGCTAGTGAGCTCATCTACAGAGCTAATAACACCTTCATAAGACCTATCTGGTCTGGCTTCCCTACTGCCTACACGCCCAGCACAAGGAAGTGTCCCCTTCTCTGCTCCACAGTCCCTCGGGCTACACCTTCCCTTCCAGTGCTCTTTAGGATGTGCATAGCAGGTTTACCAACCACTCTTATCTTATTGTGAGGTTCCACACTAGGTTTATCAAGCAAATTCTATGTCTCTCCCATTCCTAAGTCTTGTACGTAGCTCAGACCCAAACCAAGGTGCACAACACAACAACCATAGGGAGACATCACAACACAGGATTACTCTAGAACACAAGTAACAGGGTATCATACACTCTGTAGTTTAAGGCACACTGCAACACAACAATCACGGTATTTCCAAGGAAAGACACTCATAGAACGTGAAAGATACGCACATATGGAGCTTCGCTGCTATCACAATGTCATTAGTCACTCGCAGAATGCAAAGGCTGCACACAGGAAGAGCTCTACTGCTACCACAATTTCACTCTTTCTTGGAAAATGAAGATGGTGCTGAACGATGAATACTGAATGAACCAGTGTGTCCCCCCCCAGCTCTCCAAAGTGAGAGTAAATCCCCAAAACGTGAACGCATGGGTCAAACTAGCATACGGTTCTGGTGTTTTCTTATTCCTACAAGCAAAACACAACATCCCAAAACTGGATACTCTTCCCAATTCAAAATTTCCCATACTCTTCTATTAGTGATTGAGCAAAATATGAAGAAACTTGAACTTTAAAACTTTAATTCATAATAACAGTGCATATAAATCTCATCAATAATCCTAAGACATAAATCAAACCATAGAACACAAGATATACCCTGGGAAAACCCTCTACTGATTCAGAGGATAAAAAACCCAACAAACGATCTTAGAGTATGATAGATTATTAGCAGAGAATTATTATAACATAATAGCATATTGCTTTCACAGAGAGCACCAGAGAGAGGAGATCTAATGGAACACTGTATCTAACTTTCCAAGTGCATAACACTTTAATAACAAATCAAATTAGGTTTTACAACAAAAATAGAATGGTTGCATGTATCAGCAACTTGTTAACACTTTGAACACTGACCCATCTTCAATCATGCGCCCCCATCATCTGGTGCCAAGCTAGAACTCCATAATTATCTCCCACAAGAAGATATGTGCCTTCCATTAGTTAACTAACTCTAACTAAGTTGTTAAATGAGCTGAACAAAATGGAACTGAGTGTAATTGCATACAACTGAGTGTAACTGAACTGAACTGAACTAAACAGAATTGAATGTAACTGAACTGAACTAAACTAAATGTAACTAAACTGAACTATATGTAACTAAATTGAACTGAATGTAACTGAACAGTAACTTAATGTAACTGAACTGAACTAAATGTAACTGAATGTAACCGAACAGAACTAGTGCTTCTCCATCAGTGTTTATTTCCAACAATCACTTCCATAAGTTAAGGAGTTGATTCCTTAATTAACTAAACTTGTTTACCATAACTAATACTCAACTGATATCTAATCAATTCAAGTTTACGTGGTGGAAACATACGCAATTTGAGTTCTCTCTCTTTCTCTATGCTTATATTAAATATCTCTGCATGGTCCATATGTGTTTTCATTAAATAATCATCTTTATCATATCATACTCATAAGATCATTTCCAAACATGACCATATGTATTTCCCTGGGTCATATAATCACATGCTAAAGTAAATCACTCTAGGGGTAGCTAATCCCTAAAGGAGACTTGTAGTACCTGTTGACCATGACTAGCCATACATCACATAGCATATCTACTTTACATAGTAAAGTACACCACCTCACAACATGAGGATATTCGTAGGACTACACAAGCCTACTGTCCACCTCAATCATATGAGGATATTCGTAGGACTTCACAAGCCTACTGCATCACCACCTCAATTATATGAGGATATTTGTAGGACTACACAAGCCTACTATCCACCTCAACCATATGAGGATAATCATAGGGCTACACAAGCCTAGTGTCCACCTCAACCATATGAGGATATTCATAGGGCTACACAAGCCTACTGTCCACCTCAACCATATGAGGATATTCATATGGATACATAAGCCTACTGTCCACCTCAACCATATGAGGATATTCAAAGGGCTACACAAGTCTATTGTCTTGATATTACTCACAATATTGGAGAATGACTCCTGATTCCGTAATATCAACACTCCCTCTCAGTGAAGGAGACATTCTCTGCCATACCAAGCTTATCTCAGAAGTGTTTAAACTTTGTCACAAATAGAGGCTTGCCACAAATTTGCAATATGCTCATCAGTACCTATGTATTAGAACTCATGACCATGAGTTCAATTAAGTTGAACTTCATCTCGAATATGTTTTATCATAAAACACATATAGGGTTTTCGAGAAATATTGACTATTAACACCTAATGACTAAAGGCTCAAGTATTTCACCCTAGTAGGTAGCCTCCCAAGCTACACTACTCCTCAGTATGTAGTATTATCCGCAAAACACATTTTTCTTTTGTAGTACTCTCATACATACATCTTTCTTCTGTAGTACTAGCCGCAATACACTTAGCTTTTGTAGTACTAGCCTTAAATTACATAGCTTATCTCAGGCTAAAACAATAGCTGGATAACATAATCAAATAATAGGTCTTCCATGTATCAAATACAATAAATAGCCTATTCTAATGTACCTCAAAGGTTCTCAAACATATGCTTAGTAGTAAGCATAAAACATAACAAGTCTACTCAAAGACCAACTGGCTACTTACACAAAGTAGCATCATCTAGTTCCAATCCAAAATTAAGTTTCTCTAAACTAGAAACCATGGATTTTTAAATCCATCACATACAACATTATACAACAAATGTGTAATAACATGCAAAAAGAAAGTCTTATCTTTTCTTTCACTCTTCAACATTTGTTGACTTCTTGAATCTTTTGTTATCTGGAGAAGTTCTTTGTGAGCATGCCATTCTTTGTGATGTTTTTCAAGTCATAATCACTTTCTCAGTGATCCTTCTCTTTATTTTTGCAGCACCCCAACTACCTCTCCGAGAGGTTTTAACTGTTCTCTAACAGTCCAGACTATAAATAGTCTCTGAGACTTTTGACCATGTCTCTTCTCATGTGGATTCTCTCCACAAGCTATCATAGCCCTCGGCTACCTAAGTCATGTATGATGACTAACTGGTGGGGAATTTATCTGTTGTTTCCCATGAAGACACATCAATACTCCCTCATCAACTAGAGGAGTTATTATGTACTCTACCAAGCTTGTCCCGGACAGAAGCTTAATAAGAATGCTGGAAATGTTGATCATCTATGGATATGTACCATTTATAAAATATAACTGACTAGAACCCTCAAAAGGTTTACTGCTTTTCAACATGCTCTATCTAGAGAAACACATGTGATCTTCCTCGATCATTATATTAGTCAGATTTCATATATCTTTAAAACTCTATTTCATTGATAAAGATATATATGAGTTCACATACACTTGTACCAAGTAGGTACCACAACACATGCTTTGTATGTATATGTACAAACTACAAAGTACATAACAGATCTTAGGACCTGTGACTAACCAAATACATCTCAACTGACTTGAGATCCTCCAAATATGAAATAAGAATAGTTTCATATTTACCTTCATATGTGTGGCCATGGATTTGTAGTCCATCATCCTGAAACTCTTTAGGATCTTTTATTGCACATTTTCCTTAACTGAGGAAAATATTTTTCTAGTGATTGCCACACCACTATTATAGCTCAAAATGACACATCTTTTCCTGTGACAACTTTCCCATGATTTCATTGCATGTTGACACTTCCATGACGACACTTAAAGAAAGTCATTGAAAGTCACTAAAAAAATACCTAACTTGGAGGACCCATATCTTGAGTTCTATAACTCTATTTGACCTCATCTATGCACTGTTGGAAAGGTATATTTGTTAGCTAAAACTTTCTAGAAGACACCAAATCTGAAAATTCCCAAAAATACCCTAAAAATGAGTTTTTTTATGTGTACACGATTTTCCTTAAGGAAACCCGCGTACGTACGCGACTTGCTCTATATAATACCCGCGTATGCCTCCAAAAAATGTCAAAAAAATATATATATATTGAAATTTTGGTAATTTTTGTAGTTTGGGTATTTATGCCACTGACTCCTTCAGTTGTAACTACTTTGTATTCAACCCTAACTCTTCATTAAGCATATAAATAGAGGTAGGGAGGTCCATGAATGGAGACTTTAATCTTTGCATCATTATGTTGGAGGAATTGGGACTCTCTTTTCCCACACCTTTGACCTAGAAGCATTCTCCTTGTGTTGCAAAGCTTGGAGGCTAAGTTCCTTGGAGAAGAGAAGCAGTAAAACTAGATCAAGGTTTCGTGAGGTGCCGAACTTGAAGAGAAGGTATACTTGTACTTGTTTTCAAGATTAATAAAGATGTGATGTCCTTCTTCTTCTCAAATCATTGTTCAATGTGTGATTGAATTTTTGTTTATGATCATATGACTATGTTAATCAGAATAGTTTATTTTATTTCTTTGATTATCATTACTTTATATGTGGTCATATTGGTTTGAGGAAGGTATAATTCGTTTTGCAGGTCTCTTGGAGCGAGAGGAGCAAGAGGACTAAGAAGAGGATTAAAGGGCTGCTTGGATCAACCTTCGTTTGGATAAGGTATGAACCATTCTAATCTCTGAATCTTGTTTGTATTTACTTGTAGAACCATTTTCATCCACCTTTCAACCCCAGTACGTTGATGGCCTCTTAAACCGTAGCCATAGGAAACATTCCTTTACAACAGAATTGACGACTTTGTTGGGGAAAGCCTTGTTTGTTTGGGGTTTCTTTGTATTTCTTTCAGCCTTTTGCATTCTTTTAGGTCTTTCTTGCCACCTAGGAACACCTTTTGATTCTGATAGAACACCTCCCCTGCCTTCCTAAGGCAGTTTTTGACCTTTTTGGGGATTTTTTTCCACCCATACGCGAGTTACAGACTGAACAGTCACGTGTCTGGTTTGGTACACGCGACTTTCTATACTTTCAACCTGCGTATGATACACTAATTTTCAGTGGTACAACCTGTGTGATATTGTACATGTGACTTGCTGTATTGTCAACCCACGTATGACATGCGACCTGTCGGTAGTACAACCCACGTATGCCCCTAAAATAGTGTTTTTTCCTCATTTTTGTGGTTTTTTTCTGCTGTCATGGGCTGTTTGGTAGGTCTTTTGGGGTCCTCTGTAGGTGCATGACTCCAGGGAGTTAGTGTCATCCCTTTTGGTTGTTCTTTATCTATGTGGTAAGCCTTTTGGTATCATTTGGGTTTTCTCTTTTCTCTTTCCCCCCACCCCCTTTGCTTGGCATGATTTTTGGCTTATATTTCTAGTCAGCCTCTGTTAGTGATCTTTGTCTGAGTTCAGAAGCTTGTTGGTGTTTGTTTCCTTCTTCTTTTGTTGGTTAACTTCACCATGCCAAAATAGTTGACTTGTCTTTTATGCAATCCTTCCTTTCAAGTAGGGTTTATACTGACTTTAGGGAATTCTAGAGTTTGTTTGGTGGTTGTATAGTAGAGTTCCTTTTTCTTTGTTCTTTTCATCTGCATGCTTTTGTTTGTAGGTAGTTTTTCTTTTGCATTTATAAAAGAAAAATAAAAAGAACATATAGTGTTTTAATATGCATGTAGATTAGGGTTTTGTCTTTAATACACTGCATATCATTATTTTTGAAAAAAATATAAAAAGGATTTGTTCTTTTGTGGCTTTCAAGTTTCTATTTTGAAAAAAGAAAGAGAATATTTTTTGCTTTTTGCATTTCATTTCTCTTTGCTTGGTCATTTTGTTTCAACTTTGAGTCAAACCACCACATAAGTTTCACACCATTTACCCTCTGACTAAAAATAAACGATATAATTTAAAAAATTAGTAGGAAGTTTTATTTTATAGGGTCATATACCAACTAGATCAGGCTAGACTTGTGGGATAGGGAGTTTAAACTCCCCACAAGTGTTCAAATTTCAGACGTAGTTGTCCAATCACTAGGTAAACCCTTTTCTATGTTGATTGTATCTGGGAAGATCCTCTCAAATGGGAGTTAAGCACGAGGCCACGTGGAGGCTTGGATTGTGTAAGCAGGAATATTTCACCTTTTGTAGACAGAAGTTGTTCCTCTAGTCTGAATGGTTCAGATCCAGAACAAATGAGTGAATGACAAAGGATGAAGACCCTCCCTGGATGTCATAGACACTTGGAATGTTGCTTCGATAGTGAACCTGTGTGCCTGCAACCATATCAAACACGCAAACACATCAAAGTTACCAGAACATCATCTACTTATCCATGTTAGTTACTAAGGAACCCAACAACATTTACATGCGAAATCAAAACAACAGTAATGTGGGACGGAAATCAGCTTTGCATTAAGATGAATGGAGAAGTTTAACTACATATAAAATTGAGCAGCTCAGGCATTAGGGTTACATACATCCTTCTAAAGAGTACTCTTGGGTGGATGCAAAATCATGTCGAGAGTAGGCTTCTCGATGGATAGGGGGATAGTACAAGAGGATTCTGGAGAACTAGTAGAGGGAGCTTTCCCTAAAGAAGAATGATCTTCTTTCTTATCTGCGCGTTTGTCATAACTTTGACTTCAAGTTTGCAGATTAATTGTATCTGAGGACATCATACGAATTTCCTCTGACGAACTAGAGTTACCCTAATTAGACATGTGGTCTATCAGTTGTTGTTGAGAGGGAAAAGGATCCGTGAGTACTGTGGGTTTGGGATGATTTCAAAAACTGGGATATTTCATCCCGATGGGGACACTCTTTTGTGAAATGGTCACCTCCGCATAGAATACATGGATATTTTTCCTTTCTTTTCCCTTTATTGGTATCATTGTTGGTTGGTCTTGGATTCTCCTATGGGTTTTCAGGATTTTTATTCTTACTTTTACCCTTCTTTTTATTATTGCTCGAGGTTTGAGTACTCTGAATATAATTGACCTTGGCGAAAACCTTAGGAGTCGAAGGAGTAGGGGTGGTAGTTTGGTGTTGCTTGGCAGGTTTTGCTACTAACGGGGACTGGATTGAACCAACAATCCCATCAACAGATACTTCTGCTAGTGGCTTTACAGGGTCGGTGCTTGGGCAAGGAGCTTGAGGAATCAAGTCATAAAGAGTTCCAGACTAGGAATAGACCAAGTGTATATACTGGGCTCGGCTAATAGCCTGGTCTTCAGTAACGGCACCGCCCATAGCCACATCTTAGGAAATTGGAGGAAATAAAGATTTGGTTAACCAATCAGCTAATAGTTGATTCAGAATAGGGGCCTTGATGAACCTTCTCCTCCTTCTCCACTCATGGATATGATCAGATATGTGGGTGGAGGTGTTCTATCGTAGAGAAGTTAAGAGATCAGTACCCATTTCATAACGGATAGGGAGCTAAAAGTGTGTAAGAAACACAGTTGCCAAGGAGCCAAAATCCACAAACGAATGTTGTGTAAGTTCAATGTAACACTTCGTGGCCATACTGGTCAAATTTCGCTGAAAAAGTCGTAACCAAACTGAATCATCCATGAGGAAGTTTGAAGAACACCACAAATGGAATGTCATGACATGGTTTTTTGGATTGTCTCCCTGCTTCCCATCAAAATTTGAGATGTCCGATGGTAACTTTACTGGAATGGGAGGCCACGAGGGATTGTGTCGAATGGGGTCATTAATCAACTTGGACAGGTCAGGCAAGTCCAAAGTTGCTAGGAAAGGTAACTAACGGTTAGGTTGCACATACTAGTAATATTGATATGGCATATAATTACCATTAGGATCGTAAGTAGACTGATAGACAGGTTGTTGTGACAAAGAACTAACGGAAAATCCACCCGCAGGGGGTTGATTTCTGGGATCGGGACTGTTAGGACCACCAGGGCCCCTAGGACCACCAAGACCACTGGGACCACCAGACCCTCTAGGGATGCTGGGGGGTAAACCTACAGAGCCTCCGAAACCACTAGGAGGAGGGTCACCAGACCCTCCAAGGCCATTAGGGGGAAAGCCACCAAGCCCCCTAGGACCACCAGGAACTTTAGGACCATAAGGAGGAAAACCGTTAGGTCTTCCAGGACCATTAGGCCCCCCAGGGGAAGGGCCTCCATGAGGCGATCCTCCGGCACCTCCTGCAGTATGTATAGGTATCCCCCCCATAGCTGGTATGTAAGACCAGCTAGGCTGCCCCCATGGTGTAAATGTATTACTAGGGTTTGGAATTCCGGAATAAGGCATTCCTGTAGGGTTAGATGGATAATTAATATTTCCTACAGGTATTTGATAACCATAACCTCTAGAATATTGAATGGTTACAGGTTGTGCCCCCAAGGGTTGACCTGAACTAGATGGGGGAATTAACCACATTAGTATGGGTGGGAGGGACATAAACTGTAGATTCTTCTATATTAGAGGTCTATCCTTGACTAGGTACAATTTCGGTGCCAGATAACGTAGTTCGTTTCGGGGGTTACCCCCGGCACTAGAAGGTAATGATAGAATGAGAATTGACGGTTGGGCCCCAGGTGTGGAAAATCTGGGAGGATTGGGAACATAAATAATATGGAAGGTGGTGGGGTTGGTAGTTTGACCTGGGTTATGTGGTGTTACTGTGAAATCTATAATCAGTTCAATGGGTCTCATAGAATCGGCCAGTGAACGGTATCCCACAGGAACAGCTATGGAACGTGATGGTGGTGTGCCCAATATGTCATCTATTTTTCTTTCAATCTCTCATGCACAGACAATGGCTGTGTGGTATTGTCTACGTTCTTCTTCATCTGGAGAAACTTCTTCAGAAAGGTTTAAACGAGTGCCAAATGAGGCAATGGCCTATCCTATAGAGGTATCCAAAATGGAGCATTGGGACCATAATTCGGACGAGTACTATCATCAACATGAACTTCTATGGGAGAATGGAACGAGGTATTTCCCTGAGAAGGTTGTTGGACCAAGGGAGGTGAGTGTGAAGAATATGGTACTCCACTTTATGCAACCACATTATCTCCCACTTGGGAGGTGGTAGTAACTCCTTGGTCGATAGCTTCCATTGGATTTTCTCCTGAACCAGGAATAAAATTGGGTGGCAAGCCCCATACTCTTCTAGAATGTCTTAGCTCAGCCAGTTTGTACAGTTCCTATCTAAACCTAGGGTCTGAAAAACTAGAAAACACACCAAAAAATTTCCCTACTCAAGTTATAGGTCAAAGAAGCAAACTTAAAATTACAGGAGGAGTTCAGATAGTCAGGTCTCTCACCAATATTGTCAAGAAGGTGCTACTCGTGATATACCTCTAGGGTACATGCGTAGTAATCTCCCCAAATGTTGTTTTTGGTGTATGGCTCCAAGCAATATGGCCAAAGGGATTTTCTTAGATGGATAAGGTATCTTAGTGGGGTCTCTCGATATAATCAAGGTACATGGGAGATTGAATCGGTAGTAGTGTTGTCTAATGCATAACCGTACACAAGGGGGCTTCCGATATACAATCGAGTATGTGAAATACCTTTCTATATACCTCAAGGGTATGTGAAAGGCTGTTAGATAAAATGATGATACGTGGAAGAACTACGTGAGTCCTGGGATGTAATGCAGACAAATAATGACAACTCCTACGTTTAACGACGCCTGAACACGTCTCTAACCTATCACTCCAATTGTTATGTAAATTTTAACCTATAACTACCGTTAATTTTAAAGTGGACGGTTAGGTGAATGCATGGTGTTTTGATAGAAAAAGTAAAACCATGCAATATGCGTATGAAAATATTTCACTTTACCGTTCGGTATGCCTACCTACGGGAGGGAAAGAGAGTATTTTCTTTTGTTTCAGAACCAAAAATATTTCCAAACAACAATAACACAAAGTCAAATACAAGCAACACTTTCCAAACTGATTTCTCTTTTCTGAAAGCAATAAGAAGGGGAAGATTCTCTTTTCCTAAAAGAAAAACAAGAAGCACACTACATGCATATGCACTCTATTTTTCAATTTTTCTTAAAACATAGTTAAATCTAACTTAAAACTACCATATTTTTATTTTGATGAGATAGTATTAAATGCATTAGAGACAAAAGAACATAAAGAGCATGAAAGCTTGTAAGGCCAATAAGAGATCCAATGTCTAAAGCTCAATGATGATAACCTAATCTCAGTAAAAAAAATTCTTTTTTAAAGGAGAAAAAAGAAGTTCTCTATGAAAACAAGAAATGAAACCAAGATGCTAATCAAATGTTTTTCTTTCAGTCTATATAACAGAGATGAAAAGAGATCCTACTAACACCCTAATATTTTCAAAAAGGAGAAGTATTTTCACAATTACAACCAACAAGCGGAGAAGTAAATGAACAATCAATAAGCCTAATCTATCTTTTGAATTTTCCAATCAAACCAATCTGTAACCACAAAATTTCAAACAACAGGAATCAGATTCTAACACACAAGCCTGATAGTGCAGGGTTGAAAGCAAATCAATTCAAATGTTTTGCAAAAAATGAGAAAAGTGGTCTTGGAATAAGGCCTACCTGACACCGCGCTACAGGCGTCTTGACAGAGCGGTTCTGGACCAGCACCGCTTCTCGCCAACATGACTCAGGCAGTGGCACTGCGTGCTGCTAACTAGGTTCAGGCAATGGCACTACTTCTCACCAACTGCATAAGAATGGTTCCCTATATAAATCCAAAACACATAGGAGAACGACAGCTCAATTCAAAAAAAGATCAGATCAAGGTAAAAATTGATAGATTGAGAATAAAAAATAGCATAAAAGGTCAAGATAATTCAGATCTAGACAAATCTTTAAGTTTCAAACCGAAATTCACTGAGTCAAATAGCAGATATGACTGGAGAGAGTTAGAGATGGAGCCTGGATTCGGACAAGAGTTGAAGAACCGAGGAAGATCAGATCATATGATACATATATCTATTCATCAGCGGAGTCACCAGATTTGTAAGCAGGAATATTTCACCTTCTGCAGACAGAAGCTATTCCTCTGGTCTGAATGGTTCAAATCCAAAACAAATGAGTGAACGACAAAGGATGAAGACCCTCCTTGGATGTCATAGACACCTGGAATGCTGCTTCGATAGTGAAGCTATGTACCTGCAACCAGATCAAACATGCAAACACATCAAAGCTACCAGAACATCATCTACTTGTCCATGTTAGTGACTAAGGAATCCAACAACATTTACATGCGAAATCAAAAGAACAATAATTTGGGACGAAAATCAGCTTTGCATTAAGATGAATGGAGAATTTTACAACCAATTAAGCCTTAGTGTTGGCATGCATCTCCATGAAACCAACACTTCATCCCCATAAGCTCCAACTTTTCTCTCTATGCTCTCAAATGGCTTGGGCCAAGTGGTCAATCCAACAGCATAACAATACCTCTATAGTTCTCCCCCCTCAACCATGGACATGAGCTTGTATTATTAAGGATCAATGGATAGGAATGGTTGAGATATTTGTGGATGTGGCCTCTAAGATCATATGATGGGGGATCTCGAGCTCAACTAACCCACAATGATAGGGATAAGGGAGGACATGAGTCTCATGATCTAGAAGCCTCAAGAAACTTCTCTTTTTCCCATTTTACCCAGGGTACTGCTTTTATCCTCTTATGATAGAGCGGTTTAGGTTAGAAATTCTTATGGACCAAAGGCCATAGGTGGTGGTATCGCTTATGGAAAACAAGATACAAGAGGTGCAAGCAAGGTACCGCTCATGGTTAACAGGGAAAGCATGGTGCTGAGTATTTTCATGAAATATTGACAAACAACATGGGTCTCCACTCCAAGTGCTGGGATTGAGGGAAAATATGTAATTCAAAGGTCTTATCACATGGTGGTGACAGGATTTGGGTGTAACAGACTGAGGAGATAACCATCTGATTCCTTGTCAAAGTGTAGACCAAGGTTTTTGCGCATCTGGGGAATTTGTCTTAGATAGGATTTCAGGCTTTTCTACCCTGCCCATGTGTACAAACCAGGCTTGCAACTATCCCCCCAGACTATCAATATAGTTAAGGTAGCCTTTAGTATCCTTGACATCTAGGTTTCATACACAGGTACACTGGAAGGCTATTTTTGGTTGACCTTGGACGGTCTTGGAAGGTAACCCCGGTAGAAGGTGTGGTAGGGTGGTGGGTGATTCCTCTGCTTGTGCCTAAGAACATCTATAGGGACACCAAGTAACTATCTATCAGCTTTCTTCTGGAAAGGATATCTTATACCTGTTTGTCTGTTTGGCTTTAGGAATTTTTAGTGAGTGCTGTGTGGTTTGTCTGTACTTAGTGTACCTTTAGGTGTGTGCTTTGCACTTTTGGTTGCATGTCAACCTCAGAATTTTTCTCCTTATTTGAAACTATGTCTAACACCCCTTCAAACACCAACCAAGAGATCCCCATGCTGGGAACTCCTTGTACTATTCCTCTCATGAGGAATGTTGGTGTTCCCTTGATGGCCACCCTGAATCTACCTGGATTCACCCTAGGGCTACCAATGTGGTTATTTCCCACTCCAACCATCCTGAATGCTCCTGATGCTTCTCAAGTAAGCTCCTTATATCAAGGGCATCAAAACAGTTCTTCCCCTTCACCTGTAGTTGATTCTCCTCCTCCTTCTACCTCATGTAGTGAAAGTACTGATACTAGTAAACAACAGTCTAAAAGGAGTAAAAGAAGAAGGAATAGGAAGAAGGCACATAAGCAAGGGGGAACCCATTCAACCTCTGCAGGTCAAGTTGAACCTCACCACCTAGCCTCTGTAGTTCATGTTGGGGGCACCCATCCAACCTCTGCAGGTCATGTTGGATCTAAGCACTCAACATCTGCAAGTTAAGTTGATCTTCACCATCCAGCCTCTATCGATCATGCTGGTGGGATCCTTCCAACCTTTCCAGGTCATGTCAAATCCAATCACTCAACCTCTGTAGTTCATGATGAGGGCACCTGTTCAATATTTGATGTTCAAGTTGAACCTCCCCATCCAACCTCTGCAAGTCATGTTGGATCCATCCACCTAGCCTCTGAAGTTCATGCAGGGGGAACACACTCAACTGCTACAAAGTATGTTGATCCTAACCATTCAGCATCTATTTTTCATGTTGGTGGTGCACTTCCAACCTCTACAATTCATGTTGGACCCAATCTCTTAGCCTTTGCAAGTCATGCTGGGGGCAGTCTCTCGGCCTATGTGGTTCATGCTAAAGACAATCTGTCAACCACTACAGGTCATGTTAACACTGTTGAAAAGACTACCCGTTCAAAACAAAAGCCCAAGTTTCCTTGTAATATTTGTGAGGGAGACCACCTTACTTATAAATTTCCTTCCATTGCAGAGATGTGAAGAGTTTGGCTTCATGGTCATCCCATTTTTGAACATTCTGAAGTCTTTCAACAACCAACCTCTCTTAGTCAGGTTGGACTCAATCACCCAGCCTCTGGTGGTCATGTTGGGGGAAGACTCTCAATATTTTTAGGTCATACTGAGATAAAATAGTCATCCACTGCTAGTCATGTTGACAACATTGAGAAAACTAGTCGTTCGAAGTGTAAACTTAAGTTCCCTTATAAGCTATGTGAGGGAGATCATCTTACTCACTAGTGCCCTGCTATTGCAGAGGTGCGAAGAGTGTTGTCCAACACTCAACACTCAAGAATTTCCTTCTCCTGAACAACCTATAGTTTCTCAACAACCTACTCAACCTTTGGTTGATGAAGTGGTCAAACCAATCTCAAATTTGGTCGATCCCACTCTTCTTTCAAAGAGTGATACTGATGTGATTGAACCAATGTCACCTTTGGTCAATCCCACTCTCCCTTTGGAGAATGACTTTCACGAAGCGGTTGAATTGATTCCATTGTCGATCAATCCCACTCTTCCTTTGGAGAGTGAAGTGTCTGCTAGTCACATTTTCTTCACTGCTAGTTCAGAACTTACTAAACAAGGGGGAACTGAACTCGCTTCAGATCAACCCCCACCAAGCTCTTGGATTGCTTCCTTTGATTGGGATAGACTAGTTGAGCCGTGTCTTCCTTCTGATATACCTTTCCAGATAAATGTCAAAGTTGAACCATACACGATTTCTCATTGTATTGTTGATGAAGGAGCCTTAGTTAGTATCTTGTCTGCTCATGCTTGGCGAGGCATGGGATCTCCCAGCCTTGTGTCAACTGCTAGTCAGTTACTGGCGTTTGATAGAAGAACTTGTATAGCCTTGGGAAATCTTTCTCAAACACCTGTTACTTTGGGTGGGAAGACCGTCTTAGTTGACTTCATGGTGATAGAAGACCCCTTGGACTTCAATGTGCTCCTTGGACGTGATTATGTCTATGCCATGCAAGCTATGGTGTCAACATTCTTTTGTGTGATTTACTTTGATCATGGTGAAGAAATTGTCACTATCAATCAGTTGGATTTTCTTGATCCTTCTCCTGACCCAACTAGAGACCAGGTATTTCCTTTATTGATTCTGAGTGTTTCTATAGACACTGCCCCACCACCAGTAAGATATGTGGCCTAATGTCCTTTGCGTTCAATTTCTATTGAGAAGTAGCCTATGTTTTCATGCTTACCTTCTCGGGACTTGGTCCCAGTAGTTGACTAGGTAAATCATCCTATACAAACTGTGGAGCCTACTCTCCACTCTGTCGATCCATTTGAAAGTTTAGACATGTGTCCTATCTCGGATGATCTCCTTCCTTCGGATGAAGTCTTCCTAGAGTATTTGATACAGTCTGACCTTATTTTGGATGTTGGTTCAGGTGTGACTAAGTCTAACCCTGATTTTTGTAGTAAGCATGAACTTTCTTCTTATGTTGGTTTTGTTGAGTCTTTCGACTCTTCCTTTGAACAGAAATTCAGTGATCCTGATGAGTTTGATTTTTCTTATGAATTTTTCAACTCTCGTGATACTGAGTTTGTTCCTATAGACTCTATATCCCTTGTTGATTTGTGCTCTCCTTCTGAGGTTGATCTTACTGATTATAAACCCTTGAGCCTTGGTGATATAGAATATTCTTCAGTTGATTCTACCTTGACTTTACCTTTTATAGAAGATAGCAAAGTCACATGTGTTTCTGCAAAAGTGACCCGCATCGGATCGCTTCTTCTGAATATGATCCTGATGTTGTTGTTTCTTGGAGAGAGGATTCTTAGTTGGATTCACAACTATTTACTAGCCTCGTATTGTTGTTCAAGCTATAAATGCATTTGCATGTGCCCTACTCGTGCTTATGATCCTGATGCCGACTTCCACGCTTTTAGCTCATTGTATAAGCCCTCATCTTTGTTCTCATCATCGCTAAGACTTGTATAATTTTGCCTTTGCAACTTGACACCCTTTACCTTGAGGAGACTTTCCCCGACTTTCTTTATCTTGCTCATGTTCCTTGCATTATGCATAGGTTTGTTCCTTGTGCTTGGAACTAATTTTGCCTGTATATGACATTCGTCTGCTCGCATTTAGAGCATTCTTTCTGCTCTCCTTCGAGCTCGCTAAAAACAGTAAGGAGGCCAGGAGTTGACTTTTCCAAACTCGTTAAAACTTCATGGGAAAGATATTGAGTTTCTTTAGGCCCGGGTCTAACTCTTCAAAATAGACTTGACTACCGAGTAAACTTGTCCGTTCAGGCTCGTTAAGAATATGTGAATGGGAATCCACATTGGCGGTAGGTTACCACTTTCTCAGACCATGTGGAATAGTACGAGAAAGGATCGCTCTCTTTTCTATGGAATTGAGAAAAGTATCCTAAGGCATAGGTTTATCGCTTTCATGCTCGTTAAACACTAAATAACAAAGCATTGAGTTTATTGTTGTAAGCCCCATTTATCATAATCAAATGGATCTTTTTGAGTGATCTTTCCTTCCTTCACACTCATAAAACTTAGGCTATATGTTGCTTTTGAAGGAGCATTGGATAGGTAGTAATTTAACCTTTCTCGGACCTTCCTGAATAAGTATGAAAAAGGTGTGCCTTACTTCTTCGGAAGCTAAGAGATTTCTTCTATGGTTTGTTTTATACTTTTTCGGCCTCAGGAGTCTAAATTGTACAAAAAAGCACCCCCCTGGAGTCTTCTTTGGAGTTTTCAAACTCTCTAAACTATGAAAACACCGTCGATCATGTACTAGTTCGAGCTTGTAAAATCCATGAATCAATGCTTTATCAAGCATTCTTCTGTATTTTCTTCGAGCTTTCCAAAAATGAAGATGGTCCCGAGTTTTCTTTCTTGGACTCGTTAAACCTTTACAAGAAAGAGGGGAAGCGAAGTTCATTCACATGTTTTTTACGTCATGGCAGCAAGTCTTGTTTCTTTGAACAAAGCACCAGTTTTGAGTCTATAAATAGTTGGGTCCTAGTATTTTGACCTTATCCTGATAAAGAGTTTCTTACTCCTTCGGTTGGTTTCTTTTCCAATTATATGGGGAATCTATCAATGTCTCCTACATTGCAGATTTGTGTCGTTGGTCCTTTTTGTGTCAAAATCTGCCTAAGTCACTTTTTGTGTTGTGCTCACTGATCAAGGATTAAACCTTTGTCTTCCATTCTGCAGTTTCCTTAACCTTTTGTGTCATCCATTCCCTGGTATCAATTCATTACATCATGTCTTCAGCATTTCTTGTCATGAAATTCAGTACCAATTCCAGATCCAATTAGTTTTTGACTTACCTCATGTTGGATGATGAAGGATGCCTTAAGGCCTTCCTTCCAACGGATCTCTTCCTATCGACTGTAACACATCTTGCTCTGGGAATGAGATTTAGAGTTTTATGACAGTACCTTGGGGATTGCAGTCATTAGTGGCAATTTCTTTCGCTATTGGGTAGTGTGAATACCTTAATGGCCATACTCGATGGATTCTTCAAGTGTTTGAATTCAAGTCCTTGTACTCACACTTGTTAGAATGTACTAGGTATCTTGGGGACCATTTTCATTGATGGTGTTTTCCCTCGTGTTTGTTAACGGTTCTCATTATTGATCAGTACTCAAACGGTTTCCTCCATGTTTGAATTCAACTCCTTTATTCGCATGGTTAAGATTTGTACCTTTTGGAAGGTTTGGATTGAATACCTTGGGCCGACAGTAGCGTTGTCATTTTTTGCTATTGCCCAAGTTGCGCAAGACCTTGTTAAATTTTATATGACATTTTGTTGAGACATAGATCCACCTTGTATTTTTGTGGCTATGATCAATTGTTGAGCATGGATCCACCTTGTTCATTTGTGGCCATGACTCCTTTAGATTTGATATGGTGCCTTTTTGCATATTGAGCGACCATGATAGTTTCATTAGTTATACATATGTTGGATCTCCCTATATATTTATGGCGATGTTTTGTATATGGACTTGTATTCCCCAGAGATCAGTTTTTTTCTGACATTTATCTCTCTTTCAGGTGCCTTTGTTCGAGCCTTTTGATCTTGGATTCTCTGCTCTCTTCATACTCAGTTGTTTCCTTTATAATGTATTTCGGCTATCATCTTCCCCTCTAACCTCATACATTAGGGGGAATCTATTATAGCTCAAAATGACACATCTTTGCCTATGACCATTTTCCCATGATTTCATCGCATGTTGACACTTCCATGACGACACTTCAGGAAAGTCATTGAAATTCACTAAAAAAACACCTAACTTGGAGGACCCATATATTGAGTTTTTTAACTCTGTTTGACATCATCTCTACACTGTTAGAAAGGTATCTATGTTAGCTAAAACTTTCTAGAAGACACCAAAGTCTGAAAATGCCTAAAAATACCCTAAAAATGAGTTTTTTGATGTGTATGCGAGTTTCCTTAAGGAAACCCATGTACATACGCGACTTGCTCTATATAATACTTGCGTATGCCTCCAAAAAATGTAAAAAATATATATATATATTTCAAAATTTGGGTAATTTGAGTAGTTTGGGTAGTTATGCAACTAACTCCTTCAGTTGTAACTACTTTGTCTTCGATCCCAACTCTTCATTAAGCATATAAATAGAGGTAGGGAGGTCTATGAATACTTAAATATTTGCATCATTATGCTGGAGGAATTGGGACTCTATTTTCCCACACCTTTACCCTAGAAGCATTCTCCTTTTGTTGCAGAGCTTGGAGGCTGAGTTCCTTGGAGAAGAGAAGTAGCAGAACCAGATCAAGGTTTCGTGAGGTGCCAAACTTGAAGAGAAGGTATACTTGTACTTGTTTTCAAGATTAATAAAGATGTGATGTCCTTCTTCTTCCCAAATCATTGTTCAATGTGTGATTTAATTTTTGTTTATGATCATATGCTTATGTTAATCATAATAGTTTCTTTTATTGCTTTGATTATCATTAATTTATATGTGGTCATATTGGTTTGAGGAAGGTATATTTCATTTTGCAGGTCTCTTGGAATGAGAGGAGCAAGAGGAGCAAGAAGAGGATTGAAGGGCTTCTTGGATCAACCTTCGTTTGGCTAAGGTATGAACCATTCTAATCTATGAATCTTGTTTTTATTTACTTGCAGAACCATTTGCATCAACCTTTCAACCCTAGTATGTTAATGACCTCTTAAACCCTGGACATAGGAAACATTCCTTTACAACAACCACTAATCATAACAATCATAACAATATTCTTGAATACAGTTCTCAGCTTCCTTCTGAAAATGAGCATCATGCATATCTCCTTTTTTTTAATAGGAGGTACATCAACCAATTACATTGGTTCTTCATGAGCTAGTGACACTAGCAACTCCCTCTCACCATGTAAAATCTGGGAATCATAATATGGGTTCTCCATCACGGAGACTTATGGTCATATATATATGAAGCTCTTTATTTGACACATGAATCTAAATAAGATAGAATATCTTCAGGAGTCTTCACATTCATAACTAATCCATCTATTTTGTCTGCTTTCCAAGAGACATAGGAACCTCCTGAATCATTCTCTTCTAGGCTCAGCCATCAGAATGACTCCACATTCATGTCCTTCTTTAATTGTAGGTAAGGGCATATTAATTTTCCATACAAGACAAATCATTCTCATGGTTAGAACCATTTCATACTCATCAATTTTATTCACATGAAATACTTTCAATATACTGATAAATATTTACTTAGTTATGTACAGATATTGACCAACCGATTTATCATAACCCATTATAATCTTATGTACTGATATGCAACCCTATATCAGTCCAAAAATTCATTTTATGAAATAAATATATAGTCCCATGTTCATATCTCATGAGGTAAGCATGAAGCCCTCTCTCTAGCCAGTCATGTAGTCTTATGTTCACAGTTCATGAAACAATCATGCTACCCTAAATCTCATGTCTTATGAATGATGTTTTCAACCTTGTATCATTTTTACATAAGTCTTATATCTGTCTTTATATCATCTCACAAAATTTGGACTCATGAGATTGATAACATTCCAATAAAGATAGGAACAACAATGTATATGCTAAACACAATTCCAAGTCTAGGAATACAGATTGTAATAAAACATAATCTGATTTTTTTAAAGCATATGATAATTAAATAATCATGCATCCCAACATTCATATCTCATGAATCAATCATGCATCTATATATTTATGAAACAAGCATACAATTCTAAATTCATATCTTTATGAAACAATCATGCATCCTTTATATTCATAATCATGCATGCTCTATATTCATATTTTATAAAATAATCATGCATGTTCTATATTCATATCTTATGAACAATCATGCATCCTCTATATGACTATAATGAAACCATTCAAAAGCATATAGATCTAAGTAGCATATAATAAAAATTTGGGTACTTATCTTTTTATTGTTTTGTATGCTCCCTCTTGATCTCTGCTTCCTTTTGGAGATTACTGTAGTCCCTCGGTCTTGATCTCTTTGAAAATTTGAGTGCATGAAGGAGGTAGAAAATCTATGCATGACAAAACTGGATCCCATGCAACCCAAAGCGAATGTTCTTCTTTCAAAGAAAAACTTCTTCCAACGATCATCCTCTTCTTTGGATGAGATCTCAACTCTATGAGGCTCTCACTATACACAAGATCCATTGAATAATGATAATATCCAACTTACAACTCTTGGGTTGTTCCATCAATTGGTCCACTTTGAGAAAATGACCATAACACAAATTCTGAGAATTTCATCTTCACATACATGATCGTATCTCTCACAAAGTTGCATATTTTTGAAATATTCTTGCGAGTAAGCTAAATCAGTCGATTTTGGAAGTGGATTTTCAACCGTTTTGTCTGATTCCACATGGATTGATCAAAACATCTCAATGAAATTTGTCTCCTGAAAAGTGACGAAAATAGTGCATGTTGACTTGCTCTTTAATTCGACCTGCATAAAGAGTCCTCACTCACTAAGGTCAAGTAAACATCTAGATCATTATCCTCAAGAATGATTCACACTCTTGCCTTCAATTTGGAAGTATCTTCAAACTAGTCTTTTGGTTGGATGGAAATCGATGCACTTCTCAATACAAATAAAATAATCTACCAGTGCGCTTTGGACAAGTCTACAAGAAGACAACCAAAAGAATGACCATTCCACTGTAGCCCCTCCATTATAATCAATGTGCATTCATTTATATTACAAACATCCTAAACATCAACAATAAAATACATAAAATATGAACACATGCACTCCCATTAATTCCTTAGATCCAACAATAATTGTAGAGAAAGATCCTAATAAAAGCACATTTAAAACACTTGGGTCAAATTCAGTTTGAATATATAAAAAACCATGTGGTGTCTCTCCATTAAGAGTATCATCCACTAACAACATATAAATTTTAGTCGATAGTTTAAACATGACAAGTCATAAATTAAATCATATCTTTTGAGCTCTATATCACTTTTACTGAACCAATACTCATAGGATAGAATATGTTGGAGACAATGTTTACACTGAGAGGGGGTTGAATCAGTGTAAATCCAATTTTGAAAATTTTCTTAACTTATCACAATTAACTACCAATTCACCACTCCACTATTCTACCAATTTCATAATCATTTCATAAACATCTTTCACTTCATCATTCACATATCATAAGCATTTGAATTATCAAGAACCATAACACAAAAGAACACAACAACACATAATTTTGTAATCTTTTTGTATTAGTTTTGGATTGGCTACAACCGTGAGGTAAAATCAGCACCTACTGATATGAAGAGCACCTACTCTGAATACAGGACCCTGCCTGGTTTTCTTAGACCCTGCTAAGAAGGGTTTGAGGTATCCTAACCTCAAAAGCAAGACAAGATTGTGTTTACAATTAAATCTCATTGTCACATCATCTTTCTATCCACGCCATCACTGTCATAGTAATCATCACTACTGCTGGTCATCTACTGTTGCAACACTCTTCTGCTCATCACTCTTTTGCAATCTTCTTATCAATACTGTTGTTGCTATCAACCTGTTATGTCTTCTCTAAATCATCAATTAACTCATTTCATACAGTTCTTCATCTTGGTGTCATCATTCAGGCTGTCAATCTCAACTTTGATTCATCATCCACTTCAATATTTCACTGTTGCCACTCATTAACTGCTGCTCATTATAGTTTTTCTAATGTCAAGACATTTCTCTTGTCATCTAAAGCCCTCAACTTTCTATCACTGTCATGCCAAGGCTATTATGATATTTGTCACTGGCATACAATTCATCACTGTATCTCATCATATCATCATTATTGTATAGTGTATGCAACTGTTTATGAACATATGATCTCATCACTGTATGTATCATATCATCACTGGGATGTGTATGACTGTTGTGGAAGGTGACCTTAACTTGGAGTCTTAGTCTATGTATTGGCTAGCAGTAACACTTTAACTAACTACCTTCCAAGTCCTCTTGACACTTATAACTCATCATCATAGCACTAGATACTTCATTGTATATGCACTATCATTAAAAGAAATATTTCTAACTAACTGCTGCT
>LPNX010346086.1:0-24465 GCA_001517045.1 Pseudotsuga menziesii | reverse complement strand
TGAATTTTAAATATTTAATTTGAATTTTAATAGTCACACAAACCCTTCCTTCAAGGGTCAAACCTTACCCAAGAATTGCATGTATATCTTTATCATTATTATTTTTCCACATCATCAACACCAAGGGTGTAATAGGTGTCCAAGTGCCCAATCACCATCATATGCATGTGGGTGCCTTCATCTTCCTTTTGCCCTAGGGCCGTCCCCAAGGGTACCAAGACCCCAAATGCACACATCATCTACATTTCTTCAAGGCCATCAAACCATCTAGTGTGTGCGTTAAAAGGCTTCTTCAAGGCCTTTTTTATCAAGCCAGGTGCATACACAACATCTCAAAGACCATACAAGGTCATTAATGACCACATCATCTTCATTAACAGTACTAGGACCATTAATCCATCAAATGTGGGTTAAACAACTTCAAGTGACTTCTTTAAGAGCTTATTCATTAATCAAGGGTCTTCATGGGTTTCTTCAACCACCTCAACCACACCGGGAGACCCCCAAGGTTCAAGATCCATCATGACATTACCTATGGGGTTGCCAAACCTTCTCCTGGGGTACCATGACACCATCAGAGCATGAATGACCACAGAATGGGTCATTAATGCTTCTCCAACCCATATAAGGCTTCTCCATAGTATGCAAGGGCTTTAGGACCATCTCTAGGGTCTTCAACACCATCAATAGGGTCTTCAACATCTTCAGCAAGGTGGTGGCATCAAGATCCAGTCTTGTGGGTACAGGGATCTTGTCAAATGGGTACAAGGTACTTCAAGGTACAAACCCACTCTGTAAGGGGTCCAAGGCACTGTAAGGTACAAACCCACTCTGTGAGGGGTCTAGGCACTACAGGTGGGACTTGGTGGCATCAATGACATCCTGTGGGGATACTGCAAGTCCATGTTGGCATCAATGTCAATTTCATCAACAATCTCCCCCTTTGTCATTGATGACAACAACTCATGCTCCCCTTGTGAGCATGCTCCCCTTTTGTCGTCATGTCTTTCTTTGTCTTCATCTCTCCCCCTTTGGCATCAATGGCAAAGGGTGACCACATAATTGCATCTGAAGGTATTGATCAATGATCATTGCTCCCCCTGTCAATATGCACGATCCTAGGACTTGCTTGTATACTTGGAGTAACCATCCTTTCTCCTTTGAGTTCATTCTCCAGCCTCATGAACTCAAGGTGTGTTAAGGTCTTTGAGAGACCTTACACTTGGCTTTCCATATGGAAACCATCCTCCCTGGTCTGACCATCCTCTCCTATCTGTAACTACTCAGTCTTCTTCATCCATACTTGTTTCTTGGCATCTGTCCTTTTAGCATTTGTTCCTTCATCTGTACTCGCTTTCCTTGATGAGTTTTATAGGAAGTTTCTCAAGGGTTTTTTCCATGTACTCCAACAATATTTAGCTTTGTACCTGTGGAAATTGAACCCATGTGTTAGAACAATTACACTCAAAAAAATTGTCAATTACACATCCAAAGTACACACAAAGGAGATTGAATATGGAGCAGAACACTAATATGTATTGAATAAGTGTACAATAGCCAATATTGTGAAGTCATAGGTTTCCACAATAAATAATTACTTGAGAGATTTGAATGCATTGGAATGCCATTCGAATTGGTCAAAAGCAGGCTTACTAAAACTATGCAAATCCCCCATAGGTGCATAAAGCAACTTCCAAATCTGTCTAGGAGCTCACGAATTGGAAAAATCAATTTCGGAGGCTAATAGGTGATGGAAGGAAAACTCATACATGCTTTTATTAGGAGAAAAGAGTGGAGGATGATGGGGACAAAAAACAAGTAAACTTCACCTATTCAAACTTTCCCAATTGCCTTAAAACTCAGTAAAAGCAGCAATAAAGTAGAAAAAGCAGATATGCGCTAGGAAGGCTAGGAATAAAGTAGAAATTATTCCAAGAGGTTTCCCAAGTGCTCCATGACTCAGTTTTATCAATTTTGACCATCTAGGACATGTGGAGGACAACTTGCATAGAGTGGAATATGGAAACTAGGCAAATAAGACAAAAATAAAAATAATTAATGTCTAAGGTAGCTAACTATGGGTTGATTATTCTAACACCCCCCCTTAAGCCTGACTAATGAGTAAAATATCAGAAAATAATAGGGCCTGGAAATAAGGCTTAGTCACCCTTTACATACTGCATGTCCATTTAACCAAGGAAAGAGGCAAAAACCCAGTGGGAAAAATCCTCCCTTAAACATCGACAGTAAAACAAAATTTGAAAATATTGTCATCAATCATGCTTCATAGCATGACTAGAAATCCCCAGTAGTGATTTGAGATTGTTGAATGTCTTCTCACAAAAAAATTTGGTGAAGATGTCTGCTACTTGTTCTGAAGATGAACAGAAGAGTAGGTGAATGGTGCCATCATGCACAAGCTGTCTGATGTAGTGCATATGGATGTCAATGTGTTTGGTTCTCTATATCTGAACTGGATCATTGTAGATTCAAATGGAACTCTGATTATCACAATAGATAGTAGTTGAGTATTCTGATTCGAAGCCACACTCACCAAGTAACCCCTGCAACCATAAACATTGAGTTGTTGCATTTACAACTCCTTTGTACTCTGCTTCTATAGATGAGAGTGCAATGGCACTTTGTTTCTTGCTTGACCAACTGATTGGTCCTTCAACAAGCATGAACACATATCTTGATGTTGACTTTCGATCTATGTTTTCACCTGCCCAATCACTATCAGTAAACCCAATCAAATCAAGATCAGATTTAGCTTTGTAGAAGATCCCATGAGTCCTTGTTCCCTTAACAAAGTTAAGGATCCTTTTGGCTGCTCTCCAATGGATCTCATGAGTCTGATCCATGTATCTTGAAGCCACACTTACTGCATAAGAAATATCATATCAAGTATGTGTAAGGTAGAGCAAACACCCAATCAGTTGCCTATACAGTGTATTATTTACCATAGGTGAAGAATCTGCTTCTTCAAGCTTAACTCCTGAAAGGAAGGGAGTCTTGCTTGGATTTCAATCTTTCATGTTGAATTTGTTCAGAAAATCCAAAGCATACTTTTACTGATGTAATTTTATTCCATGTTTTGTTTGAGCAATCTCGAGACCCAAGAATTGGCTCAATAACCCCAAATCAGTCATAGAAAATGCATGGTTCATTGCATCCTTCAAGGAGGCAATTTCATCCTTTGAGCTTCCTGTAATGAGAAGGTCATCTACATACAAGAAAATAATCATCAAAGAACCATGAATCAGCTTCAAATAAACATTAGGATCAGGCTTGCATCGAACAAAATTCAATGATAGCAGAAATCCATCAATCTTGGCATACCAAGCCCTATGGGCTTGCTTAAGCCCATACAATGATTTTTTTTGCCTGCACACAAGAGATGGATTAGTAACAAATACTTGAGGCTGATGCATGTAAATATATTCAGTAATATCTCCATTCATGAAATCACACTTCACATCCATGTGATGTACCTCCCATTGCTTCGAAGCTGCAATGGCTAAGGCTAGCCTGATGGAGTCCATCTTTGCCACTGGTGCAAAGGTCTCATTGTAGTATATGAAATATACCTATGAGTAGCCCTTGGATACCAATATTTCCTTATATTTCAAAGGTGAACCATCAGCAGCAAACTTGGTTTTGAAAACCCACTTACATTGAACTAGCTTCCTCCCTGGGGGAAGATCAACCAGCTCCCAAGTGTTGTTCTTCTGGAGCGAGCTGAATTCTTATTTCATGGCTGTTTTCCATATTGGATAATGTGCTGCATATTCATATGTATGTGGGTCTGATTCAACCATTAGATAGCATTTCTCTGCAAACAAGGGGTCTTTCATACACAGGGCACTCTCAAACTAAGATCTAGTCCTCCTAGAATCACTAGGATTTCCAGCTAGTTCCCCAGCTGCATGAATGGTCATTGCTGCCCATTTTGGTCTTGTAGGACTGTTAGGATCTGAAATTAAATCATAATTATCAGACATATCAGAATCATAAAACTCACTTGTCTCTTCACTTACATTCAGTGGTTCTGGTGGTGAAGAAGACTCTCCAACTTCAACTACTGCTAAAGGCTCTTCTTGGAACTGAACACTCCTTTCAATGAAGGATTTGTTTGTGCTCAAATTGATAAGCTTGTACCCTTTTGAATCTTTAGAGTACCCAACAAATAGACACTCTTGGCTTTGGGGCTGCAAATCCTTCCTCTTTTCTGTCGGAATTCTAGCCCAAGCCCTTGAGCCAAAAATCCTGAAATGGGTCACATCTGGCTTGTGCCCACTCCATGATTTGAAAGGAGTCATACCATCAAGCTATTTATGAGGCACCCTATTTTGTATATAGGCTGCACAGTTTGTAGCTTCGGCCCATAACTTTGCTGGCAAAGTCTTAGCCTCCATCATGCAGGTTGCCATCTCTTTCAGTGATTTGTTCTTCTTCTCAGCAACACTATTTTGCTGTGGTGTGTAAAGGATAGAATGCTGCATATTGAATACTTGTATCTGCACAATATTGAATGAATTCATACTTGACATACTCACCACCATTTTCAGATCTGAGGACCTTGAGTTTCCTCCTAGACTGGTTTTCAACCAAAGCCTTAAAGACTTTGAAGAGGCCAAAAACTTCAGACTTATGCTTCAGGAAGTAAACCCAGTAGTACCTGGAAAATTCATCTATGAATTTCAATGCATATTTGGCCTAGCTCATTGAAATATGAGGAAATGGGCCAGAAACATCACTGTGGATCAACTCAATAGGTGCAAGGGTTCTCTCATGACTAGCTTTCTCAAATTTATGCTCTGGGTGTTTTCCTAAGATTCAACCTTGACAGACTCCTTTGGAAAACTTAATCTTTGGTAACCCTATGACCATTTCTTTTTCAATAAGATCAAAAATATACTTATAGTTAAGATGGCCAAATATTTCATGCCAAATCTTGCTTGCCTCATTAGCATGAATCAAAAGAGCAGAGGGGTTTGAGTAGGGTAGGAAATGTGAGAACATGTATACCTTCGAAGTGTGATTTGCAACTCCTTTTGCAATGACTTTACCACTTGAGATATTTGTGATGTCAACTTCATCAAGGGAGAATATGACCTTCTTTGAAGACCCTATGTGGGTCATCTGATACACTGATAAAAGGTTAGAGGCAAGACCTAAAATATACAATACATTGGTGAACTTACCATGGTCAAGATCAATCCTCCCTTTGCCCAAACTTTCAGTGAGAGAGTCGTCTCCCATTACTATTGGTGGACGTTTCAACATGTCAAGTAAGGTGAATGCTTCCTTGGTTGAAAGCATATGTCTTGAAGATCCATAATCAATGATGAAACTAGGTTATATTTATGTGCCAGCAACCAATGCATGAATACTCTCTCTCTCTCTTCTGAATGTGATCCTCCTTCCCTCTTCTTTGAGCTATCAGGAAGGGAGATGCCATTCTTCTCCAGGAGTTGGGTCAGCATGTCAATTTTCTTCTTCATGCAAGAGCTTTCAGGATGATTTCCCTTACTGCAGTATGCACACTTGCTCATTTCTCTTTTGTTCTTCTTCTTCTAGGGGTTCTTATTGGAACTTTGGGGCTCCTCTGGAGACTTGTTCTTGTCTCTTTTTTACTCAGGTGGCTTCTTAGATTTCTTCTTGCCTTTTGAATCCAGCCTTGAATCTCTAGCAACCAGATCTTGGTATTTGGAAGGTTTGATGGTGCCCATCATCACCAGTTTATCTTGTTCTTGTGTGAGAGATTCCATGAACTCTACAAGTTTAGGCATCTTCCAGGCTCGAGCTGTCAACTCGTTGGCATGGAAGGTCGAAACAAAGACTGAATAGTCATGGTCAAGCTTTGAGAGTATGGCAAAAACTAGTTGCTCCTCCTTCTTTTCGATTCCACACTATTTTAGCTTCAAAACAAGGGCTTTAAACTTGGAAAAATAGACTTGCAGGGATTCGAAGCTGCTGGGACTCAAGGAGATCAATTCATTCTCGATTTGATGTCCTCTCATCTCATCTATTTTACCAAAAATCTCAACAAGCTTCTCCCATACTTCATTTGGTGATGTCAATCCATCAAGATGGAAAAGGAGGTCTTTGGATATGCTCAGACATAGGAGACCATAGGCCTCATCCCTCCTGTTGTGCCATTTAATTTTCTCTGCAGTTGCATTGGGCTCTGCTTCTGTTGCCATAGTCACTCTGTAGAGGCCTTTCTCTCTCAACAATATCTCCATCTATTCTTTCCATTCAAAGAAATTAAATGGAGTCAAGATGATCTTCTGAGATTGATCCATAGCTCAGAAATTGTCCCTTTAGTCAGCAGAATGCTCCCAGTCAATGATGTTGAACCTACAATAACAATATGGAAGGAGATAAATTGATCTACAAAGGCTCTGATGCCATGTGGAAATTTAACCCAGGTTTTAGAACAATTACACTCACAAAAATTGCCAATTACACATGCAAATTACACACAAAGGAGACTGAATATGGAGCAGAACACTAATATGTATTGAATAAGTGTACAATAGCCAACCTTATGAAATCATAGGCTGCCACAATAAGCAATTACATGAGATATTTGAATGCATTGGAATTCCATTCAAATTGGTCAAAATCAGGCTTACTAAAACTAAGCGAATTCCCCATAGGTGCATAAAGCAACTTCCAAATCTATCTAGGAGCTCACGAATTGGAAAAATCAATTAGGGAGGCTAATAGCTGATGGAAGGACAACTCATACATGCTTTTATTAGGAGAAAAGAGTGGAGGATTATGGAGACAAAAAACAAGTTAACTTCACCTAGTCAAACTTTCCCAATTACCTTAAAACTCAGTAAAAGCAGCAATAAAGCAGAAAAAGTAGATATGTGCTAGGAACACTAGGAATAAAGCAGAAATGATTCCAAGAGGTTTCCCAAGTGCTCCATGACTCATTTTTAGCAATTTTGACCATCTAGGACATGTGGAGGACAACTTTCATAGAGTGGAATATGGAAACTAGGAAAATAAGACAAAAATGGAGATAATTAATGTCTAAGGTAGCTAACTATGGGTTGATTGTTTTAACAGTGCCCAAGGCCACTACAACTATAACACCTCATCGTACAACAATATTCAACAATGTGACCAACATTGTTGCATTTACAGCACCTGACTGAGCTGTTGGAACTTCCAACACTTCTTTGATCAGCTTCATTTCTCCATGCCTGAGCATATACCTGATTGTAGACATTATCTTCTGATCTTCAAATATTCTTGTTGATGTATATGACGGACTCCTTCTTGGCTGACGTCTTTGACTTGCACATTCTTGGGCTTTGTGACCAAACCCACTACACATGTAGCATCTTAAAGTACGACATGAGGCAGCAATATGGCCTTCTTGTTTGCATGTCCAACATCTAACTGAGTTGCTTTGTCTTCTAATATTTCTGCTTCCACAATTCATTTCCTTGTGGCCAAGGTTTGAGCAAGAAAAACAATAGCCATTAAATTCATATTCATACCTTGGACCTTTTTTCCATCTTGGAGTTGAATCTTTGCTTTGAGGAATGAGGTCAGCTTCTTGATGTCAGGCTTGAACATTCACCATCCTTGTTGTCATGTGCAAGTACATAGGATGCATCCTTGGTCATTAATGGACCAGCATTTGGGGTCTTTGGAGACAACTTGTCTTCTACCTTTCTAAACCCAAGACCAGATTTGTCAAAGGGAGACCTTTGGCAATCCAATAATTTATTCGACATGACAGAGCTGCTGTTGAACTTTTCATGATTCTTTGATTTTTCAATCTTCTTTCTGAGATTGACAATCTCAAACTCATGCTTCTGATTTGTCACTTCTTTTTCTTCCAATTTATTTCTTAATGCTTCTTATATTCTCTTGGCTTCTTCTAGCTGAGTTTTCAAATCAAGATTTGCCTCTCTTGCTTCTTCAAGTATTTTTGAATCTTTAACATGGTTCTTTTGTTCTAGGGTTAGATCGATCAAATCAATCTTTAGCTTTCCTTTTTCTTCTTCATTTTCCTTTAGCAGTTTTAGACACACTACTCCTTCATGCGTAATTTTCTTAAACAACTCCTTTAGTTCAACATTCTTCTTTTGGAGATTATCCATATAATCAAAGGTTGTCATCCTAAACATATTGCAATCAGATTGATTAAGATCAACTTTGTTCAAGTACCAATCAACTCTGAGATCTATGTTGCATACATAGTTTATAATTCTTTGTTTAGCTTTCAACATTACTTCATCATTCTCAGTAATGGAATTTTCAATTTCATCAAATATAGGCATACTACAATTGAAATTATCCATACATTTACTAGAGTCTGAATCTTCATGCTTGGCATCTTCAGTAGTTTTAATTTCCACCTCTTGATTGTCTTGCTTAGTGTCTTGTCTTTCCTTTTTGTATTCATCCACCAATTTGAACCAAAGATCCTTTGCTGAAGTGCATTCTCCAATACATTCATTGACCGACCTAGGAAGTCCATCCATGAGAAATTTTATAGCTGTTGTATTGTCCTTCTTTGCATCTTTCTGAGTTGTTGCTTTATCCTTCTTGTTTGATAGATTAGGTGGATTGATAACAATTTTCCAAACTCCAAATTTCTTGAGATAGGCTTTCATTTCGCTCCTCCAACCAAAATAATATTTCACATCAAACATTGGTACATCATTGACGAATTCTTCCTATGGATACATACTTGTGTCCATGGATCTCCTTCAAGCTTGCAAAATCTAATGATGAAGGCTGGCTCTGATACCAATTGTTGGACACAATGTTTACACTAAGAGGGGGGTGAATCCGTGTAAAGCCAATTTTAAAACTTTTCTTAACTTATCACAAATAACTACCAATTCACCACTCCACTATTCTACCAATTTCATAATCATTTCATAAACATCTTCCACTTCATCATTCACATATCATAAGCATTTGAATCATCAAGAACCATAGCACAAAAGAACACAACACCACATAATTTTGTAATCTTTTTGTATTAGTTTTGGACCGGCTACAACCGTGAGGTAAAATCAGCACCTACTGATATGAAGAGCACCTACTCTGAATAGAGGACCCTGCCTAGTTTTGTTAGACCCTGCTAAGAATGGTTCGAGGTATCCTAATCTAAAAAGTAAGATAGGCTTGAGTTTACAATTAAATCTCACTATCACATCATCTTTCTTTCCATGTCATCCCTATCATAGTAATCATCACTACTGCTGCAACACTTTTCTACTCATCACTCTTTGCAATATGCTTATCAATACTGCTGCTGCCATCAACTTGTTATGTCTTTTCTGAGATCATCAATTAACTCATTTCATACAGTTCTTCATCTTCATGTCATCATTCAGGCTGTCAATCTCAACTTTGCTTCATCATCCACTTCAATCTTTCACTGCGGCCACTCATTAACTGCTGCTCATTATAGTTTTGCCAATGTCAAGACACTGCTCTTGTCATCTACAACCCTCAACTTGCTATCACTGTCATGCTAAGGCTATTATGATATTTGTCACTGTCATACAAGTCATCACTGTATCTCATCATATCATCATTATTGTATAGTGTATGCAACTGTTTATGAACATATCATCTCATCACTGTATGTATCATATCATCATTGGGATGTGTATGACTGTTGTTGAAGGTGACCTTAACTTGGTCTATGTATTGGCTAGCAGTAACACTTTAACTAACTACCCTCCAAGTCCTCTTGTAACTTATAACTCGTCATCATAGCACTAGATACTTCACTGTATATGCACTATCATTAAAAGAAATATTTCTAACTAATTGTTGCTTCAAAACTGTGCATTAGGTTATTGTTCATACTTGTGTCATCAAAACTCATAGTGCATCATTACAATATGGTTTGTATCATATTTGCATGCATCAAAGCATCATCATAAATATTCACATATTACTGCATTTAAATGTCATTGTATTTAATGTACATTACTGTAAATGCACTATCACTTTCATAGTGATGGCTTATATCCACACAAACAAAAAATTTGCCAACTACCTGCTGCTTTAAAGACTCAGATATTTACCTTGACTGTATACTACTATAAGTATCTTTCACCATTGTATGTGTGCTAGGGTTGCATGCTTATAGGGTTTGAATTATCATTAGAATATCATTAGCACCATCATATGGTGTCATACATACCAAGTGTAGAGAACCTTAAACAAACTTCAGACTTCAAATTGAATTAGAGATATGTATGATGACCTCAAACTGTTCAACCTTGGACTATTGGAGATGACTATGTGAATTGCATACCTCGACTTCATCAATCTCGGGACTGAAAATAATCCAACAATTCACATGTATGTTGCAACAAATGTTGGTAAAACCCCAAGACAAAGTCCACAATGGAATGTTCTAGAAAGTCATAAATATTAGCCCTAAAAGAATTCAGATCTCTGCTGCTAGTCACCAAATAGTTCGGGACTATTTAAGCACACTACTCTTCATTGCTGGTTCAAACCAATTCGAACTGACTGTGGAAACCCTTCACAAAATTCAAATTGTTTATACCCACTGTTGTTGCACTTCGGGACTACTCCTTCACTGGTCTTTTACAAACTCCGGACTCCTAGAGTACTTGTACTGCTAAAAGCCCAAAATGAAATGTCATTGTTGTAACAATGCTGGTCATCAACAATTAGGGATTGTCTTTAGTGTGGAAATGCCTCCAACACAAGTCACAAACTTCACCCCAACGTCTGCTACAAATTTCATACCGTTGACTGCACCCTCAAGATCGGGTCTATGCATGCTGCAAAAGGAGTGTGAAGAGTCTTCAAAAACATCAGACTGCTACCACTGTAAAATTTGGATGCCTGTAAAAAATATCAGACTGCTTCTACACTTCTCCTTCATATGAATTCTGCTTCAGAGAGTTAGCGAATTCTTCCTTCATCCTCAGAGAACACACCCAATTATCATTCACTTCAAAAAAAAATTGTTGTTGTTTCTGTGTTTTTCTTCTGTGGACTGCTGCCACCCCAATCTGCATTTTTTGCCACAATAAACCATCCGAAAAAATCACAGAGAAAGTTCCGAAATTCTCATAAAAATAATGAAACTTGAAGGGGTATTTATACTCGTTTTGCACTGAGCCAACTTGGTATAATTTATATTTTATTTTTAATTTTAGCATTTTTTGTTGTTTGGAGGCGACTTCAAGGTAAGAATTTTAATTTTAAATTCAAATTTGTCATTTGAATTTTAAATATTTAATTTGAATTTTAATAGTCACACAGACCCTTCCTTCAAGGGTTAAACCTTACCAAAGAATTGCATGTATATCTTTATCATTATTCTTTTTCCATATCATCAACACCAAGGGTGTAATAGGTGTCCAAGTGCCCAATCACCATCATATGCGTGTGGGTGCCTTCATCTTCCTTTTTCCCTAGGGCCATCCAAAAGGGTTCCAAGACCCCAAATGCCCACATCATCTACATTTCTTCAAGGCCATTAAACCATCTAGCGTGTGGGTCAAAAGGCTTCTTCAAGGCCTTCTTTATCAAGCCAAGGGCATCCATAATATGTCAAAGAACATACAAGGTCATCATTGACCACATCATCTTTATTAACAGTACTAGGACCATTAAGCCATCAAATGTGGGTCAAACAACTTCAAGTGACTTCTTTAAGAGCTTCTTCATCAAGCAAGGGTCTTCATGGGTTTCTTCAACCACCTCAGCCACATTAAGAGACCCCCAAGGTTCAAGATCCATCATGACATTAACTGTGGGGTTGCCAAACCTTCTCCTAGGGTACCATCACACCATCAGAGCATGAATGACCACAGAATGGGTCATTAAGGCTTCTCCAATCCATCTGAGGCTTATCCATAGTCTACAAGGGCTTCTGGACCATCTCTAGGGTCTTCAACACCATTGAGCAGGGTCTTCAACATCTTCAGCAAGGTGGTGGCATCAAGATCCAGTCTTGTGGGTACAGGGACCTTGTCAACTAGGTACAAGGTGCTTCAAGGCACAAACCCACTCTTTAAGGGGTCCAAGGAACTGCAAGGTACAAACCCACTTTGTGAGGGGTCTAGGCACTACAGTTGGGACTTGTTGGCATCAATGACATCCTATGGGGCCGCTACAAGTCCATGTTGGCATCAATAAAAATTTCATCAACAGAATAAAACCTTAATAACATCGAATCATACCTAAGAATCAAGAGTTCCCTGGAATTCAACAAGCCTCAAAAAGCATCCATGATAAAACGCATGATAAAATCAAAATTTACATTATAATAATCTATTTTAACTCTTGATAAAATAAATAAAAAAAGTTTAATAAAAATCATACCATTTTAATTATTGGATGAAAAACTTGATGTGAGTTTGTATTCTCTGATAAATTGCATGTGTGGCATGCCCCTTCAAGACTTGAGCTTTCGACAATGGATATGTTATGCAAAGATTAAAATGTCCATTAAACTAAGAATTAAAAGTGAAATTGCATCAACCAGAACCTTCACCCTGCAAGCACAATCTAATGTGGGTGAACCATGAATCACTATAGCCTTTATATTGAAAAACAATAGCCCCTTATTTTCCCTCCAATATTGGAAATCAAGGGATGAAGAAAGGTATCCCATGTAATTGACTAGAAATAAAGGAAAATACAACCATATGCCTAAAATACAAGGAAAATAGAGGGAAAAATAAATCTTAGGAGCCTCCATTACTGAAAATTGGGGGAGAAAGAGTGAATATTTCACTATATTTTCTCTAGAAATTGAGGGTGAAAGATAGATTAGAGGGAGTTTTTTCTAGGGCGATTTTTTTTCATTTTCCTCATTAATATACGAGAAGGCTATTCATTTTGGATTTATTTTTTTCTAATAAATATTGGGCGAATATATTTTAGCTGAAAACAAACCTTTCCATATAAGAAAGTAGCCCACTAAATTTTTGTAACCCCCTTAATATAGCCCATGGTCTATATATAGCCCCTAAAATTATCCATGATCATAATTAACTTCAATTTGCTACATAGTTAGTCTCAGATCTATGCAACTTCCTCAAATTCTTCATAGCTTTGAATTCTATGCTGCTTCAAATTCTTCCACTTGTGTGTATATTTAACTTCTTCACAATATTTAATGTTTGTACTCTTCTTCAACTTTCGCATAACATCAACTCCTGCATAATATTTTTGTCTTATTGCCCTGGATCTTCACATGAAAAGTTGCATCATCTCTTTCTCTTCCTTAGGGTGAAGGTTACTTAGATTCACCTTCTTTTACACTATGGGACATATAATATTCTCGTCCACATATGATCTTCTTTCTAACTCCTTGCTTGACTCCATGGCTAGAAGGTTCTTCTTCTTGGCATCCTCTTATAGTTTTTGGGGTTCCGCTCTCGAGGTAAATTTCTTTAGTGTGACTATTGATTTTACAATCATTATAGTGGTTTCTTGGATACTTTCACTAATATGCCATGGTTGCAGCATTCTTCTCCTTTCCCTTCTACTTCTTCTTACTTTCCTTGATATCACCATGGCTCTATTTCTGTTTTTAAGAACTTGGTTGTCCTTTCTTTTAGCCTATGTTTTCTAGTTATTGTGCTTGTGCATTGGATTCATCAATTGAATTGGTCTTAAAGAGAATCATCTGCCTCCAATTGTGACTATGTAAACCCCCTAGTTACTTTAGGAGTATATTTGGGTTCTTGGGTGATACACCTAGGATAATATCCATATTACTAAACTCAATGGTGTATTCTTGCACACTCTACCCATGAATTTTCCCGAAGTAATGCCAATAGATCCACTGCTCGTTTACATACCTAGTTGAGTAGAACTAGACTTGATGAGGGTTTTAAAGTCCTCCCACTTAGTTACTAGTGGATCAACCTCTAGCCTAAATGATTATGTGTGGCTTTTTGACCTTGTTATTGCATGGACCTCTAACTTTAGTTGGGAAAATTAGATATTTTGATCCTCGACTATTTCATGGATACTTAAATAAACCTCCAACTAATGCAACTAATGATTGAGTTTTAGAGCATCAATCTCACCTTGATATGACTTGATATTAACTCTATCGTCCATTTTAATGAGAGAATGGGAAGGATTATTGGTACTCGAGCTTGGTTTGTCTTTATAGAGTAATTTCGTCTACTGATGTATTGGATTGCTTTTATATTCAATGTGTCTACTCCTTAGACACATTGAATTTGTAGAAACAATTATAGAAGAGAGACACGGTTTACCCTAACAGAGACTTAGGTGTAGGGGCTTCATGGAAGAATCAGGAGAGATGAGTTAGGATGGGCCTTCCTTTTTTACGAGAACAGTGCCACATTTTGTCCCCATTGCGGGCACACTTGTCTTGGTCCTACCAAAGACAACTTGACGGAGAAAGTTATCACTTTTTTTAATTTATGCTCAATCATCACTTGAGTATTTGTAAAGTAGTTCTAAATTGTTGAGGTAATTTAAAATATTTGTGTCTGACATAAATTGTTAATTTAATGTAGATCTATTTAGATATGAGATTCCATATTTGTCGTGGGAGAAAGTAGGATCTCCCAACATGGATGCAACATTGATAGCTGCAATTTAAATTGTGGCACCTCTTACAGAGGTATTTTCAGTACCTCACATAGTTACATTGTTACTTCCATTTTTAACTTTACTTTTGCATTATTCTTATTACCTTCTTATGTAATTTCTCTCTCTATCTCTCTCTCTCTTTATATATATAGGTTTTCTTTATGTGTTCATACAATGCATACATTTTAGAGTGCACATGTATATACAAACTATGAAAACAAACCATCTCCATCAGGGGTCGGTAGATCACTGTACACATAGGTATGATGTGTAATTAAAAGCACACTTTTAATTTGATTCTTCTACCTACTATGGTTTATTTTTATTTTCCCATACTAAAATACGATATTACAAATGTTTATGCAAGTGCCACCATCAGCTGTAGGCACTGACGTTCCACCTCACCACTTTCGTCCTATTTCCCACCCTGCTCCCATGAGCCCCCCCCCCTCCATCCATACCCCTCCCTTCTTCCATCCCCACCCTTTCATATAACCTACCCCCTGGTTCCATACTCCTCCCTCTTCCCATCCTCCCCCCTTTGTCCATACTTCCCCCTTCTTCCATCCTCTCCCCTCCATCCAACCTCCCCCATTCTTCCACACCCCACCTTCCATCCATCATCCCCCCTTCTTCCACAAACCCCCTTGGATTCATCCTCCTCCCTCTATTCAAGACCACCATCCCTCATCATCCCCTTTCCCCCTTCTACATCACTCCCCTCTATCTTACAGCTGGTAGGGTTTCATCGTTCACCACATCCTCGTCCATGCTCTACATCCATGCCCTCTTCCACTATACCTTCTTCAATTCCTCCCACTATTGTGGAAACTACTCTTACAACCTCCGTTCATATATCTACAATGGTTTCATTTGTAGGTTTTGCTACTACACCCCCCAGCCCCCCCTCCCCCATGACTAAATCAGAGAAGGCTGTCTAGCTAATGGCTTCACTTCCTAGCCCTGAAGTTAAATCATCTCCATTGCCAGAAGTGTTCATGGTGATAATTAAATTAATTTATGAAAATATTGTGAAGCATTAATGAAAATGATTCTAGGAAACTATTTTTTTCAATGAAATGATTGTGTTAAATGTTGCAGAGTGACATTGCTAAGAACATGACTAGATCGAGGAGGAAAACCACCTCATGACTTCCATTCCCATCGGTAGTGAGTTATTTAAGATTTGAATTATGATTCTATTTTATAAATGTGTTAACTATTACAAATGCATGAAAATGATAATATCTTATTGTATTTGTTTTAGATCCCAAAGAGACAATCTACTCCTAGACGAAAGAAGGGTCGAGATTCCTCTAGCTCCAAGAAGAGGAAGATTGATTTTGGAGATGCTCCTGGGAGTGTTGGGTGTGGGAAGGAGTGGGGAAGGATGCTTGAGAGACCATGCTATGCATATTAACCACGATGTGGCATTTTTCGGCTTGAGTTTCCATGTATTTTATATCTAGGGTGTGCGTGCCAAACTTTTTATAGGGAAGGAGTTGCCATTATGTGTACATTTAGAACCATGTTCAAATTTTTTTCCCCAAAAAATATATGTTTGGATGAGTTTTTCAGCCTTGATGTACATGGATTTTCACTTATGTGATTTATATGCATGTTGTCTCTATTTGCATCTTGTTGTCTCTAGTTTCCTAATAAACAACATTATGTTTTTAATACATTTGTTGAGTTTGAATGGTGTGAATAAAAATCGTATGAGACATGCAATAGAGATTAGTTACATACGATACCGTCCTTAATGATTCATATAAAATTCAACATATTGAAAATCCTATTTTGTCTAGAACATTGTGTAATGATAATCTCTCATTATTTCTTTTAGCAATTTCCTTTAACTTTGTTCATTATGAAATTGATAAATTTTGATATCTAGTGGCCTCATATAGTGGTCGATCTTAAGGATATTATATAGTAACTTGGAAACAATATAACAATGTCTATGAACCTTGTTACGGGTTTTGCATGTCACAACTCTCTATTAAGGTTAGGGTTTGGTCATTCTAAAATTTTGGTAAAACATCTCTCACTTTATAAAATATTATTTCTACTTAAAATGAATAATTAAAACAAATACTAAATACTAAATGAGAAAACCTATTCTTTAAACACCCTAACAAATAAAAAAAATGTCATTTATTTAAAGCACCATATAATACATATAAATACAAATCTTCACTTAAAAAATATAATAGTAAGGGTAATATATATATATATATATATATATATATATATATATATATAAACGGCGAAAATATTTACATTTGCACCAATTAATAAAAGAAAAAGCACTAAGATGTTCCACCTAAATATTTAATACATATGTTCAAGCTTAAAAGAAAACTATACATTTATGCATGAATGGGAAAGTATTGTGAAAAGGAGATCTGTCCATTCTTAAAAAATAATAAATAAAATATACCAAAAAAACTATTTTAATGTTATGAAAATATAATTTTAATATTGTAAAAATATGAAATTATTTATATTTTTAAGTAATGATTTTTTAACTTTAATAATAAGAAAAAAATCATTTTTAATCATAAAAAAATCAAATAAAACAATATTTATAATACTAAATTTTTTTCTATAAGCTAAAACTCAAATTTTCTTTATAAGCTAAAATTGTGTTAGTAGTTGATGAACCATATTCTTTAAGGCGCTTTAAAAACAAATAGAGAAATACAAAAAACCAAATTATTGTCTAATTATTGATGATTATGTTAAAATTGTATTCTTATGATTTGTTCCACTTAAATAAATAGAAAATAAAATGGAAACTAAATTTTTAGTATTTAAACATTACATATAAATTGAAGAAAATTTGTGTTAATCAGTAGCTATCCACATCTTTAAAAAAAAATATAAAAATCCAAATTATTATCTAGTTGACAGCGTTATATAAATAAAACCAAATTTTCATTAACAATAAAATATTAAAACACCTCTCACTTTATAAAATATTTATTTATTTAAAAAAATAAACTAAATAGAAAAACCTATTCTTTAAACACCCTAACAAATAAAGAAATAAAAATAAAACATACCATTTATTTAAAAACCCATATAATACATCTAAATACAAATATTCACTTAAAAATATAAAAGTACACACCAATTATATATACACTGCTAAAATATTTGCATTTTCACCAATTAACAAAAAAAACACTAACATGTTCCACCTAAGTCTTTAATACAAATCTTCAAGTTAAAAAAAAAAAAGTTATCCATTCATGCATTATTTGATTTGACATTAATGAAAGATAGGAATAGTAAAGATAAAGATAAAGATAGTATTGTGGAAATAAGCTCTGTGAATTCATAAATAAAAATATACCCAAAACTATTTTAATATTATAAAAAAATATGAAATTATTTATATTTTTAAATAATGATTTTTTAACTTTAAAAAATAAAAATAAAAAAATACTTTTAATTATAGAAAATTAAAATAAAACAATATTGATAATACCAAAATTTCAATTAAAAAATAAAATATAACATATTGACCATTTCCTAGCTGAAGAATGATTCGCTGACCATAGCCTAATTCAAACATTTGCATGTTCATACTCAATATGATCATTATCAAAATTTTATTAGCATAAAAAATAGGAAGTAAGTTTTTAAGAAAACAATGATAAGGAAGTAAGTAAGTTGTTATTGGAGGGAGGCCACCTTTGGTGTTCAGGCGTTGAATATACGTCACGAGAGATCCAATCGAAAAGTCTGTACGGAAGGTGGCCTCTGTCGTAACTCGTTTAATGCTTGTAGAATCTGAACCGGACACTGAGGCTATCTCGTTTCCTGAAACGAGACATAAACAAAATCTATATTGAAAGGAGAATATTGATACCTAGTCAATTTAAACATCTTATAACATGAAACCAGAATTAAACTGAGGCTATTAAGTTTATATTTATACCTAATCTATATAAACTCTCACATACCATACTATCACATTCTGAGAGACAATACGCTCATAATTATTACTATTAACAATATGAATTAAACAGTATGTTACACTCCCATCTAACATGCAAACCCTAGACCTGACCTTATTTCCAATAGCTAGTCACAATCCACAAACCAAACACGCTACTAAACTAATAGTTATATAGTTTATGCACACATATTATCTATTGATTTTTTTTTCCCAAAGAAAAAATTCGTAAATCTTTACTTACATTCTGCGGATGGCCTCATAGACCTTTATTACAAAAAGCTCCAACCTTATAAATAGATAATTACATACAAGAAACTGCTCCAAAAATAGAGCTCAGAAATATGAACAATATAGTTCATAGGCATAAAAGCCATAGTCAAAAAAACATATACATCCTCATAGATATATTCATTCTATCCATCATCAAAAACTGCTCAAATTAGTTCTACTATCAGAAAATATTATCAATCCCAAAAAGTAGAGACCTTCAATATAATTAATACAAGCCTAGATATGATGTTCAAAGGCCTAATCATATAAAAAATAACACTGTTTTGCAAAATAGAAAGCTTGAATCCAGTGCAAACTTAGTGCAGCAAATAATACTCATCAACCAGCTCATAGTCCAAAAACAGGAAGGATAACTCCAAAGAAGCATTTAAATTGAAACAGATCATGCCCCGTGACCCCAAGATCCATAAAAAAGTTGAATGATCAGAAAACTTGGAAGGTTTCCACAACTTCATCAGCTCGATGTTCCATAATATGCCAGGATCCTTCCAAAATCTTGCCTCCAGCTTTTGCCAATGCATCTGCAGACGAATTTCTTTCCCGATATATATGTTTGAAAATAGCATAATCGAAAAAATCAGTAAGCTTCTTTACATCCTGTAGAATCATAGCTAATTCAATATTCAGTAATCGATACTTACCAAATGCCCAATTTATGACTAACTGGGAATCACCGAAAACCTGAATTTTTTCCAATGAATTCCTTCTAGCCAAGATGAGCAGTAGCTTAAGGGCACATAATTCTGCAAAATTATTAGTACCCAGTCCTAAACCAGCCTTAAAGGAGAAAAAATGACCATCAGAAATGTACAACATACCTCCAGCTCCACAAATGTTTGGTTCCCCTGCCGTTGATCCGTCAAAAAAACCCCATGCGAAGGTTTTATCAATAACTTCCACTGAAATAGCTCTAATAGAAGCAATAGAACTTTTATGCGGCAAAGCCTTCAACATACCCATACTAAAGCTGGAAACCTGTGCAGGTGTCAGAGATAGATCCTCAAAACAAGCCAAGTTTCTAGCTCTCCAAATGAACCATAAGACTATGATAGGTAAAGGTAAAAATTCAACAACCTCCAAATTTAAACACCAATTTCTGAAGCAATCAGACACAGATATTCCACTCCAAATATTATTAAGTTTTATATTATCTGCAATAAGTATCCAAACACTCTGAGTAAATGGACATTCCACTCCAATATGACAATTGGATTCATCTTCCATTTTACACAAATAACACAGGCTCGGACCTGCTCTACCTTTCAAACACAGAACATCCCAAGTCAATGCTTTACTAGAAAAGATGAACCAGCAAATGATTTTTGCTTTTAGTGGACATTTAAATTTCCATAATACTTTCCACCACCATTTATGTTCCACATCCCTGTGAATGAGATAAGCATAACCTTCCTTAGGTGTATACCTACCCGTTTTGGATAAATTCCAAACCAAAGCATCATCCTTGTTTGAAAGCCTGGCATGGCTTGATTTAAGAATGGCTAAGTAACCATTCCATGCATCAACCTCAAGAGGATCAATAAATCCTATAAAGTCAGCATCAAACCATTGTTGAGCCATCAATGCTGACAAACCATGAAGACCAATGTCAGATAATAAATAAAAGCCTTCCAAATGTAATTTTTCAACCATGGAGGAAGGAAAAATATGTCTCCATTTGCATCCTATCCAAGGATCTACTCCAATATGAACAGCATTTCCATTTCCAATATTCCATACCAAGAAATTACTAACAATATCATAATCCCAAAGAACGGCTTTCCAGCATATTGAGATACATTTTTTATTTTTAATGGGAGCTCTAATCCATTCCAAAACATTTAAAGGATGTATATACTTCTGCACTGCTATGTTGACCCAAAGACCCGATCCATGAATTATATTCCAAACATTTTTTGCTGCAAGGGATTTTGCAAAAATAGCAGGAACTTTCAGTCCCCAACCACCCAAAGATTTTGGATTGCCAAATTCTTCTAGGATGTCCAGGGTAGACCAAAGGACTTTTGATTTCCAGACCAAAGGAATTTAAAACACAACCTTCTGATCTTCTCTATAATCCCCATTGGTAACCAAAAGTGCATCCAAAAGACCGGAATGGCTTCTAAAACAGCTTTAATCAATATCAACTTACCACCCTTAGATAACCATCGGAAGCTCCAATTATTAATTCTCTTTTCCACCTTAATAATCAGCCAGTCCCAATCCTTAATGAGATATCTGCAAGGTTTGAGATAAAAACCAAGGTATTTCATCCCATCTTCAATTCAGTTAACAGCAAATGAAAATATATTATGTAAAGTAATAACCTCTGATTCTTCCATACAAGAAAAATATAAAGAAGATTTATCATTGTTAATCTTCATCCCATATTTCTTGCAGAAGGTCATTAAAATCCCATATAAAGTAGAAAGAGATTGTTTAGATCCATCATTAACCATTACAACATCATCCACAAACAGTGCAAGAGTGAACTCAATATTATTACCAAAAGATAACCCATGATAACACCCATAGTCTTTGGCTGAAAGAAGAGCTCTTCCTTGTTGAAATATTGTAACTTCGAGGAATATTCTTTATGTATCTTTTGTGGTCCCCGATGGTCCAACCAGGAGAACCACTTGTATTACATTGTACCCCGATGCTCCTAATCGGAAGAACTAATAAGAGTCATGAGGTAGTCCCCTCTATTTGTAAAGGTGGGTCATCAGCACCCCAGTGTGGTTACTTGAGCCTACATGTGTAACTCGAGCCTACATGAGTTAACTTAAGCCGACATGTTAATTGAGTAAACTTTAAGTAAACGGATGAATATAAATAGAGGTGTAGTGCTCCTCATTTGTGACACACACACTCACTTGGAATAGCGCACTTGTGGAGGAGAGGAGTTGCTGGAGAAGGAGGAGAATCAGGTTTTTGATCTCCTTGTTGGTTTTACCTTTTTCCCTTTTGGGGCATCTATATTGAGGAAGCTTTTGCTGGGTTTTTCCCTTTAGGGTTTTCCTAGGATAAATCTGTGTTGTTCTTGTGATACTGTTTCTTTCGGTGATCCTGCTTTATATGCTTTTATTATGAAAAATGAAATGATATACTTATGTCTTAGTTAAGCATATGAAAATTCAACATGGTATCAGAGCTAACCTGAATAGGGAAGCTTTCACAAGTTACAGAAGCTAGGGCTTCTTATTTTTGGTCCTCTCTCCACAATCAATCAGCAAAAGAAGGCTAGGTTTACTCTCCTTTGAAGGGTGCATCGTTCTGTCGAAGCGGAATTCAATTCCGAGCATTTTCAATTTTTGATGTGGAAATTAGGGCTTTCTATAGAAGAGGAATTTTTGAGCGATACCAGCATAGGATTTTTCTCCTCATCAAAACCGAATTTTAGAGACTTGGATCAAGTTTTTTGGTTGGGTGAATCTCTGGGAAAGTCAAACCCTAGTTTGACCCCGAGCTAGAAAAACCCTAAATATTAAAAATGCTATGTTTTGGCACATTCACTATATTTCGAGCTTGGAGAAGGATGAGGAGCTGAACATTTTAGAGGCTGAAGATAAAATCCTGATGAACATTGTGTCCAAAATTCATCCATAGATTCATTGTATTCCAAGAGATATGTTCTCTCCAAGTTAGGGTTCCAGCCTCTTCTAGAATTCATCCCTAAACAGGACACCTGGGGAGAATTGCAATATCTTGGGCTACAGAGGTCCAAATGGAATTCCTGAAGATGTTCCAGAAAGAGAACGGACTTTAATTTCGGTGGTCCCATTATCAGACTTAGAAGATGAACCAGTGACACCTGGCATGTCGTACAAATTCGTTGTTCTGAACAGTCCTGTAACAGGTCACCTTGGGAAAATGATCATAAATCCCAAATAGTGAAACCAATTCTGATGAAACCTGCAGTTTTGGATCGGGGACATGCGAGGTTACCTCAGTACAAAATTTCAGACATAGAGGATCAGCAATTTCGGAGATATCACAGAAACAGTAACAGGAATTTCTGCAGAAGAAATTGGAAAATTAGAGCTTCCTGTTCCGGGAGCTTCCCTCCACTGTTTTCAGAAATGGAGTACATTGGACAGCTCCATTTGAAGAGATCTATCTATATATGCAATCATGTCTGAAATATTCTGAGTTTTTAAAATTAGGGTTTCTATGACAAACCCTAGATTAGCCAGCTCCGGAACGAGGACGGACACCTCAAATCGGTAAGATCTAATCATTTGCTATGTTCATTTGAGGTTCTCTTTTCAAAGTGATCTATGACATCAGCTTGATGATAAGCTTGGTGAAGTTGACAACTTCCAAGCCTAGAAGTATATGATCTCTCTGAAGAAAATGGATTGGACACCTACATGAGCATAGAGGATCCAGTTTCAGAGGGAGATGAGGCTAGAAGCCTTTCTCAAGAAGAACTTCGTCAAATCCCAGAAGATCATTGATGATTCAGTTTCGAATCAACTTGTACTACAAGTTTATTCCCTAAAGACATCGATGAGGTTTGATTCCTTGACCAAGCTATTTGAAGGGAAGATCATAGGTCAGATTATGACCTTAAGAAACCAGTTGAAGAATGTGAAGATCCAGAATGCAGAGACCATGCAGTCATAAGGATCTCTCAAATCAAAAAACAACTTCAAGTGGGGAAAGAAGAAGTGAAGAATGCAGAAGTGGTGATGGACACCTTGGATGGCCTCCCAGGATCATGAAATTCATTCATTTAAGAAATGTGTTTCAGAAGGAAGTGATTACTTTCAGCCGACTTGGGGAAGAAGAAGAAGCTTGTCTCTGAAGATCAAGCTCTCATCTTCCAAAGAAGATCCCTCAGTCAATGAGAAATATGAAGATCTCAACTCTTGAAGAACTTCTTATCCACCTCAGCATTCGGATAAGAAACGATGCTATCATGGATGAAGAAGTCGATGAAGCTGAAGACTCAAGAAGGAGTATACCCATGAAACAAATAAAGATAAGTATTCAATTATCATTTCATGATATTGTTTTGTTACACATTTGATTATATTCAGTTGATGTGTTATGCATGATAGATTGTTTGCTTTAATGATTGTATACTACTAATATGCATGTGATGGGTAAGTAGCTCATGGTGCTATACAACTCTCCATTGCTACTTATCAAACCTCTTTGCTGACATATTGGATTAGTGCACAATCTCAATAATGTCATGGTAGAGATGGAAAGCATCTAGAAAGTCTATGTGAGATATGGTTGAATGTTGTATTGACTAAATAGTTGCATGATGCATAATAATTTGTCGTTATGCATATGTTTTATGAAATAGTTCTAACCATGCAACTGGTGCATTTGAAATGCAGGAAAGGTCATGTACAGCCTCATTCAAGAAAAGAAGGATGAGACTTGTTCCGAAGAACAAGTGATGACATTCAAGATTCACTCCAATAAACATGAATCTGAAGCTCCCAGGGTCAGAGACACCATGTCGAAAGAAAGAGCTTCAAAGAGTTGTAGATCCACCTTGAAGGATGAAGACCACCATGGGTACAAGAGATAACTCAAGATGAAGAAAAGAATGCTATGGAAGA
>LPNX010346081.1:38969-394490 GCA_001517045.1 Pseudotsuga menziesii | reverse complement strand
TTAACGTTTCCCCTCCACCTTGTTGTATAATGTAAAAGGATCCTATCTACCTGAACTTCTCAGTCTAACAAAATAGAAATGAGCCACCTTACCTTGGAGAAACTCCCCAGCAACGGCGCCAAAATGTTGGTCAAAATTAATGTTACTTAATTAAACTCAATTTAATTATCAACCGGGCAATCGTAAACTTTGAGCTGCTACACTATATGTGCAGGCAAGATAGTTTTAAAACAAACCTAATCCTTCAGATAAATTTCACCTACAACAATCTTTCAGAGAAATCCTACCTACAGTAATGCTTTAAAAGAACAATCTCAGGATAATTTAAACAAACCCTACAGCAATCTCTTAAACACTCAACAATCCACACTCAGCTACAGTGCTCATAATCTATTCTACAACTGAAAGAGTTTAATAAATAACTATGATCTGTTGATATGAAAACTCCACTATAATCCTACGAGAACTAATGCTTCACTCCACACTAATACTGTTAAAATTATTGCCAGAGTAACACTTGTAATCTCTTGGCTTTAAATGGTCAACACACAGCCTATTATAATAAAGCCTGGCTGATTATTGTTATTTAAATATACTCTGTTTTATTTATGCACATTAATGCACACAGAAAAGTACAAGGCCATTCAAACAATACTCATTAATTAGTATGAGGCTGTGTGAGAAATATTTGCTAAGTCTAGTTTGCATATGCACACTGTGGAGCTGATGTTGCTTCAAGAAAACAATATTACAAACTAGGGTCTTCTCCAAACTCAAGCAGCCTGATTTCTTCCTACTTAATCACTTGTTTAAAAGATTATTTATCAAAGCCCTACACGCTCTATAGATCCCAATCTTCAAACCTTCTACACAATATCACAAGTGCTGTGCAATTTCAACAAGCTACCCTACACCTCTTCAAACTTGAAAGTGGAAAGGATGAGCTGTTCATTAACTATTTCCAACAGCTAGAGTCAACCAAATTGCCAATGCTGCGCTGCATACTGAAAATCAAAGATAACATTTAAACTCACGCCATTCCTTAATCCATTTTACAGTCTATTGCTATCTCTCTATCTGCTGGCAATCAAAGGAAGAGTCTATCGCTATTTTGCTATAGGAAGAATGAACAAAAAGAGTCTAGCGCTGTCTCACTATATGCTGGCAAATAGAAACAATATGAAAACTCAGTTTACTTGTAACCTTTCACATAGAAAAACGTGAATCGAATCATCACACAATTCATAAAAACAATAACCCTAAACAATGATCATGGCCATTAACACATAGTTCACGCTGAAACCAAAAAGGGTATCAAATGAAAACTGTTCCTGAGTCTATTCAACAAAATAAACCAACTGCAATTAACTAAGAATCTGCAATCATTCATATGAGGAACATTATCAGCATTCTATATAACACTATCAAAGAATAGAGACATTAACCTGTGATTACAAAACACACAAGGCGAAATACCAAGGTTGGTGCTGAAGGGGGCCCTCCCTCAACGCCTTCCAGATCTAAATCGAAAGCCTTAAAGAGAATACACGCTGGTTATATTAATAAAATGGAACATTACAATCTTCTCTCTGCCTTCTCTTCTTCTCAGGATTTATTTATACATGAATAGATGGACAAGATCCATCCCAGAATGCAGAGATTTGATTAACCACCCAGAAAACGGCCAACACCAAATCTGGCAAAACCATGTCTGTTCTGGAAAGGATTTCTCCACATTCATTGAGAAATTATAAAAACTTCCCGCGAATAGGGGTAAATGGGGCTATTTGTGAAGTGGGTTTCGAACCGTTTTGAGCAATTCTCAACCGATTGTTCAGAAATGGAGCCTGAAATCGGGTTCCTGATCAAGGACGGAAATGCCATTTCGAGCAAATGACATGGACAGAACAGCACTGGATAATCTTCATAAGCATCTGGAAGGTGATGTGAATCCAAGAAGAATGCTTCCATTGTGGATCAAAGCCCCCGAATCACTGATGCAGCTAGCGTGAACCTGCCCTGGAGTGCCGAAACCCTCGCACAAAATAAACAACGACCCATCAGTTGACCAGATAGTTATATGGAGATTTAAAAACCCAATTTATGCATAAAACAATGTAAAGTAAGAAATGAATAACTAAAAATCACTTACCAAGCCTTTATCTACGTTGGTCCCCATAAAAGCATAACCATACACAAATAAACATTAATAAAACTAATATATCATGTGGTTTTATAAGTTTTATGCTGAAAAATAATGTATTGGACAGCCAATAATAGGAGACCAACAGGTATCACCTGGTTCCACTGGTTTCAAACCAAGATACGAGGGTAGCACCCAACCTGGATGGTGCCGCACCGAGATATGAAGTATCACCCATCATGGCTTGTGTCACATCGATAGATAAAGGGTATCACCCAACATGAAACAAGGTTGGTGTAGATGAGGGTATTACCCAACATGGATAATTTATCAGCAAGACAAGGGTATAACCCAACATAAACCAAGACTGGTGTAGCATAAAGATGAGACGTACACCCATCATGAAAAAAGGATCGGTTGTTGTATAGACTTCTTATGATGTATATATTTGAGATATGTCACAAATCAATGTCCCTAGTACCTAATTGCAGCAACCATTAGTATAGATTGTTGTAGGTACTTTTATACAACATTAAATATCCTTAATATAGGGTGGTGAGTCCTAATTGACAAAAATACATGCAATAATCAACACTCCTTTGAGATTTATAAGCATTTTAAAAGAGTAGAGAAGGGAGGAAGAGAAGAAAGAACCTCTTAAAGCATGACACTTGTAGTAGATACCCTTTCTTGAGCATACATGTCCTTTAGGCCTCCATAAGAACCTTACTTTCTAGTTCCTTACCTCTATCTCTACCTCTATGAACTTTAAAAACTTCGAAAAACTTGAAATCTATCTAGCAAATATTGAATTCAAAACTAGATTTAACACATAAATTCAAACTCAAAATTGGGGAGAAACTTGAATTGCATAATATTGAATCAAAGAAAAGGAGAATACTTACCGTAACACCCCTAGAATTAATAATTATTATTAATTCTGCTGGAAAATAATTTATTACTATTTTATTTTATTTTTATTTTTTTGACAGAAAAGTTAAGAATAAAACATTTTGTAATAAAAACAATTTTATTTAATAAAATATGTTGAAGGGGAACAAGAGTGGATATAGTTGTTGAAGAGTGTTTGCTAACCCACAAGAGGAAAAATAAAAGTGGCAAAAAACACTAAATGAGAACTCAGGATGCAGGAAGCATCATCCCCAAAAATCAGGTCACAACTCCTAGTTGAGTGCTAAAGAGAAAGAGGCTCATAAATGACCAAGTCCTAGGAAAAATACTATAAATTAGTATGTCCATAAGTAGTGGGAGGCTAGCATTGGAAGAGGATTAAAGCTCTGTGAAATAAAAGAGATGGTGCATTTATATTTTTTTCTTGTGGTTCAATGGACAAGATCATGAGTTTTGGAGCAAGTAACTTGGCTGCATTAGGAGTAGGTTTGGAGGAAAAACATCTCCACTCTTGTTTTCCCAACATTGGTCCCAGGTTTATGCTTTATATTTTTAATGTTGTAGAATATACTATAACCCCTATATCTATAGAAAATTAACTCTAATTGTTTGTGAATTAATGTACCATTGTTATACTTGTATCTTGCACCTAATGGAGTGGAATCATTTAATTCTAATCTACACAGTATTTTTTCAGCATTCGACTATATATTTCCTAATGGAATTGTTCTCCTCTTACTCTGCATATTGAAGTTAAATTAGCGACTATATTTACAAAATTTTGTTTATAAGTATAGATATGCATTCCTTCCATGAAAGCAAATGAAATCCATTTAATATAGTGGTTATCTAAATTCACTACAAAAATTTGTAGTGCCATATTATCAAAATATTATTGTATAGACCTGTATCTTTTTGCTTAACTATAGACATAAATATTTTAAAATAATAATAATATTATTACAACTTATGAATCAACTAAGTTAAGTACTAAACATTGAATAAGATCTACATAGGAGACATCATTGCTAAATATCATGAGTATTTACTTAGGAATACCATAGCTAAACAACACAGATCCCTTAATCAAACTAATGTTAAATTATTATCTAGAAAAAATTATAACAAATCATGTTTATAAACATATCCCATCAAATCGTAGGTTCATATAGAGTAAGATAACATCTATAGGAATCCTAGAATCATATCTCCATATTATTCACAAATTGGTGAAGAAAAAGCTTACAGATTGAATATCCTTTATTATGCACTATCAATAAATATTTCTTGATATATAACATACCTGAAGGGTCGTTGATATTAAAATCATTAACACATCAAGACAGGGTCGTAAGTCCACACCGTGGATGCCCTAGGTTGTACAAAACCTTGATCTAATACACCAGATCACTTTACAAGTCACTAGATCTAATTCCTTCTGAGTATTTAATCTAATTTATCAGATCAAGGATCCCTTTTTACAATCCACTAGCAAACTTTAAACAATACAAAAATAATCCAAATCTATAACTGTTGGATATGCCATCTATCACATTATTATTTATGGCAGAGGAATCAACGTTTGGGAAAATTCCACATCATGGCTACCAAAATATGTTATAAAACTTCTGATTATAGAATTTAGACAGTCACAGTATAATTAAAATTCAATTATTATATAGAGGCCGAGCCTTGTTTTCTTCTTATGTTAGATTTCATTTTCTTAACGAAATTGTGGGATCGAGTCCCATAACTATATGGGTTTAAACACTTAAACATTAAAATAAAGTATTAAGAATTGTAAGAATTAAAAAACACATAAGATGGATGTAATTCCATGCCAAATGACCTCCACTATTTTCTATCACGAGCGATGCATAAATAGTGAATGACCCTACATATGCTACAAGTTAACTAACTTAAGCAAGAGTTTAAATGGCTGTAAGTATTTTCCATAAGCTACCATCAAAACATATATCAACAACGTGTACTACAACTTCATATAGAGATATTAAAATGAAAAATATGTTCTCTTTCCATGGCCATAAGACCATCTACGATGGCAACCGAGGGTTTCATTACAATCGACATAAATAATTACATACATCAAATTACAAACATCACTAGTTAAAAATATGCTAAGGTCCGCTCCCAATGCTCAAATCTATCGAAGGGACACACACACACACACACACACACACACACACACACACATATATATGCATACTGAGTGGTTATAAGACCATTAACAATGGATTCAACTATAGTATAAAAACCAAAACTATATTGAAAACTACACAGGAATAAAAGACCTGTAAAGGGAACCTCAAAAACCTTCAAGGGTTTAAACAAAAATGAAAAAATAATTAATTTCATTATAGTGCGAAGTTATGGATTCAAGACGGCACAACCTGAAAGGGGTTTTCAATACAATCAACAACTAGTTTAAAATTAAAAAGAAAAAACCACTTATCTTTTTGTTATGGCCCCATGAAGTGTCACCCAATGAAAACTTCAACTAAGTGAGAGGGGACCAACATGATTTAGTTTAATAAAAGAAATTGTAAAAATAAACAAAGGACCCATTTCGAAATAGGGTTAGAGAAACACACATAGGCATTTGGAAACACGGGCCTAGGAGGAGGTGACCCTGTTGCTTCCTCTTTAGAGCCAAAAACCTACAAGTAAACCCTATTTTAATCAGTACTTAGTTTTGTATTTAAATAATTTTTAAACCAGAGTAAACTTGCATAATGTTGTTTACCTTAATGTGTTGGAAATGAGGGCCAGGCATATGCTCCTCCTAGCTCCCTTATCTCTCTGTAGCCTACAAAGACCTGAAGAAAAAACCTTAGTAAGGTTTTAATGGAATGTTTAAATCAATTGATAAAAGTACATATTAGTAAACTTGCTCACCTGCCAAGACAGGCTAGTCATGTGATGGAATACTTTGATAGGTTATTCGAAGCCCTGGCACTGTGAAGAGTTGGTTGATGAAATTGCCGATACCAAATACCTCACAGAATGTCATCAATAGAGTAAGAGTGAAGTAACACATGCCATTAACGCAAGAAAAACCATAGCAAGTTTCATACATAGAAGAGCTCGGACGCAAACAACCTCTGACCACACAACATACCCAAATGCGGGTTAAGGATAGAGTAAAGGCCTTTAAAAACCCTTTCAAGCTCAAGTAAATCTCACCATCCATGCGTATAACAGAGATCACATCCCTTAATTCCTCGTGGGTCTTGGTTGTGCTTCCAACTCGCATCCAGGACATGTTTAATGTAAACCATAGGACACCATAAATATTATGACATAAATCATTTACNGGATCATCATATATATATATATATATATATATATATATATATATATATATATGTTACACAACTTTATGATATGCCAAGTCAATCTTTGCATTAAAACCCCATAGTATAAACGTTTACCCTTATGCTTTAAACCTTGATAATGTTGGTTGGGATCTAATTCCATTGTGGGTCATGGATAGACCTATACCTTTCTAATGTATGTCATAAAGAATGTTTTGTATAAAGGTCAATACCTTAGCAGTCGATTAGACTAAGGTATTGAGATGGGTTTTATTTATATTTAAAAATAAAACATTAAAACCAGAATCACACTAAATCCTTATTTCTTGCATGTCATCCTTAAACCATGACACGATCATTAAGACAGTAACCACTCATACGCATAAAAGAACCAAAGAGGTGCACTAAAACCAACACATGTAGTATCCATAAAGAGTTTTCATAGAGTTCAAACATGTAGTCCATGCCAAGTACAAGTAAGTACTCTTCTTTTTATTCATGGTAAGAGATAAACGCATGGGGAACCATACTTTACAAACCCTAAACCTCTCATGCTTAGGGGCAGGTCTTACATACATAGTGTAGCTATGTTAAGGCTAATCCTTTAAGGTAAGATAATTAATTTCAAAAACATGTAAACAAAGTACATCCCATGAAGGAGTATGGCTTAAGGTTCTGGGAGGAACTGGCCATCATAAACATCAGCAAACCCTATTGTAAGAAACAAGACAACACATTTTTAGAACTAATAGTAATTTAAACATAGAATTCTGCTAAAGTAAATGTAAAAATCACACATGTAATTTTTTTTACGTAAGATTTTTAGGTGTGTTACATAATGATGTTAGAGCACAGTTTCAGCACTATGCCTCAATCAGCTCAACACTAAACTGCTACCAAAAAAAAGAAAAATTACTCCTATTTGATTTTCTTAAAATCTCTTACAAATAGCAAAGAGAAGCAGAACTATATTTTGTAGGAAACATGAAAGATGTAGAGATGTACGACAAAAGAGGAACATCGCCCATAACATCCTTTAAATAAAAGAGAGGGTAACTTAAGGGATGGAGAAATTTGGGTAGATCTAAATGGAAATCAAGATAATAAATATGAACTAAAACAAGTTGTTAATGAGTTAATATTTAAACTAAGAAAATTTAATGAATATAACAAGTGAATTTTAAAGGCTCAAGAAGAACTAAATACCATTATGTTAGCAAAAATCCATAATGATGAAAAATATAATAATAAGGAATCTGACCAAGAAATGCCTAAAATTGCACCGTACAACAAATGTAAGGCCAGAAAGATAGAATTTCCCATCCAAAAACCTGACACTTCAAGTGAAGAGTAATTTAAACATCACAAAAAACAAAAAGAGTCAAGCAAAAGCAATGACGATAACAAGGAGAAAAGAAAATACATACCCTATGAAGAAATATTTGGGGAGTTTAAGAAAATTAAACCACCAATGTTCAATAGGGAAATTGAGAAGGGAAAAGAGGAAGTTTCCTGGTTGTCCCGAATGAAAAAGTATTTTTAGATATATAACTACTCTGATGAGTTGAAGGATAAAATGGCCATCTATAATCATACCATAAAAGAAGATATATGGTGGCAAGACATAAAGAAGGTTAAAGGGATAAAATAGAGATATGTAACCTGTAAAACATTTAGAAACTATTTAAAAGAAAATACTTATCTGAATAGTATTATGAAGAAAAAGAAAAAGAATTTAATGAACTAAAGCTAGGAGCCATGATGATGAAAGAACTCTGTAGTAAGTTCTTAAGCCTACTTCATTATGTTCCATATATAATTGATGAGAAACCTAAAATACAATTGTTCCTCAGTTGTTTTCCTATTATGTTCAAAGAACGGATTGAAGATGACAACTCAAAGATGCTAGAGGTAATGATAAGGTAGGAAAAGTTCTATTACGACCAAAATAAGAATAAAAGAGAAAATATACCATCTTAGAAGAATAAAAGGACAAATAATTTTGATCCTAAAAAGAAGCAAAATAAGTTCCATACAATATCAGGAAATAATTGCAGGGGATACCAGGGTAATAATTAAAAAAACTTTAAACCACAAAAATATGCAGTAAAAGAACCTTCAAATGTTTGTAATAAAATATCAGCACAAAAGAACCTTTAAAATGTTGGGAGTGTGGAGGGGCACACTACTTCAACGACTGTCGAGTAAGGAAAAATAATTTTAATCTACATTCTATCCAATAAGCAGTTAGAGTTGGGCACATGGAAAGGAGCATGCCGAGACTCAGAGCTGCACTAGAAAATCAGCAAGAAGAACACCATACTTCTATGGTTGAAATTGAATGTATGATAAACAACCAACCTATGTCTATATTAATTGATCCAGGCATAATATTGAGTTATATTTCACCTAGAATTGTTGATTTATGGAAATTGGTATCTAAAAAGTTTGATAAGTCATGGCTAGTACAGTTAGCCATAGGTACAAAACAGAAAGTAACTAGTCTTGTTAGAAATTGTAAATTTATGATGAACAATGTCCTTACGCATGTTAATGTAGATATATTTCCTTTATGATCCTATGATTTATTAATAGGAATGGATTGGCTAGAGGAACATAAAGTTGTGTTAAATTGTTTTGATAAAACATTTACATGTACTGACAATAATGGGAATAATATAAAAGTAAAAGGAATTCCTAGGAAGGTAAGCATCAGAGAAATATCTGCTTTGCAAATGAAAATATCAGTAAGAAAAGGATGTAAAGTGTCTACATTTTATATAATGAATGATAATGAAAACAATAATAAAGCTAAAATAAAGGACATACCATTTTTAAAGGAATTTGAATACATAATTATGGAAGAAATCCATGGAATTCCTCTGAAAAGAGATATTGAATTCACAATCAATCTGATACCTGGAGTGGTACTAGCATCAAAATCTTTGTATCGAATGAATATAATAGAACTTATAGAGCTTAAATCACAAATACAAGAACTAATCGATAAAAAGAACATCCGACCAAGTGTCTCCCCCTGGGGAGCACTAGTCTTGTTTGTGAAAAAGAAGGTCAGAACACTAATATTATTCATAGATTACTGACAGTTAAATAAGATGACGATTAAGAACCAATAGCCACTCCCCCGAATAGATGATATTTTCAATCAATTTTATGGAGCAACTGTGTTTTCAAAGATAGAATTAAGGTCGGGTTATTATCAAGTGAGAATAAAAGATGAAGATATATTTGAAACAACATTCAGAACTAGTTATGGTCACTATGATTTTTCTGTAATGCCTTTTGGGTTGACAAGCACACCTGCTACGTTCATGTGTTTAATGAACAACATATTGAGAAACTACCTAGATAATTTTGTGGTTGTCTTCATTTACGACATACTAATATACTCTAAAAATGAACAGGAACATGAAGAACATTTAAAAATAGTTTTGCAAGTACTAAAAGAACACCAACTTTATGCAAAATTCAGTAAATGTGATTTATTTAAATATAAGATTCGGTACCTCAAAAATGTAGTGTCCAAGGATGGAATCTCAGTAAATCCAAACAAAATAAAGGAAATCATGGAATGTTTGGTTCCTAAGAATGTATCTGATATTAGATCATTTATGGGGATTACCAGATACTACCGGAAGTTCATCAAAGGATTGTCTAAGGTTTCCTTCCTCATAACCTCCTTACAAAAGAAAGGTAAAAAGCTTGAATGGGCTGAAAAATGTAGGGAGATTTTTAACAAACTAAAACACTTATTAACTACCGCCGCGATTTTAAATATTGTTGATCCATTCAAGGATTTCGTCGTGTGTACCGACGCTTGCAATGAAGGGTTGGGTGGAGTTTTATTACAAGACAAATATGTTGTGGCATATGAATCCAAAAAACTAAAAGATCCTGAGAAAAACTATGCAACACATGATTTATAACTTTTTGCTATAATTCACGCCTTAAAAATGCAGAGAGACAACCTAGTTGGAAGAAAATTTTTACTTATGTCAGACAACATAAGTCTTAAATACTTATTTGAACAACATAATTTGAATGAAAGACAAGACAAGTGGCTGTCCTTTTGAAGTGAATATAATTTCGAAATAAAACATTTAACAGGAAAAGAAAATAAAGTATTAGACGCTCTAAGTCATCATGTGAATTTACTATTTGCAAGCAAAAACTATGAAGTTGATTTGGAAAATCAGATTCTAAGCGCTGAAAATTTTGATAAAGAATATCATTTTTTAAATGAATATATTGCTAAAAACAAACAAAATCAATTAAAAACATCTTTCAGCCTGAACCAACAAGGACTATTGTTTCATAAAAACTAGTTGCTCATACCAACCATAGCAGAAATTAAACTTGCAGTCATGGATAAACTAAAAATACCATATTTAGGGCATCCAGGTAATTAGAAAATGATCATTATCATCATAAAGGATTTCTTTTGGAGAAATATGAAGAAAGAGGTGGTTGAATACTTAGCTTGCTTCCTTGAATATCAAAAAGTTAAGGCAGATATTGTTGCAACCATCTCGCAGGCTCGTGGCATTGTTGCAACCACTACCCATTGCAAAATAGAAGTGGGAGACAATCAGTATTGATTTCATCACTGGCCTACCTAAGAATTTCATACAACATGATTCCATCATGGTTGTCATGGAAAAATTAAGTAAAGATGCTCATTTTATTCCTGCTAAATCTACCTATAAATTTGTTACATTGCATATATCTACATGAAAGAAATATTCGGGCTACCTTGCATGACAAAACTAATAGTCTCAGATAGAGACTCAAATTTTACAGGTAACTTCTGGAAACCCTTGTTTAAAGGATTGGGCACATGGGTAAATTTCAGTACGGCATATCATCCACAGACAGATGGAAAAAATGAAAGGGTAAATGAAGTCTTAGAATACATTCTAAGAATGTATGTTATGGACAAACCAAGTAAGTGGGAACACTACCTAGACTTAGTAGAATTTACTTATAATAATGATTTTCATGTATTTGCAGGCATGAGTCCATTTAAAATATTATATGGGCCTAAGTGTAATACTGCAATCTCATGGAGCAGCCCAGTTGACAAATTAATGTTAGGACCTGATTTATTAAAAGACATGGAACTAACTGTAAAACAAGTACAACAAAATTTAAAGGCTTCCCAAGATAGGAAGAAAAATTATATTGATCCAAAAATAACTCGTAGAGAGTTCCAGGTGGGTGATCATGAATATATAAAGGTAAATCCCAAGAAAATATCCTTGAGAGTAGGAAAGTATTCAAAATTGGAACCCAGGTATTGTGGGCCATTTGAAATTTTATCTAAAGTGGGGTTGGTTGCGTACCGGTTATCCCTACCACCAAATATTAAAGTGCATAATGTGTTTCACGTTTCTATATTGAAAATATATGTTCATAATGTTTCTCATGTGATTGATTGGAATGTAATCTAGGTGGAACCCGAGGGAGAGTTTCACATGGGGTCGGAGCACATTCTTGAAAGGCGAGAACTTTTACTCCAGAAACGTACCATAGGAAAAGTCAAGGTGTAATGGAAAGCACCTTAGTTCGGAAGAAGCTACTTGGGATTTGGAAAGTAATATGTGGGAGACATATATAGGCTTGTTCCAAGAAGATGTCAAGGAAGAATGAAACAAAATTTATAACACCGAGGACAGTGTTATCTTCTAAGGCGAGGTGTATGTAACACCCCTATAATTAATAATTATTATTAATTCTGTTGGAAAATACTTTATTACTATTCTACCTTTTTTTTTGGACAGAAAAGTCAAGAATAAAATTTTTTGTAATAAAAACAACTTTATTTCACAAAATATACTAAAGGGGGACAGGAGTGGATATAGCTATTGAAGAGAGTTTGCTAACCCACAAGAGGAAAAATACAAGTGGCAAAAACCACTAAGTGAGAACTCAGAATGTAAGAGGAATCATCCTCAAAAATCAAGTCACAACTCCTAGTTGAGTGCTAAAGAGTAGGAGGATCATAAATGACCAAGTCCTAGAAAAAATACTATAAATTAGTATGTCCATAACTATAAGGAGGCTAGCATTGGACAAGGATTAAACATCTGTGAAATGCAAGAGATGGCGCATTAATATTTTTCTCTTGTGGTTCAATGAACATGCTCAAAGGTTCTGATGCAAGTAAGTTGGATGCTCTAGGAGTTGGTTTGGAGGAACAACATCTCCACTCTTGTTTTCCCAACGTTGGTGTTAGGTTTATACTTTATATTTTTAATGTTGTAAAATACATTTAATCCCTAGATTTGTAGAATATTAACTCTAATTGTTTTTGGATTAATCTACTGTTGTTATACTGGTATCTTGCACCTAATGAAGTGGAATCATTTAATTCTAATCTTCACTGTAATTTTGGTATTCGACTATATATTTCCTAATGGCATCGTTCTCCTAGATATTTTTCTTAGTATACATATTGAATTTAAATTAGCGACTAGATTTACAAAATTATGTTTATAAGTATAGATCTGCATTCCTTCCATGAAAGCGAATGAAATCCATTTTATATAATGGTTATCTAAATTAACTACAAAAATCTACAGTGTCATATTATAAAAATACTATTATATAGATCTGTAGCTTTTAGCTTAACTATAGACATATATCTTTTAAAATAATAATAATAGTATTACAACTTATGAATCACGTAAGTTAAGTACTAAACATTGAATAAGATCTACATAGGAGAAATCATTGTTAAATATCATGAGTATTTACATGGGAATACCATAGCTAAACTACATAGATCCCTTAATCAAACTAGGGCTAAATTAGTATCTAGACAACATTATAACAAATCATGTTTATAAATAGATCCCATCAAATCGTAGGTTCATCTAGAGTAAGATAACATCTACAGGAATCCTAGAATCTTATCTCCATATTATTCACATCTTGGTGAAGAACAATCTTATCAATCGAAGATCCTTTATTATGCAGTATAACTCAATATTGACTAGTTTATAACAGACCTGAAGGGTCGTTTATATTGAAATAATAAACACATCAAGACATGGTCGTAAGTCCACACCTTTGCTACCCTAGGTTGTGCAAAACCTCGATCTAATACACCATATCACCTTACAAGTCATGAGATCAAATCCCTTTGAGTCTTTAATCTAATTTATCGGATCAAGGATCCCTTTTTATGATCCACTAGCATACTATAAACAATATGAAATTAAACCAAATCTATTATTGTTTGATACTCCAACTATCACATTATTCTTTACGACAGAGGAATCGGTGTTTGGGAAAAGTCCACATCGTGGCTTCCAAACTATGTTATAAAACTTCTTATTATAGAATTTAAACACTCACATTATAATTAACATACAATTATTATACAGAGGCAGAGCCACATTTTCTTCTTATGATAGATCTCATTTTCTTACCGAAATTGAGGGATTGAGTCCCGTAACTATATGGGTTTAAACACTTAAACATTAAAATAACGTATTCATAATCGTAAGAATTAAAACACACATAATATGGTTGTAATTCCATGCCAAATGGTCGCCACTATTTTCTATCACCAACAATGCATAAACAGTGAAAGACCCTAGAGAGGTTACAAGTTAACTAACTTAAGAAAGAGTTTAAATGGATGTAAGTCTTTTCAATAAGCTACCATCACAACATATATCAATGACATGTAATACAAATTCATACAGAGATATTAAAATGGAAAATGTGTTCTCTTTCCACGACCATAAGACCATCTATGATGGAAACCAATGGTTTCATTACAATCCACATAAAGAATTACATACAACAAATTACAAACAACATTGGTTAACAACGAGCTGAGGTCCACTCCCAATGCTCAAATCTATTGAAAGAATATATATGTGTGTGTGTGTGTGTGTGTACTGAGTGGTTATAAGACCATTAATAATGGTTTCCACTATAGTATCAAAACCAAAACTGTATTGAAAAACTACACAGGAATAAGACCTGTCAAGCAAACCTCAAAACCCTACTATGGTTTAAACAAAAACAAAAAATAATTCATTTCATTATGGTGCCATTTTATGGATTCATGCCCGTACAACCCGAAAGGGGTTTCCAATACAATCAATGACTAGTTTAATCTTAAAAAGAACAAACCACTTATGTTTTTGTTGTGGCCCCATGAAGTCTCACCCAATGAAACTTCCAACCAAGTGAGAGGGGATCAGCATGAGTTATTTTAGTCAAATAAATTGTAAAATAAAAAAAGGACGAGTCAAAATAGGGTTATAGAAACTTACACGGGCATTTGGAAATGCGATCCTGGGAGGAGGTGACCCTATCGCTTGCTCTCCAATGCCAAAAACCTGCAAGTAAACCCTATTTTAATCAGTTCTTAGTTTTGTCTTTAAAGAATTTTAAACCAAACTAAACTTTCATAATGTTGTTTACCTTGGCATGTTGGCAACGAGGGCCAGGTGTTTTCTCCTCTGAGCTCCCTTCTCTATCTATATCCTGCAAACAACCAAAGGAAAACCCTCAATAAGGTTTTAACAAAACTTTTAAATAAATTGATAAAAATACAGCTTAGTAAGGTTGATCACTTTCCAAGAAAGGCTAGCTGTGTGTTGAAAAACTTTGATAGGCTCGTCGAAGCCCTGGAACTATGAAGAGTTGGTTGAGTGAACCATCGATAGAAAATACCTCACATAATTTCATCAATAGAGTAAGACTGAAGTAACCCACTCCATCAACACTAGAAAAAATAGAGCAAGTTACATACAGAGCAGAGCTCGACCGCAAACAGCCTCCGACCACACAACATACCCAAATGTAGGCTAAGGATAGAATAAAGGCCTTCAAAAAACATTTCAAGCTCAAGTAAATATCACCATCCATGTGTAGAGAAGGGATCACATCCCTTAATTCCTCGTGGGTCTTGGTTGTGTTGCCAACTCATGGCTAGGACATGTTTAATGTCAATCAGAGAACAATGTAAATATCATGACAGAAATTATTTACAACTAAATCATTGTGAATCCAAACATTGGATAATTTATTAAAAACCAATCATAACCTATGCCTTGGATCGTTGTATGTGTGTATGTGTGTGTGTGTGTGTGTGTTTGTTACACAACCTTATCATTTTCCAAGTCAGCATTGAAACCCCATAGTATAAATGTTCACCCTTATGCTTTAAACCTTCATAATGTTGGTTGGGATGTAATTCCATCATGGGTCATGGCTATACCCACACCTTTCTAATGTATGCCATAAAGCATGTTTTGTACAAAGGCCAATACCTTAGAAGTGGGTTAGGATAAAGTATTGAGAGGGATTTTATTTAGATTTAAAAATAAAGCATTAAACCCATAATCACACTAAAACTTGATTGCTTTCCTATCATCCTTAAGCCATGACAATATCATTAATATAGTAACCACTCATATGCATAAAAGAACTAAAGAGGTGCACTAAAACCAACACTTGTAGGATCCGTAAAGAGTTGCAATAAAGGAAAAACATGTGGTCAATGAAAAGTACAATTAAGTAACCCCTATTTTTATTCATGGTAAGATATAATTGTATAGGGAACCACACTTTACAAACCCTAATCCTCTCATGCATAGGGATAGGTCTTACATACATAGTGTAACTATGTTAAGGCTAAGACTTTAAGGTAAGATAATTAGTTTCAAAAACAAGTAAACAATGTACATCACTTGAAGGAGTATGGTTGAAGGTTCCTAGAGGAACTGACCATCATAAACATCAGAAAACCATGTCATAAGCAACATGGCAATAGATTTTTAGAACCAATGACAATTTAAACATAGAATGCTGCTAAAGTAAATGTAAAAATAACACATGTAAATTTTTTTATGTACGATTTTTAGGTGTTTTACACTTACAACCTTGATATGTAGGTGAATCCCTTATCCTTTTCTTTGAGCCATCCTTCTCCATCCATGCCTTTGATCACCAGAAAATTAATGTAGAAAGAATGCTTCATGCCTTCAATTCCTCCAACATGCCTTTACTCTCACTTTTGTGCCCTCTATTTCACCCCAAATTCCTTTCTTATATTAGATTGGGATTTGTGCACTCAATTTCCAACATAAATGTGATATTAAATTTTTTCATAATTTTTTACTATTTTCATCAAAATCCCACTTTTACATAGTTTTTCAGGAATTTGGCTTGATTTTTCAAGATTTTAGGACACTTAATACACATGCCATGTATTTTTCCCACTCTAGTAGTTATGGAAACTGGGTTTTGGCCCTTAAGTGGTCCTAGACTTGGCCTATTTAGAGAAACCTTTTTCTTCATATATTTCTTCCTTTGTAGAAGAAGTGGTTAGATGAGAGATTGAAGATCTCAATTGTTCCAAACTCTTGGTCTTCATGTTGTGGGTGAAAAAAAAATGGTTCAATCCTTCACAACTTAAGGGTGTTAAATTAATTTTTAATAGATGCCCCTTAATGTGTGAGTTTCGAACCAGATCTAAGGGCCAAAATACATTTTTTTTCTTGTGATACTCTTCATACTAATACTCTTTGTACTGATACTCTTTAGTGATCAAGGTAGGCTAGTAAAGGATTGGATCATGGGCATAGGTGTTGGAAAAACACCTGCAAGCCAAACAAGTAAATTTCCCAATTATACTATATATTCTTAAGGGGGGGTATACCCATGATCAACAGTAAAAAAGCATTGCCAGAGATATTAATACACGGTGGATTCATCTCAAAAGTAAATATCTAAAAAATGCACACATGCACTTTGATGTGTGGAAAATATCTATGTCTTCATGGAACTTTGACAGGGCATTTTTAATATTGCGCAACTCAGGCAGTGCATCAATGAGTTATACAACCTCTTTCCCAATGTCTTCAATACAAATTGATGATAGTATGATTTTATATCATGTGAATATATGAGTTGATTCCAAGCATAATAAAACATCATTTGATTACTGGTTATTGATGTATATTGTTAACATATGCGAGGAGGCCCACCGATAATGGAATCCAAGATACTTTAGGAAAACTAAAAAATGTGAATAAATGTTTTGAGGATGAACACTTCACTAGTACAAATTGAGAAATTAATGACTAAAAATGACTAAAATCAAGTTATAAACAACTACTTTTGAGTCGACGACTAATAGTAGCTAATTTCCACTATCTTATAGCTAGTCGTATTTCACTTAGTCATTAATAGCTTGACTTATTAGTCATTGATTTAGTCAATGATTTAGTCATTGATTTAGTCACGGATTTAGTCATTGATTTAGTCACTGATTTAGTCACTAATTGCAATAATTAATGACCAAATATACGACTACATAAACTACTAGATGATAACATATTAATGACTAAGCTAAATACGACTAAGATACGATAAATTAGCTACTAATAGTCGTATATATGCGAATTTAGTCATTTTTGTAGTCACAAATTTATGATAGGGAACAAAGCAATCGAACCGCCAACCTCCTACCTATAATTAGGCAGGATCTCTACCATTGAGCTATCACCCTTTAAGAATTTGTTATTGCTTGACAATAATGATATTCAAACAAATTTATGATAGATAGTAATCTATAAACTACATAATTATTACTATTACAACTTACTGATAACTAGTATTTATGATAAACTAATTTTTGAAAGATATGTACAATTTTCCGTATCTGGCATAGTAAACAAGCTCCAACAACATACAAAAGTGTAGATACACTGTAAATTACTAACTTCTCAGCTAAATAAACAACAGTAATTTGTTTCCAACCAAGTGAAAATACAACAATATTCTAACCTATAGATCATTGTGGTTGATAGTTGCTAGTAAACAATGGAATTCATCCCCTTTTGGCGTCTTCAAATTCCCACCACTGTATCCAACATGTTGTAGACGATTGTGGAAGTTGACTGAGGAAATTTGCATCTCCTTCTTAGGTTCTACATTCACAGAGAAGCATGTTTATAATTTTAGTCCAGCATACGAAAATGAAGATTCTGTTAGAAAATTTGTAGAGTCTAGGAGAAATATACAACACCTGCAACCAAGCTTCCTGTCAACCCTGCATCTTGACCTAAGTGTTAAATACCATATCCATACTAGGCTATGGAACTCTAGATGTTATGTTCATCTAGTTCGGTGCTGGTAGCTACAACCAATAAGAATATTAGGTTCCTCCAAATGGCCAAGGAATCACAGGGTGACTGTAGAAAATATTCAGAAGATATATAATAAGAATTGAACTAAGAAGAAAATACAAAAGCTGTTCAAATATTCTCAAGTCCTTTTTTTCACAAATCCTAAATCTTTGATTTAAATTTTATGTTATTAATAACCTTCTTTCCTAAATGTTGAACTTGTATAGAATGTTTTGCACCTTCCTACTAGTGTGTTTAACAATTGAACCTCTAGTTGTTAAACCAACCGATCTTGTTGGTATTGGATCCTTATACATTGACATTGCAAATGTGCTTGCATGTCCTTGTGATTTCTTAAATGTAAATTTAAAACATATTTTCCTTGCTCTCTCCACTACCATTTTGAGAAAATACCATGTCCCTCCAGTACTAAACCTTGCTCAACATGAAACTTAATATAACCCTAAATTTACAGAGAATCATAGTTGATTTGAAACAACATTTCTTCTGTTGTGACATGTCATCCATAGTATGGGTTATGTATATTAATTTCCTTACTCTTTTGCATCCTTGAGTACATACCTTTTGCATATATAAACTGGTAAAACGGAGCTAAAATCTACCTCCTAACATTGACTAAGGCTTGCTGTAAAAGTGTTGAAACAACCAAGAAAATATAAGAAATTCTCTAGAATTGTCATGCTTATCATCATGAAGACAAATTAGTGAATCCACCTAGAAGAACAAAATAAATACCATTGATATTAAGACATGTACCATTGGAAAGGAACTCTCAAAAATCACATGCAATTTTAGGGGTATCATGTAACTTAATCTTTCTGCCTCATTTTAAATGTGGTTAGCCTATTTTACCAAAGTTGGAGGTCGTTGACTTTATAAAAGATCAAGTGGATGGGTTTAGATCCACTATTAGCACCAAGCACTAGCATTGATTTTTCCTGAGGATTCAAGTAGAGGCTAGATGAGGATCCCATTATAGGGGAGGATTTTGTTGATGTGTAGTTATTTGTTGTAGATGTTATTTGGATATTGGAGGCAATTTAGGACCTTTATTTTTACACATTTTGTTTCAAATATGTATCGAACTTGTGTGATTTTATTATATTCACCCTTATATGATCATGATATATACACGATCAAACTTTGTGTATTTGGTGTATAATGGTTTCGATATATATATATATATATATATATATATATATATATATGGAGGAAGAAATTGAGTGGTTACATAAGGATCATGGGCATTAGAGGATAACTTATAGCTATAAGGGGGGAGGAGAAATTATTCATACCTCCAAACAACAAGCGTGAATCCTTCATACTGCCAAACAAGTTCATTTCTAGATACCGCAAGAGCTTTGAAGGTTTGTATTGCATTTGCAGAAAAGCCACTTGCTTCAATTAGCTGAGAAGATGAAAACACATGTTATCACTTATCAACCACTTTGAGTACAGAAAATACACATAAATAAAATAAATGGCATAAATCAATCTGAGATTAGAAATGCTTCCCTGAATTCAACATTTGATGCAACTATAACAAGATCATATATGTCAACACAGCTAGTCATATATAGTTATTTTAATTTCTATTTGATGTTCCCTTGTATACAATAGAAACCATGATTTGCATATTGTTCTATTAGAAAAACTTAAGAAATGGTACCCTAACTGTAAGAAATTTATCTTTCAAATGTCCACAAAAGTGACACATATGCACTCTGTTATCCGTCATTGTATGTTTCAATTTTAGGGTCTGCCTAGTAAAATAGGGATTAGGACGTCTACTTCATTTTCACTGGATCTATGAGTTTAAACTTTGAAGAGCTTACAAATGCCAAAAAAATTGTGTTCATCATCACATATCAAAGCAAAGATTCATTTCATTATATGGATAAGAGATCAATACTGGAATTTTAAGAGTATGCACATGTTTTAATAGAAGCAACTAAAACATATTATTGTAAAATACCCTCCATCCTAGGATGGCAAAAATTTGTGGGCATCTTTCACTATGAAGAACTGATGTTGCCTTGCACTTTTGCATATCACTATGAACAAGGTGGTTTCCTTTCTTCTATGGGATATAGGATCGGATTTCATAGTTGAAATACCTTTATGGTATAAAAGGTTTGATATGTAGTGAAGAGATTTGGTAGATTTTAAAGCAGCAAAAGAGTAAAGGATATACCTATAAGATCAATTGTGAGACCTGTAAGTAGAGAAATCCTAGTTGAAGCATCTGTCATAACTTGACTTGCACAATAGAAACCCAAAAAGGGAAGTTTACTTATGTCAAGGGAAGACAATTTATTATATAAACATTAATGATATGCATGCTATTTCTCACAACTAGTAGCCCCAAGGATTTTTATAACTTAGTCATATCTATCCACCTGCTTCTTTTGTTGATAAGGCTGATTATGGAGTAGCTTCAGTGACTTTCTATCATTTATCTTGTAAATGTGCACATGAATCCATCATTATATGGTGTTCTTTTGCTTCCGGAAACAAAAGGACTCTTGACCTAAAGATTTGGTTGTTTACTCTTTTTCCTTATCACCACGACCACTGGGATCTAATTCCTTGGTGGAATTGAGCGAATATTGTAGCTACAAATCCTGTTTATTAATCTAACAGGAATTGGATGTATCATTTCAAACTATGAAGGTGGGGATAAATATTTGGCCTTGAAACGTGATGTTAGTCTTTGTTCTGGCTACATTTACTTTCTCTGATCTGCATATTACAGTGGTTGATCAAACTCATATATTAACCATACAATGCATATTACAAAGGTTGATTGGACTTTGACATTAACCATTCATTGACCATGTCGAACGTTATTTAATATGCACTAATATACACTAATTATAATTTCTAGAACAAATTTGATGCAACTAATTGTAAACCTCAAATTTTGATTTTGGTGTATTTTTCTTCTAAAAATTTATTGTTTGTATTATTTGTAAAACAATTTATCAATCCACGGTTACACTAGTTTATCAATCGACATGTGTAGACTAAAGCAATTTATCAATCCACAGGTGTAGGCTAAGATTACCTGTTTCCATAATTTATCAATCCACGGGGTGGAAATTCCAGATTGTCCCAGTTGAGAAGCTTGGGAAAGTACACATATGGAAAGAATAAATGATATAACAACAAACTACATCAGAGAAAACTAGTCAAGATGAGATTCAAATCACTCCAGTTCAAGCTAAACTACTAACAATTGACCCACAAAATTGTTAAAAACATAAGAATCCTAGAAATATACTATGTCTACCAACTCCAGTAGGAAAACTAGAGGGTTGTTGTCCAAGACTCGATGATAGATTTTATGCAATGCCTACTTTTGGAAGTGTGTAGTCTCTGCTCCGATCATTATTAACCTGTGTATGGGAATAATAAGAATCATAGGAAAAATAAAACTCACTATATTTCATAATGATAACCATGCCTCCAAAAAATGGAGGTAAGACAGTTACCTTAACATTGAGGTCCATGTGGCGTGAATAAGAAAGGTGGAGTTCTCAATAGTCTCCATCATATATAGAATTTCATTCTAATGCTTCTTTGGAAATTACTACAGTAGGTATATCTGAGCAAGGTCAATTCAATCAGTCTATCAAGCAAGAAAAAGTTAGATGGAAAATAAGGAAAGAGTAGAGACTAAATTGTCATGCATCTAATCACCCAAATTGATCAAGTTTGTTTCAAAACTCATAGAAAATATTTATAATAGTATTTCAAAACTAGGCAACAGCAAAAGATCGATGGGGGACATCAACTTAGGAAAATGGAAAAACCAGGAAAAATAGTCAAAAAATAAATCAGCAGAGCTCAACAAGTATAAACTCAACCCTGAAAAGATTTATAATTTGAAAGAAAAAAATCAGGCAATATCAAAGGGTTTTGCAACAGTATATTTCCTTAGAAACCCTGACCATTAAAACAACAAACAAATTGTACAAAATTAAGTCCTGGTATACAGTGCCATCTTTCTAACAAAATTAAGTTAAATGAAACAGAATATTGAAAAAACAATAATACATATCCCTTGTTATCAATTATGTTTCATTGCGAAAGAAGAAGATTCAAGATATTCAATGACTCAATTTATAAGAATACCTGCATACTGAATCAAAACCTTCCATCTTGTATTCTTCTCAAACATTGCAATTTTCAGAACTGTACCAAATGCTGAGAATAATGTTTGTTTCAAGGAGAAGAAACAAACTACTTATTGTAAATGGAACTCAAACTTAAACAAAAATGTGCACTTAAAACATAATTGAGATTTTTTCAACATATCGTATGCAAAACATCAAGAGTCACAACATATTACATGTTTTCAATAGATGCAAGAAGAACATTGCTCTCTGGCTCTCTTCATTGTCCATGAGGTCCAATGCTAAACTACAATGAACCCAAGAATCAAAAGACATTGATATAACAATTTTATCTACATGAAACACTATCATAGAATACTTCTTTTACCTGACTAGTTCCATCTATAGCAGAAGGAGCAACAGGCGAATTTGGATTTGTATAATCCCTACAGAAATAAAACATTAGAAACAAGGAACAATTGAAAAGTGCAAATAGCATAGAAAAATGCAACAACGGTTATTGAAAAACATTTACATTATACAAATCATTCCCCTAAAATCTAAATTAAGACGCAGAACGAGAACTTCTATTGCCTTCGTGACATTTGTTTTGAGACTGGATATAATGCAGTAATGGAGGCTTGTCACTACCCATTATAATTTATGTCATTATCATATTATTCTATAACCTAAAATAACATTGGATGGAACTACTGTTTTTTTTAGACTTCAAATATCAAGTCCCCTACCTTATTTCCAACAAGACATAGTAACTATTCAAAGAGAAAAAAACACATTTCTAAACTTCCATAAAAACATGAATGACTGCAGCAAGTCTCTGTACCTACTTCGGTGACTCTGGAATTTGACATTTAAGTCTATGTGAGTAGAGAACGAAATTCACATGTGACATGGTCCAACATGTTATGCTAGTAAATACCTATCAATCCAATAAAAAATATATGTTTACGTATTAATTATTTTTAGGTAAAACAAAAGGTTAACAACACTAGCATGGACCAACCAATTTCAACATAGTTTAACTGTTTAAGAATAATTTTGAAACATCATCTTAATCTTTGGTATCATGGCACCTCCTGGAAAAATAAAAGTAAAACCGGAAAATTCACGGTCACAATGCTTGGAATGGTTTATGAAACTTTATTAGAAAATTCCTTGTAAATAATTTGCAAGTCTCCTCGAAACAATATGCAGTTTCAAAAAAGATCACATCCAAAGAGGTAAGATGGTGAATATAGAAGATCTTGGAAAATTAGTAATAAAAGATTGCTTTAGATAGAAGAAGATCCCTGGATTGGGGCTAAAGGCCGTAACTATAAATTATTTGAGGCTTTATTGTTAAAGTTGCATGAAGTTGGTATTTTTCCTCTATGGGAGGCTCGATCTCAGGAGCAAAGGAATTCTCGGTCACACGGTTGGTTGTCTATGGGAACCTTAAATATTCAAGGGATTTTGGCTAGTGGTCCAGATGGATTTGGAGTAGTGGGTCTAAGCTTATAAAGATCAAAATTTTCTGGTATCATATCCCTTGCATTGACTAACATTCAATCTCTCCGAGTTTTAGACCTGTCATCTAATAATATGACAGGCCCCATACCTCCTCAATAAGGAAACAATCTTCACAACCTTGAAATCCTCTTTTTTTTTTAGAATTTTCTCAATGGTAGGATTCCTCCTTCACTTGGAAATATCTCCAATTTATTAGAGCCATTGTTATATTTCAATGACCTTTCTGGAACCATCCCTCCATAAATTGGGATTTTGAAGAAGTTGAAAGTACTCAAAGTAGGGGATAACAGCTTGATAGGTCACATTCCAGAGGAGATTTCTAAATGCATAAAGCTGAGATTAATTGGGTTTGCTTCTTCTCTAAATGGGTCCATACCCAGAACATTTGGCCAGCTTTAACAGTTGAAAAGTCTGAATTTACAAGACACAATTTTGAGTGGCTCAATACCTGTTGAGTTAGGAAATCGCAAGAGGCTCGAAATATTTTTTGCTGCGAGAAATGGTCTCGAAGGTAAAATTCCCTCGGCAGTGGGTAGATTGAGAATGTTGTATCATTTGAACTTATCCAACAATAGCCTCTCCGGACATATTCCTCCAGAGCTTGGGGGACTTAAAAGTGTGAATCACTTGTATCTACATGGAAATCACTCGGATGGTGAGATTCCTAAAGAATTGAGCGAGCTTTGGCAGTTCTAGATCCTGGATTTGTCGACAAATAACCTCTCTGGAACCATTCCTGGGGCATATAACAGACTTGAAAATCTTTAGTACTTGGTTTTGTCTAAAAATTCTCTAGTGGGTCCTATTCTAGACAATATCTGTGCTAAAATCAAGACATTGCAACATCTTTTTCTGGGTGAAAATAATATTTTAGGTACCATTCCTAAAGCTTTAATGCATTTCTCAAACCTACAACAATTAGATATTTCCAATTATGCCTTGCATGGTTCAATTCGTTCCAATTTATGCAGTCTTGGGAGTCTGACCTTTATTTGCATAATAACAGTTCAACAGGACCCATCCCTCCTAAACTAGGGAACCTCAACATCCTCGAAACTTTTTCTCTGTATCACAATATACTCATTGGTGCAATTTCTCCTGAACTTGGAAATTTGAAAGTTCAAAATAAAAGCAATTTCCAAGTTTCCATAGAACTAAAGAAGTGTGTCATAAATGAGTAAGTCACTTGATGATGTGAGAAAATGAGACCTACTTAAACCCTGGCCATATTTGTCCCTTGTTGAGGTTGCCATACTGATCTATTGTAGCATAGCCTGTGTTGATTTTTGATGCGGTCTAGCACCTCATAAGCCCATTATAGATTCATCAACATCCCATCCCACTTTTATATTTAAGTTAGCCAATTTTGTTGCATCAAATTTTCTCTTTCATGAATTTAGGTTATCATTTAGTACAAGGATGCACAAGGATAATTGCCGTGGTGAGATGTAGAGCAATGGGTTTCCATTAAGTTATCTTCTTGGGAATCCACCACACTTTAATCTTGCTTTCATATGCGAGCGAGAGATACCTTTTATGAATACGCTTATTATGGATAGGATTATGACCCCACGAGAGCTTGGAAGGACTTGCTTGGACTGGCACTTAGTTAGACCGGGACTATTACTTATACCGGATTCATGCTTGTGCGACCCTAGCGTGGCTGGATGGAAATTTCCCTATTGAGGAAGGAATTCCAGCAGAACTTATGATATTGGGTGGGCAGGAACGTTTTGCGTTGCTATTTAATTTTCTTACCTTCATTATTTTATAAGGAAGATCCCTTAAAATGGCACCCTTCTAACGAAGCCTAAAAGGGCGGGTTATGAAAGACTCTCCCCATCTATCTCTCTGAAATAGGCACAAGAAAGAGCTTCCTGGCACCAAGTTTGTAAGGATGGGGTGCAAATCATAGCAATAAGAAGGTGATTAAATAAGATCCTCATACTAGAACAAGAGATATAACTTCAAAAGACACCCATCATTTTTAACTCATTTCTGATTTTTAATTAAGGAAAGTCTATCTACCAGTTTATTCCTGTACCGCTGAAGTACTGCCCTACTGGCAGGGATAACCTCCCTGGAATGGATTAGCCGCCCCAATTGTGAATAGACCAGTATTATACTTACAGAGATTGTATTTCCCCAGCCCAAAGATAATCGATTGAATGGATGGATTTCCTCGGATTGGATTTGGATGTTTTATTTTCTAGTAATGGATGGATTGGATTTCAAAACGTGAATGGATTTACTGTCAAGTCATAAAACAAGTCATATCTTCTATATGGTTTAGAACCCTCCTGGTTTGGGTGCTACCTTCTGGGTTGGGTAAGCTTCGACTCCCTTTTTATAGGTAGGTTCGAAAGGCTTAACAAGCTGTAGGTAGTATCCCCGCTCGTTGAGGACACCATCCCTTTTTTCTTTATTTTATGGGAATTGATTTGGGAACTGGTACTGCAGCTATTGGTATTGATGATTGGATTGCTCCTAAAGCTGCTCTTGGGAATGATGGGAAGAATGCTCCTGAAACTGCTATTGGAAATTCTATGGAAAATGAGACTGGGAATCCCATTTCAACTGATTATTGGAATGATGCCAATTAAATTACTTCTAAGAATAAATTGTGTTCAACTTATTATGCTACTTGGAATTATCTTAGTCATTCTGCTGCTTTTGCTGGGACAATAAACTTTAAGGTCGAAGAGAATCCGGCTGGAGAAGACGACGTTACACGACAGGATAAAGAAACAATGGCTAGCTTTACACGACAGGCTAAAGAAACAATGGCTAGCTTGTGGGGAAGAAATAAATGGCAAATTCTCCTAAGAAACCTGGCCTATTGAGTGCTTAATTAAACGTTGAACAAGCAATTATTCCACGCCTGATTTTGGAAAGCTTTCAACAATATGGATAATATTCACTTTACTTAATTCTGGACCTTATAGGAATCCTCTAGTACGTATCTGTAACAAACTTTCACCCCTTCAAGATATGCAGTCCCCAAAGAGACGAAATTCCCTTGCAAGATTGTTAGGCATTAGCTAGTTGTTGGTTGTTCTTAGTTTCTTCTTATTTTCTGAATCCTTGTTCTTAGAATTCTTATTTTCATTATAGAAATGAGGTTCTTTGCAATGCATTCACTCTATTTATCTTCTGAATTTTTTTTAATTTTTTATTTTAAAAGAGAACATTTTTGAAAATGAGGTTTTGAATGCATGGTTAACAGATATTTATAGTTTTCAATTACAAATGGAACATTCTTACTCGTGGTACATGGTTATTTAAAAACGGTACACAACTATTCAGTTGTTCCCATAATTACACTGTATTGGTTGTACATGGTATTTCATCACAATATGCCATATGAAATTATACCTTAGGGTGATGTATTAAGTTGGAGAGTATTCTCAACACAACATGATCATAGTGAAGTCCATAAAGGTTACATCAAAAAATAATTTGTGGAAATAGTTAGCTCTAGTTATATGTGTGTATATTTTCTACTCTAATTGGTGATACATGTGCTCAGGATTTTAATGTGTGTGTGTGTGCAGGCATCTTCTGGTAACTATATGGTAAAGGACGGGTGTCGCATATAACTTATCTTTCAGTATATAAGCATTAGTGTTGACCATACAGTGCCAACCATTGGAGGAGAAGCATGGTGAGAAGTTTGGCCAGCAATGCAATTTTCCTATAGGTGCAAAAATGTGCAGGCAATGTTGGATTTAGTCATCTCATACCCTAGTTGGTTGGTAGGCATGCATACATGCCAACACTATAATTATCACTCTCTTCTTTGGGCTTGTGTTTTCCGTCTGAAATAGGTCCTAACATAATAGAACTTAGAAGGCTACATTGCATGCATTTTTACTACTCTTGGAATCATATGGGAAATAGGAATGCTTGTCTAAAGAAATTTACAGCATATAACTTTTAGCTTGCATATTTGGATCACATCACTGTGTGTGACCTTTAAATAAGTACAGTGCAATATTTTATCCTACGTTTGGATTGTTTTTTACCATCTATTCCTCTTCAAGATTCATGTTGTGTACGTATCTTTAAAACATTTTAATCCAATCAAGAGGCTAACTGCCATACCAGTTTCTAAGGAATTCATATAAAAGATGCAGAAATGAAACTACAGCTATTGACATTAAAAACATACAAAATAATGATCTTTGCTAACCTAGAATTTGGTGAAAAAAACTCCTTAAACCTGGAATTTTGAAATACATGACTCCTTATGCTAAGATGACAATACCCAAAAATCATACACAATTATGGGGGGAAAACCATCTTTACCATTTAAATAAGAGAAAGAAAACTATATAAAAATCCATTTTAATTGAAATGGTCTGCAAACACTTTAATCATTAAAAAAAAAATCTACATTCACTGCATAATCTTATAGAAGCATTGGTTAATCAATAAGGTCTGATTTGTGTGGATACAATGAACCAATAATTCTTTTGACCACAACATATGTGTCCACATTGAAGTAAGGCCTGTATGATGCAATGCTATGCAAACCTCTCCAACCATTTGATGGTTGTCCATTATGTTCACCACCTACATCAGGCAGAGCAGATGGACCTTCTCTATAGAAAGTTTCATGCATCATTTACCACTTTGCAGGATGTAAGTTCCTAGTAATGTAGCCCATAGAATTGTGAAAAATCATAATTATTCACCTATAGTGAACTCAACAAATAACAGTTCATCATGTCAGAGTAGCATGTTAGAAGTAAGTTGTTTCAGTGCAAAACCATTACAATACAGTCCATGGAAAATCAGAGATTCCCGATGAGATAATGTTAATTTTCACTCCATGTATGTGACACAGTGTCCCTAAGGTAAAAATGGAAAAAAGAATAAGATTATTCAAGCTCTATATGTAACCATAAGAATAGTAGGAATAGGTCATATTACACCTCAAAATGCATGCACATGAATTTTGAGGCATCATTTCTAGCAATGAAAATTTGTGTGAGCTTGTTGGCCTACCTCAGCAGCTAAGGCAGCACATTAGGGACTATTTTGACATTTTATTGTGCATACTTTGCAGACAGGTTTTGAGCAATATTTGGAAAAATCAGATCCCGCATAGCCTTCTGTATAGGGATACGAATGAACGAATCTCTAGACATGCTTTCCCTATTACATAAGTCATATGAATACCAGCTTGTGTAGAGAAGCGATGAAGCTTTTTGAGGTGAGCTAATGTGAGGATTTGGCTGCATCCTGGATATTTGAAAATCAAGAATGGTGAGAGCTCATCCTCTTGGAATAATAGGGATAATGGATTTTTTGTAGGGTGCATGTCAACATCTACAGTCCCAAAGTTGAATTTGAAAAACTGCCCTATTGTTTTCAAGATGAGGCTGCAATACAAGAGGTTTCTCAGGAGGCTTGCAGTGAAATTTTGGTAGGGTATTGTCCAATTCTGCTCCTTGCAATAAGCTATATTGAACAATACCACCATCTTTTGGAATGCTTGAAGGTTTGTAGATGCTTGTTCTGTATAATAATTCCCTTGAAGGACTTCTTCCTAGAGACCTGATTCATTTGAAAAACCTGACTAATGTCATTTCTGGAACAACAAATTGAATGGAAGCATAATTCCTCTTTGTGGTTCAAGTTTTCTCAAAACACTGGACTTGACAAATAATAGTTTTTTCATGGGAAATGTCCCAATTAGGTGATTCCAGAGGTTTAAGCCATCTCCGACTAGGTAGGATTGGCTTGAACAACAGCATTCCTAAAGAGATTCGCCAGATGTTGGAGTTCAATCTGTTGGACGTATCTTGGAATAAGCTCACTGGTGGGTTACCTGTAGAGCTTGCTAAGTGCACGCATCTGATTCGTTTGGATTTGAATAATAATCATTTATTTGGACCTATCCCTGCATGGTTTTCTGATTTCTGGGGCCTTGGAGAGCTAAAACTCTCCTTTAATGAATTTAATGGAACAATTACATCCTGGCTTAAGAATTGTACCAGTTTACTCACTCTTTCTCTTGACAATAATAATCTTTAGGTTAGTTTACCAAGGTAGCTAGGGAACCTTGTTTCCTTGAATATTCTCTATTTGCATAAGAATAAATTTTCTAGACTAATCCCCCCTTCTATCAAAAACTGTAAAAAAACTTTATGACTTGAGACTCTTAGACAGTTCTTTGACAAGCTCAATTCCAGTGGAGATTGGAAAGATTGGTAATCTACAAGTCATGTTAGACTTGAGTGGTAATTTTTTGTCTGGAAGTATTCCTTCTTCACTTGGGGATGGATTTAATGATGCTCAAATTTCACAATCTCTCCAATAATCAACTTAGCGGTCAAGTTCCTGATGAGATTGGGGATCTTAGAAGATTAGATAAGTTTAACTTATCCAATAATTTTTTCCAAGGACAGTTGACATTGAGTGCTTCCAAATGGCATTGGATCTCTTTTGTGGGAAATCGTGGACTCTACAGAAAGCCGTTGGCTCAACGCTCATAGGTTTCATTGGAATCTTCATGATCTAGAAGGAATCAACTAACAAAGAGAGCAATAGCTGGCATCTCTATTGTAATTGTATTGAGTTTAATCCTTTTGGGTGGCATTGCGTTCTTGTTTTTATTGAAAATTTATGCTATTTGGGCCAAAGCAATTTCATCCTCTAGCTCAGTTTACCATGGGCATGACTTTGAATTGAACAATGAAGAATGTAAACGGACATTTGAAAGCATGGTTGAAGAAACATACATAACTTGGGATGATTATAAAATAGGGTCTTCTGAGAACCATAATTTACCCTAAATAATACATATATTCCAAAAGAGCCACAAGGAAGAAATGAATTTTCAAAGTGAGAATCATGTTGATGGAATATGTCCCTGAAGTAAAGGACATTTTTGTGTCGGGATTCATAACTTTTCTAGATTGCAATCAGTTTTAACTGGGAAAAATATCTACAAGGGATGTTTGCTTTGATGAGATCATCATAAGAAGATTATTCATTTGGGATGACTAATAGCACTGAACTGTTTCAGGTATCATTCCTTGTGGAACTGATCTTGGAATTATAGTCTCATCACTTGCCACAACTGCCAACTGTATATGTTTATGGCCTCACAGTCAAATTTATTGGAGTAGACGAAGATATTCTACTACTAGTGTTCCTCACATAACCTGTTCAATTTCCTTTACCATTTCAAGTGGGAGATGCTATTTATTTTTCGAGGACCCCTTGGACCAGACATATGGACAAACAATGTTAAAGCAAGCTACTCAAACTTCAAATTTTCTACAACACCTCCCAAATTGCATACCCCTAAACTGCAAGCTAGTACCACACAGTCAACTTGAATAGCAGAGATGAATTACAGACTAGTACCACATGACTTGGATAGTAAATAGGGAGTGCACCCCTCTCATGGAATCAATATTTGTGGCAACTATGTATTGTACTAGAGCGTCCTCACAAAAATGGTGTTTTCAACATGGAGTGTCCATTCTACAAATGTCATTCTACTTAGACCTGGGAAACTATGGATGGGTTCAATGGGGTGGGTATTAGGAGGGTGGCTAAGAAAGCAAAGCCATGGGTTCCAATTCCATGTCCAGATCAATTTTTAGGTGGTCAGTTGGATCAACACATCTTAAGACCTGTGAGCTAGTAACCTGCCACATAGATGAGCGAGCACACAAGACAAGGTGATGCCGGGAGTTGATTCGATGCCAAGGGTCAGCGTCAATGCCTGGGCTAAATGATAAAAATTCATAGTAAAAATAAAATTATCAATGATTTTAACCTAGCTACCTATGCTTTAGGAAAAATTCATCAATTCACACTAAACCAAGAAAGTTTTAGTATTATAATCAGGAAATATTTATCAATTAACACTGAACTTAGAAACTTACCAAGGATTTTGTAAGGAAAGAAGGTGACGTTGACTCTAGAGCTGCAGAATTTGTGGCCTGTCTCTTCAAAATCCTCGAGGTTCTCTCCAGTGTTGTTTTATCTTGGTAGCGATGGTAATACCGAAATTGTAAACCATCAACCATGGTAAATATTCATACCAATATCCTCAACGGTATCGTTGTTTGGATAGGCTATTTGGTGCCAACGAGCTGAGTAGTCATTAATGGAATTAGAGGATGAAATCTCCATGGGGTTTAGGAAAATATGCCATCATTCCCTAACAGAGGTGGGTAGAGAGCTATTGGGTCGATAGTTGGGTGGCAGAATAGATTTTTTGTGTTATATATATTTTTGTTTTATTGTTATTATATAAATTATATAGATTTTTTATTATTATATAAATTATAAAGATTTTTTTGTTTTTGTTATATATAATTTTGTTTTATTTATATTATTTTATTATATAAATTATGTTAATTGGTTATATATTATATTTTTTAAATAATTATTGCATACATTGTTTAGTTTTATAAATGGAGTAGTCTACAGAGTCAACGATTTGGCTCGGAAGCCGGTCGTAGTCATCACTTCTCAGCCAAATCATCGACTCCAACTGGTACCAAAATTTGATCAATACTCTTTGGGATGAAAATCAGCGACAACCAAAGATGAGGGCCCTACATCCCCTCGAGAATCGACCATTTGAATGTTCCTCCTCCACGTAGACTTACCAAATGCATCCAATGCATGGCCAAAAAAACACGTCAACTTTGTATCTGTGGGTTGAAAGTATCGTTCGACCACTTCTCTACAATGACATCGGCAACAAGTAATCCTCCATGCAAAGTTTAATCACTTCTTATAATGTCTGCTTCAGTTTTCCTTTGGAGTAGGTGAGGAATGTTGATGTGCAAAAACCAGTGACCTTTGCAAATAGTGGCATTTCATGAGGGTGCTCATGCTTTTCCCAGAATAAAATCTCAAAATGCATATGGTTAAGATCGCATAGGCTGGAGATGGTGATAATTGCAAATTTAAAGTGGAAGCACTAACTCCGGTAGCATTGAGACATGTGAAAATCCATAACTACTCGTTATTGATTGGAGTGATGACCATGATTGGAGCAACAACAACAATACCTTTGAAGCGCTCTGACTGGTTACTACGAGATCCTGAACTGGTCTATCATCAGCAAAAATAGGGTATCGAGTGCAAAAACAGGGGAGCAGGGGTTGAACGATACCTTCATCCCACAGATCCAAAGTGCACGTGTTTTTTTTCCATGCATTGGATACATTTGGTAAGTCTACATGGAGGAGGCGCATTCAAATGGTTGGTTCTCAAGGGGATGTACGGATATGATTCTTCTAGCTAGGTATCGATATGGTATTGGTTCTAGTACCTAATTCATAATTGACGTAGGAACCTAATTTTCCTTGGGAATGTGCTTAGTTGGGTTTGATTCAATGGTGCAGCAGGGATAAATATGGTCAAGAAAAAATTCGTGCAATTGGTTTGGTGGATCTCTGAAGATCAAGGTGCATGGCATCAATATTACTAATAAAAGGTGTTACAGTTTACAAAATTTACACTTCATTGTCAAATTTGCAATTTTCCATGACACAATTAAAAATGACTAATTCATATTCTTCTAAATAGTCACTTTTAATGCCATGACTAAATTAGTCATTTATGTTAGTCATTTTTAACTCTATCACTTATTATCTAGTCATATTTGTTAACTAGTGACTAAAGTAGTTGTTAATTTTAGTCGTTTATAGTTGGGTAATCAAAATTGCTCATATTTAGTAGTAAATCACTTGAAAACCCTGTGGTGACTAGAATTTTTAGTCACCTAGTAGCTAATTCCTCATTTTGTACTAGTGCTTGTAGAATCAAATAATTAGGGTTCATTGCTGTATACCCACTGTAATTTGGGAGGAAACTTCACACTAATGACTGTAATATCCAAGGTACTCTTTGGGTTCCTAGATCCACCTCCTAGATGATGATTTGGTTTCGATAGGAATAGATCTGTCAGAAAAAGGGAATTAATGTATCCCACATCAACTAACAAAAAAAATACCGATAGTTTGATCTAATTTGTTAGAGCTATGAGATCCAACACTGTATATGTTGGGCACCCTATATGCAAGTTAATTAAAGATAACATACAGAGTGTTCAATATAAATTGTCAACCCAGGGAAGTCTTTTATTTCAAAGATAATGTGCACTGTATATGCTTAAACACAAAGTAGCTGATACTGTAAATGAATTATCCTACCCTCCTGTTCAGCCCAACTCATCCCATGATCAACTTAATCTAATTTACCTTTTTAAGAATGCAAAACCACAAATACCTTCTTACAATCGTTAATCTAGAAATAAGAGATTCATAAAATAAACATCTAGATTAACTTTTGTAGAAAGCAAAATCCTAAATTACCAAACCATCTGAAGATCCATTATAACTATCTCAATCCAGCTTGATCTAGAATTTAGAAATGCAGAAATTGAACTTCAACAATTATAACTGCAAATGGACTTAATTAACAAAACTCAAGAAAGACATCAATTGAAAGAAATTGGGGATGAGATCAGCTGTTACAGCTAACACACAATTGCATAAAGAAAATTAGTATACACAGTCAAAAGTCACACCACTCTGCTGCAGCTCACAGGGAATGCAATTACTGATCGATTGAAGGAACACACAATAAATCATCACTATTGCAGCTTTTATAAAGGAATGAATCTACTGTGACATCCACACCACACGACAGAGGGATAAATACCTAATTACATCGGCAATATCTGTAAGAAGGTAGGCCCAACCTTCAAACAGAGACACTGGAAATTAACACAAGTTAAATGCCGAGATCAGAAGAATTCTGCTCCTTGTATTAAATGATGAAATAAATATACAGTCTCTATTACATCTTATACAATAAGGTCAATTAATTTCCAACCCTTGGCTTAGAATAGTTTCCAATATTTATACATTCACAATTGTAACTTCTAGCCACTGATATCAGGCATCCATGAAGATCTCTCATCTTTAGGCTGCCCCATTTACGATATGCTGTTACAGCTATGGGCAAGATAGAAGCAGGAAATATAGGAAGGATGTTACTTGAGCCAACAATGATATAATAGGATCAATCTATAAGATGCTCCATCGGTTACATCTACCCTCGAGCAGCGACGCGTTGTTGTAGCCACCCTTGTACAACTTGTGTGGAATAGTAACCTTTGACTACGTCCATTGTACATGGATGGAATATGTGGAAATCAACTCAACAATGAATGTCCTTCTCTCTCTTGACTCGTTCATCTTGCTACACCTGTATCCTTTACATCTTGAATTATCTTTATAAAATCACCATATGTTAGCATAATCCAAGATATAGAGCCCTGATTACAACAATCATAAGTATTAATAGGATAAGGAAATAATTAACCATAACTGTATGGATCAAGGGATCTAGTGAAGGAAAACATCTGTTTGGTGTATATAATGGAGTAAGATAAGTCAAAAAGGGGTAGGTAAATGCGATAAAAAAGGGGTCATTTATGGTCCCAACATCTCCCCCCAACTGCCCTATTGCATGTCCCTATGCAACAACCTCCATTAGTCCGAATTTGAATATGGAATTGTACTTCATTCATGGAGAGAGGAAAAGTTATATGGGGATTTAGGTGATCCCTGTTTTTCCAAAAATCCATTATAGACAACCCAATATCTCCAACACTTCTTCTCTTCTGCCTTTTTCAATGAGAAGTCTTCCTTGTATGGTTTTGCTGGTCACTAGATGAGAGAGAATTTGAATTTGAGTCCCAACAATTAACTCCACATTCCTTCATGCATCCCACATATCCTTCAACCCTCAAAAGTGCATGTTTAAAATTCCTGTAATAGTAGGGATCTCTATTTCTCAAGGTTGAAGAGGCAGCCTGCCATCTATGCTGGCTACCTTCCAAAGCCAATTGCTGATGCTTGGAAATCTAGCTGATGCAGGTAGAGATAACCTTTCCTTGAAGTTCCATCATCTACTGAGTTTTGATGGGACATTTGAGCCTACACTACTAATGAGCAAGGAGAAGATGAGGGGTTTGAGGTTCACTTTGAATCCAAAGGTTAGAGTGGGACTAATTATGAGATAAATTTTGGAAGGATATTTCCCACTGAGCATGATTGCTAATGAAGGAGGTAAGATCCCTTAGTTGAACATCACCTAAGAAAGGGGCAGGATTCGAATGGCGGTCCAAAGGACAAGCCAAATCATGTAAATAAAGTTCACAAAGTAATTTCTGCTCAAAAAAATCACTTTCCAGAAATGTTTCCAAAAATTTAGCTGAGGTTGCAATTTCATAAGCTCTCCCTTCTTTTACATCCTTTAGTTTAAACCAAATGAACTGTTCAAATAAGAACACAGGGTAAGAGGAAGATGGTGCTCTAGTACCTAAGAGCTCCTAGGAGAGAGTGTACAGCTGGTCTTTTTCCACTTGCATGGATTTGAAATTTTTCAGCTCCTTCGGCTCTTTCTGTATCTCTTCCCAACAAAATTTCTGGAACATTAGTTCTTCTTCCCATCTTTTCTTCAACTCCCTAATGGCCTTCCTATGTTCAACAAGGGGAACCATTCCTTCTTGATACCTCTCCACCTGACTCTTCCACTTCCTCACTTCTATTCTTAGGAGTGAGAGCTCTTGGGTCAACCTCTAAATCCTTTCATCTTTAGCATGGTCTTCATTATCAGAATCTAGATTCAACAAAATTTTGTGAAAGTTGAGTCCATACCTTGCCACCTGATGCTTTAGCCTGAACATTCTGCACTTCCTATATGGGTATTCCTACAATAACTTCTGGGGATTTTGGTTCTTGTGTAACAACATCATCTTCTTGGAATTCTCCTCCAGAAACTTCAACTGGTATAGATTCCTCTAAAACAACTTCTGGGGATGTTGGTTCTTGTGTAATAGCATCCTCTCCTTGGAGTTCTCCTACAACAACTTCAACTGGTATAGGTGCCTCTGAAACAACTTCTGGGGATGTTGGTTCTTGTGTAACAACATTCTCTCCTTGGAGTTCTCCTAAAGAAACCTCAATAGCCAATTGGGAAGGTGTTGGTTCTTGTGTGAAAACCTCTTCATGAATTTCAATCTCCAGATCTACCTAATTGTCATATGTAGCTTTGACAGGTAGATGCAAGTCTATTGGTTCTTGTGTATCAAATCCATTCCCTTCTATTTCTTCATGCTGCTAGGGTCGTTCTTGAATTAATTCCATGTCTTCTGCAATATGAAGTTGTTCTTTGAGAATTTTAGTGTCCCCTGAGGACTATGATTGTATTTGTTCATCCTTTCCTAGATCCAAATCAAGAATTATGTCCACCTCGGGATTGATTTATTCTTGCTGCATGAGAATCTCAGCTAAAATTTCTAGGGATGTTGGTTCTTGTGTGACAACATCCTGGTCAACTTCATCATTATCCTTTTACTGAGGTTCCATCTCTATTAATTCTATGCTCTGAGACGGTTCAGGACTCACAGCATAGACTTCTTCGTTAAAATCAGGAATATTTTCAGTCTCTAGTTCGTCTGTCCCAACTTGAGTGGCAAATTCAACAAGAATGTTCCAGGATTTTGTTTCTTTTGTATCAGCACCCTATCTTTCTACTGCTTCCATTTTTTGAGGTTTCTCTTGGGGAGCTTCACTATCCTTCCAATCATATTGTCCCAGGAGAACTTTTGTTTCTTCTACTTGTTGTGACTGTAATTGTTCATTTTTCTCCTTTTCTGTACTAGGGATCATTTCTATTTCCATTTATTCTATATCCCTCATTTCCACCTTAGGTTCTTCTTGTCCTTGTTCTTCCACAGCTGCTGGTATGGGTTGTTGTGTCACAAAGGCATGAACTATGACTTTGTATCCTGATTGGTTAAATATTACCCTACACACGGGGTAGACCACTCTCTCTTCCTCCTCACCATCCTTACCAGGAGGTGATCCTTCTAATTGATATGCAGCTTCAACCAGTGTGTGCAGCTTCCTTTCTACCTGCTTCTTGCATGCCTCTTTCTAGTTTTCTAGTTCTCTTTGAAGCACCTATACTTCTTCCTTCAGTAGACCATTTTCATGCAAAATTCCCTCGATTTGAGGTTCCTCTGCAACCAGTTCCTATGGGGCATAATTTGATTTAGGTCTCAAAATGGGGAACTCAATATGTGCTTCTAGGTTTTCCCATCTTGCCCGTGCTGTTTCAACTGTTGTAACTGACCTGGTTATTTTTCTTCTTATCAGCAGTGGTGCCTACATCTCCTCTTTTGATCTTCTTTTTTTCTTTTGTGGTGTAGGAATCTCCATATTTGCAATTGATGTGGAAGGGATGTCTCTTGTCTCAACATCCTCCTTTTCTTCTTCAATCAGAGTTCCCTCCCATTCAGGGTAAGATTCAATGGTCACTACCTCTGCATTCTCTTTTGTTATCATGCTGCTAACATCCTCGGCTTCAGATGTCATTGCATCCAATGTTTCTCCAACTTCAGCCTCTGATGTCAGATCTCCCACATTATCTAATCTTTTCATAGGGTTTTCTCTTACATTTTCCTCCAATTCCTCTGCTTGGTCATCTGAGTGATCATCTGATCTAGTCTCATCTCCCCCCCCAACTAAATTAGAGGGACTTTGGTCCTCTTATTGCTCCTCATCTTCCCCCAACTATACATTCGCATGTTCTTCTTGGATTTGAACAACCCCCAAGAGTACAGGTACTTCCACCTCTTCTTCTATTGGAACGTCAGTCAAAAGGGTAGGTTCCTAGTTTATTTGAGTTTGACCTGTGAATTTCTCCTAGGTTTGGTTCCTTTGACATAAGTCCCTTAAGATTATTAATTTGATTAGGCCATGATGGGTAAGGGAGGAGTTTGGATGCTTGGTTGTTTAGACAAACCCTGCCATATGGTGTAGGTCTTTAAATAGATAAAATGGAATATTCAGTAAGGCCCTATGGAGTACATGAGACAGTAGAGGAAATTTAGAATAATAAATAGTCTGATACCTATCTTCATAGGTGAGATACCTTTTGAGGAAGAATGCTACTTGATCCCAAGGCCAAGGCAGTGATTGCAACTCTATCCCTTGCCTTGACTAACGAATTTGTTCCCCCTCTATCAAAAAATCTTGCACGGTGGCAGGATTGGGGGTTCGTTGACCAAACCAGGCTCTTCCCACCTAAGGAAGGATGGTGACTTCAGCCACTATCGCTTCAGAGACTTCTATATGTAACCCCCTAACCTCTGAGTGGGTTTCTGTAAGATTTAAAGCGAATTGTAGAGATGTCTCTGGATGGAACCCATCTATGTGTTGGAATAATTCAGTCCATCCCCCGGCTTCAAAAATAGCGAAAACTTCAGCATTTCTTCTCAGTTCTCACGTATTTGGAGGTTTGTGCCAAGCTGGGATACCCATGTTTGTTTTTCTTCTGAATTATCTATCATCCCAACAAATTGCAGGTCCCGACAATGGAGGTTAAAGCACAGAGTATGCGTGAACAACTGAGAGTGTAGTTGGGTAAATTCAGAAAGTTAATAGCATGGAATTTTTGGTAAAATTTATCCCAAATTAGGAAAGGGTGGTGGTTATAGGATAAGCTTAAATGGGCATTAATTCGTACGAGTGGATAGTTAACGGTATGTGGGTGTAATAACGGGCGTAAAAAGGAAGGCATGATTAATCCTGTCAAATCTAGTTAACGTTTAATCAAGTAGATAATTAGAACCATACCTTCGTAAATATCCTATGAACAGTGACCCTTGAGGATAATAAAGTGTGTGAAGTGCAGCCATTTAAATTTAAACATTATTGCAGGCATGTTGTCATGATCTTTTTCTCTCGGTGGACCAAAACCATCTTGTCAATCCTGCTCGAAACATAATGAATGCTGTGAAGTAAGTCGGAATTGCCAACAGTGGGAATTCTTTCCAGATATGGGGGAGTCACGAACCAAAATTGTAAAAATTTCTACCAATATTGGGGAAGGTGCAGCCACGAGCCATAGAAAAATCAGCTTCTTTGGCAGAGTGGTAGTCGTGAACCATAGAAAAATCAACTAGTTTGGTGAAGTCGTAGCCGTCGAAAAAGGTAAAAATGGACAAAATTCAAACAGAGTCGTAGCCACCGGAAAAGGTGAAAATGGGAAAAATTTAAATGGAGTCGTAGCTACGTGGGACGAAAAAATGGCCGATATGTTATGGAGTTGCAGCTGCACGGAATGGGAAAAAGGCATTATTTTACGGTGTTGCGGCTACAGGTAAATGGAAAAATAGGCAATGTTTTACGGTGTTGCAGCTGTGTGAAACGGGAAAAGGATGTTTTTTACGGTGTTGCAGCTACAGGTAAATGGAAAAATAGGCAAATTTTTACGGTGTTGCAGCTGCAAATAAACAGAAAAATAGGCAATTTTTTTTATAGGAATCGCAGCTGCGACTGACTATTCATTATTTATTTTTCTTCAAGGATTTTCCTTCTGAAGCACGGAGTTACAAAAGGATGCCCATGGTCATTAGGCCTAATTAGGACCATTGCTCCTTAGGTACATCCTTGCACATATTCTGAAAAGAAATGGATCAAGCACAAAGGGAAAATAATGAAAGAAAAAAAAATAAAAAATAAAAACATTAATTTATTTATGTACAAAAATTTGTGTAGGAATCATAGCGTTTGTCTAAATATTGTCAAGGGCAGAGAAAGATTCCTTCCCTTGTTCTAACTGGTATTTCGAATCAGCTACAATCTGTGAAGTGAATGTGTCCTTCGAAATGGACTTATGGTACAGTCGCAGCCTGTGACCATTACCAAATAATGGTGCATGATTCTCAAGAATGGTAATGAGGTGGACTGTACCATTGTCAAATTCTCTATCTACCAGGTATGGGCCCAACCATCTTGTACGTAACTTACCCTTGAAGTCCCTTTTGAATCTTGAATCGTATTATAATTCTGAGTCTCCTTCATAGAAGACTTTATTTTTGATGAATCGATCGTGCCAATTGGATCTATGTTGATGAATTAATACTGTTTGATCCACAACAGCTAAACCTTTCTCATCAAGTTCATTCAATTGATTCAATCTACTCCTCTGGGCTTCAGTCACATCTAAGTTTACTTTCATAGCTGTCTTCAAGGTCTTGATTTCAAATTCAATGGGGAAGACAAAAAAATTTCCATACACCAAGTCATAAGGAGAAAAACTTGTAGTATTGTGCCAAGTAGTATGATATGCCCACAATGCTTCTGGAAGTCTATCAACCCAGTCTCTACGATGGCTCCTGACTGTTTTGGTAAGGATAGCTTCAATAAATTTGTTAGTGCTTTCCACCTGGCCATTGGCCTGGGGATGGTATGGTGAAGCTATCTGGTGCTGAATATGGTACTTCTATAGCAAAAATTCAAATTTATGTGACACAAAATGAGGTCCTCCATCTGTAAACACTTCCTTGGGTACTCCAAAATGGGTAAATATTTCACCATATAATAAATCGATTACAGCTTAGTCATTGGATTTCACCAAAGCCACAACTTCTACCCATTTCGTCATGTAGTCGGTTCAAACCAAGATGTAGGATTTCTTCCTGGAATGAGGGTTGATAGGGCCAACAAAATCTAAGTCCCATCTATCAAAGGGTTCAACCACCAACTGTGGTTGAAGAAGCTTTTGATCCAATCTGTTAGGTTGGCCCATCCTTTGGAAGCTGTCACAAGACTAGACATATTTTTTTCATACCTGAAAAGTGTCTGCCAATAGTATCCCATTCTCAGCACCTTATGACCTATCCTCCTATCTACAAAATGTCCCCCACATGGCTCATCATGGCAGGCCTTTAGAATATGGAATATTTCATCTTCTCTTACACATCTTTTGATCTCAAGATCAGGGCCTGTGTAGAAGAGATTACCACCTATCCAACAATACTTGGCACTTTGTTGAATGATTTTCCTCTTCTCTCTTTTTGACAAATGTGCCGGAAGCTTCCCTACAGCCAAGTAGTTAGCGACATCTGCATACCAAGGGGAATAAGCTGAAACTGCAAATAAGTGTTCATCTAGAAAAGAGTCCTCAACAAGAAGATTATCATCACTATTAGTAAAACAAGATAAGAAATCAGCGACAACATTTTATTTTCCAGGTATGTCTATAATAGTAATATCCAATTCCTGTAATAATAACATCCATCTAGTTACCCTAGCATTTGTAACAGGTTTATTCATTAGATACTTGATGGTTGAGTGGTCAGTGTGCACAAAGGTGGGATATCCAATGATGTAGTGTCTAAATTTGTTAATGGAGTAGACAATGGATAAAATATCCTTCCCGGTAACAATATAATTAAGTTCATAAGGGGCCAAGTTTTTTCTAATGTAATAGACTGCATCAGGTGCTTGACCATCCTGCTGTCCTAATACTGCTCCAATGGCAGTGTTAGAGGCATCTGAAGGAATGTGAAAAGGCAGGGCCCAATTGGGCCCCCTTAAGATGGGATCTATAGATAGCTTCTCCTTAAGTTTAACAAATGTTGTCTGGCATGCATCACTCCAAATAAATTACACATCCTTCATTAAAAAAGAAAACAAAGGAGAAGCAAGTTTGGAAAAGTTTTCTATAAATCTTATGTAATAACCAGCATGCCCTAAGAAACTATGAACCTCTTTCTGAATTCCAGAAGCGGGTATATTTTCAATTACCCTGATTTTAGAGGGATCTACCTAGATTCCATCAATAGAGATAAAATTCCCCAGCACTACCCCTTCACTCATCATCATATGGCACTTTTTAGTGCTCAAATATAGCTGGGTTTGATCGCATCATGTTAAAACCTTTTCCAAATTTTTCAATGCTTCTTCAAAGTCCTTGCCATAAGGAGTAAAATAATCCATGAAAATTTCCATACTATCATTAACCAATTCTGAAACGATGCCAATCATGGCTCTTTAAAATGTGGCCAGTGCATTGCATAAGCCAAACGAAAGCACCATATATGAAAAAGTTCCCCAGGGACAGGTGAAGGTAGTTTTATCGTGGTCTTTAGGAGCAATATGGATTTGATTGTACCCACTAAAACCATCCAAAAAGGAGAAGAACTTCTTCCCAGATAAGGTTTCAAGTACTTGGTTGATGAAAGGAAGGGGAAAGTGATATTTTTTTGTCGCCTTGTTCAGGTCTCTATAGTCCACATAGAATCTCCATTTACCATTCTTCTTGGGTACTGTCACAAGTGGAGACACCCACTCGCTGTTTGAAATGGGATATATAAATCCTGCTTCCAAGAGTTTTGAATTTCTTCCTTCACGATGTCCCTAAGATTGGGGTTCATCCTTTGTTGGGGCTGGCACATAGGCCGAGAGTCACTTTTGATATAAATGTTGTGGGTGCACAAATTAGAAGGGATTCCCTTCATGTCTGTGTACTCCTAGGAAAATTCCCCCTTATGTTTTTTTAAGAGAGTGATTAGGTGCTCCTGTTCATCCAGAGCAAGACTGGGGTTGATATTCAGGGTTTTTCTAGGCTCTCTCTCAACAAGAATAGTTTTCAAAATTTTCAACGCTGAAACTATATGAGTATCACTGACTAATGTCTCCTCTGTGATATTTTCTTGTTCTTCTTCACCTAGAGTACCATTCATGATCTGATAAATTTGTTTATTGAAAGAAGTGGGTTCACAGATGAAATTATTAATAGCATCATCTTTAGTTTTATATTTAAAAGTCAAGGCCTTCTCTATCGTTAATAGTGGTTGGATTCCCTCCTCTTCCTCTAGCTCCATCCATAATGGAGTTTCAGCTTCTATACTCGGCCAAGCTAGAGGATAAAGAGTGATGTTTTTCATCTCGGTTCCATCTGATATGGTCATAGACCCAGATCGACAGCTGATGCAAGCATCAACTGTAGCTAACCAGGGTCTTCCCAGGATCAGTGGGTGTCCTCCTAGCTACAACTTGGGTTGTAAAACCAATAAGTCAGTTGGATATTTTGATGAATCAACTGAGATAACGAGGTCATCCAAGATTCCCTCAGGTTTAATAGTGGATCTATCTGCAAGTTCTAAAATGGTAGGAGTTGGCCTGATATTAGTGAGCCTGAGTTTTCTTACAGTTTCAATGGTCATGACGTTAATTGATGTGCCTAAATATACCAGTACGTTGGGTATCTGCATGCTCCCAATCTGCATGGTGACAGTGGGATTCCCAGGATCTTCGTATTTGGCCAAGAGGGTTTTACCCATTATTAATTTAGATAATTTCCCTATGACATGAACAGTGGGAGGATCCCTGGGTTTTCTTCCTGGTTTTCTTGTACACAGATCCCGAACGGTTCTGGAATAGATAGGAACATCATGAAGGGCCTGTAGGAGTGGAATTTTGACATAGATATTTTTTAACTCTCCTAAGAGGTTAAATTGAGGTTGTCCAACTATTTTTAGTAGTATTAGTCTTTCAGGGTATGGTGGTTCCCTAACCAATTGTGTAGGCTGTGTGGCGATAGATGTTTCTTCTTGTGCTTGAGCCGATATCTTGGTAGGATCTTCAGCATCCTCAATAATGGGGGTTGCTACATTGGATAAGTACTGTTGGTTCATCCTTTCTTCAGACACAGAGGATGGAACATCCTCAATGAACAAAGGCTCCACTACCCTCCCTGATCATAACTGGATGTCGTTACAGGGAACTGGAATAATGGAGTAAGTGGGCATGTTGGTAGTCTCAAATTGATGGACTGCTTTATTATTTGGGTTGGGGTTAGGTTGAGAAGGTAGCTGCAGTCGTATAGGCATATTGGGGCAACATTATTTTGGAGTCGCAGCTGCGACTGCTGATAAGGCTGAGGGTATTGGTGAGGAGGATATGGTTGGTGAGGAAATGGTTGATGTGGAAACTATTGAGGAGGCTGGTTATGGGAAAAATATTTCCCTAGATGGAAGTTCCTCCACCCAGGAGACCAAGAATTCTGTTGGTTTGGTGACTGTTTCCAAGAGTTCTAGGAGTTAAAATTTTGCATCAGAGGTTGAGAAGGATACCATTGATGGTTGGAATAAGATGAAGGGAATTGTGTATTCATGTGATGCATATTATTCCAATTATTCATGTTATTCAAAAATTGAAATGAGTCTGGATTCATACTTGGATTTCAAGGCTGCTAAGGCTTTTTCTATGCAATAAAGTAGGCGGGTTCCACACCTAGAGTTGATGCTTGTAGAACTTCCTTCACTTGAGGTAGTGAAGGGAATTCTTTTGTGTCATGGTTCAAATCACAAAGCTGACACACTTATACTTTACTAAGTGGTCACTCCTTCAGAGGATGGCTCTTCGTACATTTAGGGAAGAATACACCAAGTGTGAGATCTTCTACTGCTTGTTTCTTCTTTGCCCTCAGGACATCTATTTCCGAGGAGACGGAGCTCATCATTTCTGTCTTGAAATTTTTGAGGAGATTTCCTATTTATTCCCGAGTGGCTCATCCATTAGATGAATTCTGTGTTCTATCGAAGAAATCTTGTTCTAGTTTATCCTGTTTGTCCTGTTTGTTGTTCCTTGAAGATCCTTTGGAATACCTCTTGCATAATTCAATAATATTTTCAAAGGATTCCTTTGAGATATCCCCCTTTCTTAACAAGTTCAACATGTCTAGGCAATCATCCCTAATCCCATGAAGTAGGATTATCTTGAGCACATATAACCCCATGTTATTCTGTCCATCTCTCTGCACATTATATAAAAGTCTTTCAACAAAATCTTCCAAGATTTCATCTTCCCTTTGTACCATTTTGAACAGTTCTTCTATCTTATATTTGGTATTGCAGTACTCCTAGTATTTATCTAGGAACGCCTGTTTTATCCGGTCCCAGGTGGTGACAATTACCCCACCCAGGCTCATGAACCAATGTAAAGTATTGTCCTTCAGAGTAGCAGGGAAGAGTTTCAAATTCTTCTCACTGGAGGTGTAATCATAGCTACGATAGAGGATGTTAAACTCAAAAAGGAATTCATTTGGATACTCTGCTAATTTTCCATGAAAATGAGGCAACACAGATGGTGATATATTTTTCATGGGGGCGATCCCCTCTGGCTATTGAATGGGGAACTAAAGTGTAGCAACAGTCCCCTTAGGCTGGGAATTATCATCCTAATGATGATTTTCTCCCATTTCTTCCTCATGATCTTCTGGATCGCGTCTGTTGTTCATGTCTTCTTCTGATTTCTCCTATTTGTGCTTCCATGGATCATTTAATTCTTAATGGAACTGTGTCCACTTTTATTTTGTGACAAACTTCCCATCAATGTGATATACCAAATCCTGGTTAGCTGATCCTGTAGTACTAACTCTGTATTCCTCCGTAGGGACACCCGAGGGTGTTGCAGCTTCTCCTATGTTCTCCACTGTGGAAACTGATGCTACCACTCCAAGGGTAGTCAGGCTCCTTCTGATAGATGATTCCTGATGGCGAGATCTGGTAGAAGAATTGGTCCTATCAACCAGATTGGCAATGAATGTTCTTCTTCCCAATGCTGGATTTCATCCACGACCTCGACAGCCCGCAATGTTAGTATTCTGTGGGGTTCTCGGGTTTATAGGAATGTCACGATGTACCCTTCTCGTATTCATGCAACCCAAAACATGCAAACTTAAAAACTGAAGAAATTTGAATGGATGTAACTACTAGATACAACTATTATGGTGTCTAATAATTATCTTGCCCCGGCAACAGCACCAAAATGTTGGGCACCCTATATGCAAGTTAATTAAAGCTAAAATATAGAGTGTTCAATATAAATTGTCAACCCAGGGAAGTCTTTTATTTCAAACATAATGTGCACTATATATGCTTAAACACTAAGTAGTTGATACTGTAAATGAATTATTCTACCTTCTTGTTCAGCCCAACTCATCCCATGATCAGCTTAATCTAATTTACCTTCTTAAGAATGCAAAACCAAAAATACCTTCTTACAATCCTTAATCTAGAAATAAGAGATTCAGAAAATAAACATCTAGATTTACTTTTGTAGAAAGTTAAATCCTAAATTACCAGACCATTTGAAGATCCATTATAACTATCTCAATCCAACTTGATCTAGAATTCAAAAATGCAGAAATTGAACTTCAAAAATTATAACTACAAATGGACTTAATTAACAAAACTCAAGAAAGACATCAATTGAAAGAAACTAGGGATGATATCGGCTATTACAGCTAGCACACAATTGCATAAAGAAAATTAGTCTACACAGTCGACTGTCACACTACTCTGCTGCAGCTTACATGGAATGCAATTACTGATCGATTAAAGGAACACACAATAAATCATCATTGTTGCAGCTGTTATAAAGGAATGAATCTATTGTAACATCCAAACCACACGACAGAGGGATAAATACATAATTAACTTGGCAATCTCTTTAAGAGGGTAGGCCTAGCCTTCAAACAGAGACATCAGAAATTAACACAAGTTAAACACCGAGATTAGAAGAATTCTGCTCCTTGTATTAAATAATGAAATAAAGATACAGTCTCTGTTACAACTTATACAATAAGATCACTTAATTTCCAACCCTTTGCTCAGAATATTTTTCAATATTTATACATTCACAATTGTAACTTCTACCCACTGATATCGGGAAGCCATGAAGATCTCTGATCTTCAGGCTGCCCCATTTACGATATGTTGTTACAGCTGTGGGAAAGAGAGAAGCTGGAAATATAGGAAGGCTATTACTTGAGTCAACGATGGTATAATAGGATCACTCTAGAAGATTCTCTGTTAGTTACAACGACCCTCAAGCAATGGCGCGTTGTTGCATCTGAGTCTATTGCAGCCATGCTTGTTGCAGCCACCCTTGTACACCTTGCGTGGAATACTAACCTTTGACTTCGTCCTTTGTACAGAGATGGAATAGGTGGCGATCAACTCAACAATGAATTTCCATCTCTCTCTTGACTTGTTCATCCTGCTACACCTATATCCTTTACATCTCGAATTATCTTTATGAAATCACCATATGTTAGCACAAGCCAAGATATAGAGCCCTGATTACAACAATCATAAATATTAATAGGATAAGACAATAATTAACCATACCTGTATGGATCAAGGGATCTAGTGAAGTAAAACATTTGTTTGGTGTGTATAATGGGGTAAGATAAGGAAAAAAGGGGTAGGTAAATGTGGTGAAAAAGGGGTCATTTCTGGGCCCAACAGTATACTTACACAAGGAAGGTCGACCTGATTAGTCATGAATATTTGAGGAATGGTAGAGAATGTTTGAATTCCCTTGAACACATAACACAACGCAGAATGGAGACTTGGAAACATAAGACTTGAGTAACTACCATCATGAAATCCATCAGTGCCATATCTATTAACGAAATATCCATAGATGAAGGGAAGGATAATGCATTGGTGGAGATATGTTCAAATTATTGGTACAACTTCCTAAGGAAAATGTAAATCATGTACTAATAATGAATACAAAATTATGTATTTCAAGGGCACATGTTAGGACGAGGAAAAGATACATATTGCAAACAAGGGATTATCTAGTTGTGCAAACCCTTACAGATGTTCCCTCCATTGGTGCGCTATTTCAAGTAGGACTATGCGTCAATGGACAGTGGAATAAAATGAAGTAACCGCAGTCTTCAAATTTGGTATAAAGACCAACTAGGAAAGGGGAAATGTGGTTTTACTTGATGATGATTCTTATGAAAAACAAATCATAAAACACCATGAATCATGCTCTATCTTCAACTACCTGAATCAACTAATTCAAACATGTTAAAATCTCTAGAGTCCTGTAAAATTATTCATAACTTAGCTGTTTAATATCTGAAATATTATAAATGAGTTTTCATTATCCTAGCATTCTAATCGATATAACAAAGATAAGTAAAATACTATTTTATTACCATTTCTTGTAGGGGACACCTCCTTCAAGTACGTATTTTCAAAATCCATGAACCACTATTCAATGATCTTCCAATTGTAGGACATTCTTCATGATGGATTAGGAAGTTGAAACATTTCAAATGTGATTTTTGAATTTTCCATATATTTCAATTTTAATGAAAATTTTGGTTTTTTATTGTGAAGAAAAGTTAAAAAAGGAGAAAGTGTTTATACTACTATTTTTGGTGTGTACAAAGTTATTTCTAAAATGTCTATAACTTTAACTTACTTTTTTGGTTATGAAGTAATTGTTAAATGTATAACATCATGAGTCATTCTTCAGGAGACTTGTGTTGTATAAAGTCAGGAACTTGTGCTGTATCAAGATCAAAATCTTGTGTTGTATGAAGATTGCAGCCTTGTGTTCTATCAAGACTGGTAACGTGTTGTATCAAGACTATATATTTTTGGTGTATCAAAGTCTAGACTTTTGTTGTATCAAGTCATGCAGATATATTATGTGATGTAATTCTAATCATTGTCACTAGGTTCTATAATATCCTTTAGGGATTATCTACCTAGAGTGAATTAATTTAGCATATGACTATATGAACTAGGTGTTATCATGTAAAATGGAACTTCTCCATTTGAGTACTGACACTCAATGTGTCAGTACACAAAAGGACAAAGTGGATAGAAGTGGCTAAAACACTATAGATGGGCATGACCTTTTATGCATCATCCTCCTATCAACCTAACCTATTTTTTGTTTGTCCATTGAGGTGAATACGTGACTATCACCATTAAAACCCGTGTATCATACACGAGTATTAACACTACAACTTGCGTATGTATGATTAGGGTTGAAGCCCATGGGTTTCCTTTATGAAATTCGTGTATCATACGCAACCTGCTAGTATTAATAGTCACATATGCCTTAATCCAAAATTTAAAAATATAAAAAAGTTTAGCCGAGGACAGTTAGGTCCTTAATCATAACTCTCGCAACTTCCCCAACCATCTCAACCTTTGTAACCTCTCTCTTTCCTCATGTATAAATAGAGAGTAGGGTTTGAGGCTAAACATCATGAATTATAGAGCAAAGTTATGCTAGTGGTTTTCCTTTAGATATCTTGGAGCAACGGAACTCAGTGTCCTTGGCTAGAAGAGGAGCACTTGTCTCAGATGTGTGTTTTAATATTACCTTACTTTTTTCTCAATAAAGAGAGTCTTTCTTCCAATATTGTGTCTTTTCACTCTGATTTATTATGATTTATGAATTGTCTTGTTATTTCATTGCAAGATGCATATTATTTCATTAATCATCTATATAGTATATAAGATATTGTAGGAAGGGTATCTCTCTTTGCAGGTGTTGAATATTCCCTAGAAGCTATGGAAGAAATTTGGATCGAAGAATAAAGCTAGGATCAACTGTCATAAGCAAGGTATGCCTAATTTCTTCCTATTTCTATTTCAAAGTCTTAAATGTCTGATTGTCTGCAAGTTTATTTACTACGTTGGTAACCCAGAGACCATAGTTTATAAGGTTGTATTCTCCTGAACAACAGAACTAGTGACTCGCCTGGGGAGTCCAACCTGTTGTGGGTCCTTTCTTTTTGGTTTCCTGGCCATTTTTGCTCTGTCTACTCCTGTGAATGATTTCTTTTGATTTTTCCTTTAATTTTCAGTATTTCATGTTTGGAACCTTTTTGTCAGTTGTTTTTCCTTTTGAAAAACTTTGATAGAATACATGGGTTTCTTCAGTAATAGTAATGTATTACCTGTTGTATACACGAGTTTATTTGGTAACAATCACATATGGTACACAACATGCCTTGATGACATTGACGGATTTCCTGTAGGTGTTTTTGAGTCCATAAGGTTTTTTCTTGTCCTTGTTTTTACGATTCTTTTGATGCTTGTGAAGGTTATTTTTGGCATGATACTGTGGTTTTAGGTGTATACATTTCACTGGTTGCTTGATTAGTCAATTTTTTTGAGTGATTTTTTATTTGGCTTCCCCATTTGTGAATGAGTTACATCCCTTCCTACTTGGATTTTGATCTGAGTGCTTGTGTTTTTGGGTCATTAATCAGTCCTTTAAGACACTAATATACTTTGTACTACTTTTCTAGTAGTCTGAGTTAGCCATTATTTCCATATTTTGGATCTATTAGTCCCTATAAGTCAATAGTTCCACCAATTCTAAGGTTTGAGTCATTTCCTCCTATTTGGTTGAAGTGTGTTACTATAGGGTCTGACTGCTATCATTTACAATTATATGATAAGATTATTTATTTCACTCAAAATTGCATTTAGTTGGATCATAGTTTTCGAATTTTTCGAAAAAGGAAAGACAAAATCATTTTTTGCATTTTTGCATTAGGTTGCATTAGTTGTTCTTTTCACTATTTTTTAGAATTTTTTTTTTTAAAAGTCTTGTAGTTTCTCTTGTTGTTTAAAATTTCATTTGCTTTCATTTACAAAGAAAAAGAAAGAAAAAATTGCATTAGTAGTTGAATTTACTTTGAAAATTTGTGTACATCATTTGCTTTGATTTGATGAGTCTATAACACCATCTAGCTTCATTTCGATACCTTTGAATAATAAATCCCATTAAAAAGGATTGATTAATTAAAATTTATTAGTAAGTTTCTTTTTATAGGTTCATACATCAACTAGCTTAGGGTAGGTTTTTGAACTAGGAGTTTAAACTACCCAAAAGCATTTGATTTCAATCATAGTGGTATTTCATTAGGTAAATCCTCTTGTACAAGAGACCATTTGGAAAGCTCCTCTCACAAGTGAAAGAAGTTTTGAAAGTTGATAGACTATTAAAGGAATTGTCTGGTAAATTGCTATACTAGTCACTTGCCTTTCCATCCAGAGATAGAGCAAATAACTTCATATACACGTCATCATGTTGGCTAACCGGATCATTTATATAAGTGTTGATACACCTAGAAAAGTTCCTAAGGTGCATGGCGGAGGTAATGGCATCAGTTCCTGTATACATCGGGAGCTTCTCGACAACTTTGTCTAGAAGATGGTGGGGTTGACCTGCTATCTGAGAAAAGTCAAGCTGAGTAAAATACTCGCCCATCATGTTAGAAACAATGGTATTAGTGTTTTCAGGAAATAAAATGTGGATGTCTGAAATAGACTTAGATCCAAGTTCTGCAAGGATCCCGTGAGAAGATAGTTTGTTTAATCTCCTCCTTAAGACCTTTTCGGGGTCAAGGATGAAATCGACCAAACCTATAGAGTTTCTTCTAGTAGAATACCTTGAGGTGTTAACTGACAGTGGAGTCGCCAGGTGGACTTAAGTCTAATTTTAGAGAGTGATTGGACTAAAAATATACCAAAAAGGATAAAAGGTAAAAAACAAAAAGAAATAAAGGTCATCCAGGAACAAAAATATTTGTCCCCAGCAACGACTCCAAAAGATGTTGTCCATCGATTGCACACCAGCAGCAGAAATCTTCTGAAAGCTATCTCCTCACTTGAGAAAGTGGGAGAGGTGTGACCTTGGGGGCAAGCATAGAGCTAGGTACTGTTACCTACTCCTAGCTCCTCCGTTTAGGCTAACTCCTAACGAAGCCAAGGGGGCTAGTCCCTAACAAAGAGTTTTCTATGGCTCAATGTTTTAAGTTAATTTTTATATGTTTCGGATGCGGATGGGTGTTGTTTAGGAGTTATTGTGATTTAAAATGATTAATGTGATGAATTGAGCACAAGACAAAGAAATCCGTGTTGCTATCACTGGAATTTAATGATAGACAAATATTTGAGAACTTCACGAAATAGATAAAGCATTCACAGATATGATCTATAATCAAACATTCGATGGACAAATGGCCCAGATTATCAACAATGCATAAAAGATAGGACCGGTGCCTATGGAGTCAACTTATAAGAGATGCTTTGAATGTAAATATGATGTGAATCCCAAAAGATTCCAGTGAATGTGAGGTTTTGCAAGTGCTCTTGGTAAGTTTTAAGAGTTTTTACTTGTGATCTTCGCTTATGGTAGCTAGATGTCCTAACCGGTAATACCTTCAGTGGCTCCATTCGAAGACATGACGAACTTGTTTGGGGTCAAAGGTAAGTGTTCAATAACTTAACTACCAGTGCCCAGATTAGGTAGCCTAGTGCCCACACTTGTAATTTTCCCACATGCCTCGGTATTTATCGAACAACGCCGATGCGTTGGTTATGGGGAAAAGTTTTAGTTAAGTTCCTCTTGTGGGGTTTAGAGATCCAATGCCGTTTTTGGGTATCCCGATCTAGGATCAGTCAGAGCATACTCCGGCAAGGAGGAAAGGGGGTTAATTAATTAAAAGGGTTGTGAGTTGCGAATTTTATTAAGATAATTAATTAAAACTCTCCGATAGAGAGCGCTTTTGACCGCGTCTTATGACCGTGGTTCAAGAGACTTAGCTAATATATATGAAGCTAATGCAAGGATTATGCAAATCTAAAATGCTCTCCAATAGAGAGTGCTCTTGACTTGTGTTTTTGCAAGTTCAAGAGTCTTACTTATGGATTATTAATTGATTAAACAAGCACAAGATGATATTAGTTGCTTAAACTCTTCGATAGAGAGCACTCTTGATCCACCTTATGGTGAGATTCAAGAGATTTAAGTAGTTGATTAATCTTAGAAAGATAAACAATTTAAATTGAATAATCAACTTAAAAGTGATGAATTAACAATTAGTGATCTAAGCATGAGATGTAATGAATGATGAAAACTAGAACTACTCAAATCATACACACAACACAAGCCTCCCCAAATGGGGGAGGAAGACAGTGGGGACTTAAAAACCCCACTCAAATAGAGATATTTTATTAAAATTTACAATGTTCCTTAAGGAACCTGATCCTTGAAAGGAATTTTCAGATAAAGGCAAAGTAACTCTACAAAAATTATAACCTGTAAAAAGAAGAGTGTCTTGTATTTTTACTTTTGAGATCTTTTATTAAGCTTTGAAAATGGTAAAGGGAAGAAGTTTGAAGACAGTAAAAAGAACAAAAGGAAAGGGAGTGGAAACAATAGAAGATGAGAGAAGGAAGGCAAACAAAATAAGCAAGGATCAAAACGAAAGAAAGGGAGAATAGGGAAGCCAATTAAGAAGCTAAAAGATGAAGAAAATTGAAGAAAATGGGACATCGAACAATGAAATAAGTGGCTGTCATAAAAAGTGCAAAATGGGACAGCGAACAATGAAATAAGTGGAGATCATAAAAATTGCAAAATGGGACACCGAACCATGAAATAAGTGGCGGTCATAAAAAGTGCAAAATGGGACAGCGAACAAAAAGTAAAAGAAATGGCCAAAAACAAGGTTAAAGGAATCCCAAAAACTAGGGCAAAAAGAGGCAAAAAAGGGAAGAAAGCTAGGGCACACTAGGGCTGTCCAAAAAGAGAAAGAGGGCTGATAAAAAACTACTAATAGGGCAGTGATGAAGAAGAGGTAAAAGAAACAAAACAAAGAAACTGGAAGAAAAGGGATTAAGAAGAGGAACAATGGGAGGTTTTTTGCAGCTTAATTCTTTCAGTTTTTTGCCAATTTTTCCCGCTTAACCTATCATGGAGAGAGAAAAAACCAGCGATCTATTTACCTGCAAAATGATGGGTTAAACAATAGATAATACTACAAAAATACACCTAGCATTTGAGCAAAATATATGAACCTTATGCTGCTTCAAATACCAACTAGATCTAAGAGAAAGAACACTTCCTAGATCTAGAAATGGAAGCAAGTAGATGCAAAATATTTACTTTATAGATCAATATACTACTTGCAACATAAAGTAAAATAATGAGAAAATTTGACTTTAGGGTGAATGGAGAAGATGAACCACTTGGATCTTGAATCCCTAAAATCACTTTGGATCCCAATGGCATGCAGCTGCTAGGTACATATTCTTTGCTCCAAGAAGAGTAGATGCAACTTAGCTCAGCCTCTTACTTGCTACAATGAAGTGATCTGCAAAACAATCTTATACTCTTGGCAACATGGGGGTTAAAACATGTATTATTTACTAATCAAATCTCAAAAGCATGAAATACTGCTGAATAAAAAAAATGCTCATTGAGGCTTTTGAAAGTAAATGAAATAAATAGGTAACTTGAAGCTACAAATACCTATTCCTACGTGCTTATAGAAGCCCTCTAAAGCATCTATTAATACCCACACATTATCAAAAGTAAAGAAACTAGAGCAATTTCACCTCATTAGCAGGAACGTACGCACCTAGGATCCACACAACATGAGCCTCCAAAGCCTTTCTTTATTACAAAATAGGTTGCATGAGAGCAACAAACATTACAATATTTTACCAGAGGTTCTTTACATCAATCATCCACCCTCAATAGAGCTGAAAGAGCCTCTATTTAACAAATGAGAGAGTGTTAAAACCCTAAAACGAAAAAACCAACCCTGCTGCATGGGAAAACTGCCTGTTAGGTCTGGAAACCTACTTTGTTAGGTCTGGGAAGCCTACTGATGGTGTAAGCTTCAGTCTTCACCTCGATCAAATCACCAGACCAATGAGAGATCTCCATCTCATCTTTATCTAGAGATGACATGTCTGATAACTGATAATAAATTAATTGCTCTCTTAATGATGACTGAAGCTGAGTTATGATAACTCCAATCATCATAAGTGTTCCATGAGATGTCATTTAGCCTTTTATTTTACTGAATTTGGATTAATTTGGAGAGTTTTAGTTTTCTCCAAAATAGTCATTTTTTTAATAAAAATCATTTTTAAATAAAAATCATTTTTTTTTACTAAAAATCATTTTTTTTACTAAATATCATTTTTTTACTCAAAACTGACTTTTTTTGAGTAAAAAGGCATTATGTGTCCGATTGTTGATCTGAAAGCTGGCTCTGACTGGCTAGCTGATCAATAATGATTTTTGGCTTAAGGTTAGAGCCTTCAATCACTGAATTCTAAGTCCAGATCACGAACAGGTTTTTCCCATTTAATTTATGGAAAAATTAACCCCAAAAAACTTAGGAAAAGTAATTAAAAATTTTAAAAAAAAAATTTCACTGTTCGAAAAAGATTTTCTCGAATTTTTTTTTATGTGTCCAGATGACTTAGGACATGACCATGATCTATCTAAATAATGTCTAGTAGGCTTATTACATTCAATTAGGCTCTAATAAACCCCCAAGGCCTAGAATTCAACATCGGGCATTCCAACTTTGGAGGAAGCGAGAGAAAACCTCGTCAATTATACTCGGCTGAAGGCAAAGCATAATGGTCAGGGGCAAAAAACTCCTTGGAATACCCTATTTGAGATTCTACATCTCAGGAGACTGAACCACTCAAAAAATCCTACTAGCACATTTTATTACAAACCTCGCGGGGCCATGGTCAAAATTATTCAAATAAAAAAATGACTAGCCAATATTGGCTAGTCAAGCAGACGAATCAACTGATACACTGGAATCCGACTTTGAACAAGTCTGCCAACCGGCGGATCTTCAAGTAACCCAACTTATGGTACAAAAAGTTGGATAACACTCTTGTTTGAATCAAAGCGTGTAGTTTATTCCTAGTTATTAGGGATATGGTTACAAAAACTTTGATTACCGGATTATTTGGTTATTGATCTTGTTGGGAACAAACTATCTTTGTATATATTTGAATTTACTTGATGTATTGGGGGTTGGAACCCATATGTTTGGACCGACATTTTTGAGAACTTATGATTTTTGAATGAAATAATAGAGCCGAATGCTGGTTGATCTTCAAAGATTCATGTGTTGTTTGTGTTACAGTCTGTGCCTTCTTTCCATGTGATTGTCTTCTAAGTGCTTACCTTCCATTATGTTTTATTTCATATCTAAACATAGTGTTTAATAGTTTTAGAATTCATACATGTTATGTTGTAGCTATTGTTTCAGATATTTCACAAATATTTCTTCTAAAGTTTATGTGGAATTCATCTTGTGATGCTCTATATTGATGGACTGTTCATGTTTCTCTCCTATCGCTTAAAAATCAATGAATGGCTATGACTGGATGATTATCTTGCCTTTGTTAGGATTCTGTGTATGAAGCTTTGCATTATCTTGATCTATTTTGACTCCATTTTCCAATGGTTATATGTGTTGTTTCAACCATCTGCATAACTTAAATTATTGAATTTAATATCTAGCCTTGTTAAATTTATATCTGAGAGATCCCTCTCTGGAAAGGAAAACCAGTTTCTTTCCAAAGTGGTTTTTGCTCTTACCTTAAGATTATATTTACAACCTTGGGTATATTTTGAGTGATAACGAATTGGCACCGTTGTTGAGGATGAAGGTGCAAATAAACCCTGGGAGGAATGAAAAAGTTTATAAAGATCAAGAAAAGATTTCTGTGGGCAAACAAGAATTTTTGTCAGTAAAGAAGGTTGTATATTTGCCCTGGCGATTCCAGTTTTAAAATTATTTCAAGATTTCAAAGGACATCTTGGCTTCGAAAAGACATACACGAGGTAATTTTGATACTAAAGTTTTACAAAGTTTGGAGGGTCTAGGAAAATTATTTAAGAAAAAAGGCAAAGAAAAAATAGATATTTCTCTATTTGGTGCATCATCTTCTCAATATTTTCATAGCATCTTTGATAAAAAATGGGAAATTAATGTTGAAAAGGGTTGGTTGAAATATAAATCTGAGATTGATCTTAAAAATGTTGAATTCAACCCTCATAGATTAGAGTCTTATTTACGTGATTCCCTTTGGAGAGATCTTCAACAATCTGCAAAGGTTGAAGAAGCACCTATTGTTCAAAATATTCAAAATTCCTCAGTCCCTCCAAATCCACCTAGACCAATGGAAGCCATATTTGGTCCTTTAAGTTTACCTAATGTATTGCATGATCTTCCCCAAAATTATTTTTAGAGAATTTCTTTATTTGATGGAGAAGGAGGCATAACAACAAAGCATCATGTAGCTAAATTTGAATATTTTGTTGACTTGGAGGAATTCGATTATGTGGACATTAAAATGTAGTTGTTTGCTCAAAGTTTATCAGAGGAAGCAAAGAAATGGTTCAAATATTTTCCAGCTACATCTATCCTAGCCTTTCAAGCTTTCTAGAATGCATTTCTAGAAAGGTGGGATGACAAACAAATCCCGTTGCAGCTTTTGTCCCAATACAATAGTCTCAAGAAAGGAGGTTTTGAATCTGTTCATGAATTTTCAAGTAGGTTTATGAGAGTTTATAATTCCATTCTAGAAGATATAAAACCTTCTCCTGCTGCTGCTAAACTTTATTATGATAGGGCCTTTGATAATGACTTTGCTTTTTCATTAAGGGAGAGAAAGTCAGCAAGTCTTGCTGCCATGTTCACAGATGCTTTAGAAGTAGAAGCCAATATGATGGTGAGTGGAAAAATGAAACAAAGAGACATTGATAGGAGGAAAACAACAAAAGAAAATATTCCTTCTACTTCTTCTTTTGCTACTGATATTAATTTTGAAATGATGTTGAAAACAATGGAGAAGTTAATGGATAGATTGACTGTGGACAATAGATCATTCAATAGAGAACAAGCTGATCCTCAAATCAGAAATCCAAATTTTAGAAGGCCAAATCCTCCTATGCCTCCACAAAATAGGCAAAGAGATATGAGAAACCCAAGGAATCAAGAAGAGCAACAAATTTGACCACCTTTCCCTGAGAATTATGTTGCAGATGAAGAAGATCCCACTAAGAATGAAATTCATCTTTTTGGGGAATTCGATCTAGAGATATATCTTACTGAAGAAGAACATCACATGTTTGCATGGGAAGGTGGAAATGAGGATTTTGAAAGGGAATTAGAGTAGTATCAGAGGGGTTATTTACATGCACTGGATGATGTACAAAGGAAGATTAGATTGAGAAATAGAGAGGTTATTGTAAATAAAGGGAGGCTAAATTCAAACCAGCCTTCCACTAGTTCATTAAATACAGAAAAAGGAAATGAAATACAAAAATATCCTATTGTAAATAAAGAAGTTGAGAATAAAATAGAAAAAACAAAAGGAACAAAACAAGTGGTACTAGTAGATGCAGAGAAAGTTAATTCTATTTTCAATTTGTAGAATGAACTTTCCAAGCTGAAAATCTTTGTTCCTTTTAATGAATTGTTGAGAAATAATGAGTACAGGGATACGATAACAAGGATGGTTAAAGGTCAAGGATAATTTCAATCAGACATTTTAGAGTTGACAGATGATAATCCTACTATTTCATTTGGGCCAAAAGTTGAAAGTATAGATGATGAAGAAGTTCCTCCTTTTTATTTGAGTTTGAATGTACATGATATGGTGGTACATAATGCAATGTTAGATTCAGGTGCATCACATAATTTAATGCCAAAAGGAGTAGTTGAAAGTTTAGGGCTAAAAGTGACAAGACCCTATAAATATTTGTATTAAGTTTGATTCTAGGAGGGTGAAGTGTCTTGGTCTAATTAAAGATATGGTAGTGACTTTGAATAAATTTCCAATTAAAACAATAGTAATGGATGTTGTAGTGGCATACATTCCACCAAATTTTGGAATATTGTTATCAAGTTCTTGGAATTCAAAGTTAAAGGGTAGTTTACAAATGGACATGTCATATGCTACTATTCCTGTCCAATATGGTAGTAGGAGGTTGTATAGTGAGAAAAGAACTCCTTATGTAGTAAGTAGTCAAGATAGACCTGATATTCATCATATATATGCTGTCGATACTGATTTGGGTTCTTCTAATTTATTTAATGATATTGTCTCGTGTTATTTGGAGTCTACATTGCAAGTGAAATCTGAAAAGAATGAAGAGGGAATAATAGGACAAAATTCTTTGGAAAAGAAATAGAAAAAGATGGTTTGTGGACTATGTATTTTGATGGATCTGTGGCAAAGGTTGGTGCTGGTGCTAGTGTATATATAATTTCTCCTATTAGGGATTTTAAAGCTTTATCATAGAAGTTAACATTTGAATCCACGAATAATGTGGCCAAATATGAAGCTTTGTTACTTAGATTGGATGCATTGAAATATTTGGTAGCACAAAGGATAAGAGTTTTGGGAGATTCAGAGCTTGTAATAAACCAGGTAAATGATGGTTATCAAACCAGACATCCTCGGATGAGATCTTATAGAAATCAAGTATGGGATATGTTTGGTAACTATTTTACATAACATACAATTAAGGTGGTGCCTAGATATGAGAATACAGTGGCTGATTCTTTGGCAGTTGCTGCTGGTAAATTTAAAACCCCAAGTGTTGGTCAAAAAGAATATCAAGTGGATATTGTAAATAGACCATCTATACCTGATAATTCTAAATATTGGCAGGTATTTGAAGATGATATGCAGATGAAAAGATTTTTGGAATTGTCTGGAGAATTTGTAAACACTCATATTGATGCTAAAAATGATAACAGTGAAAATTTCCAAGATGCTGAAGAAAATGAAGAAGAAAAGATTAGTACTGAAAAATTAAAGGGAAATTTAGGAGGAAAGGATATCATTCAATTGAAAAGTAATATTATACCAAGAGGTTTGATCCCTTTAGAGAATTTTTTTTATCAGAATGACATTGCCAAAGATCCGAAAGTGAAACCTGTTGATAATGCTATTGAAGATAGAAATATTGGTACTAAAGAGAATCCAAAGATTGTGAAGCCGTCTAAAAACTTGCTCACAAAAGAAAAAGAAGAATATGTGAACTTGATGAAAAAGTATACATATGTATTTTCCTGGAGTTATGAGGATCTTAAGGAATGTGATACTTCAATAATACAACATACTATTGCAATCAAACCTGGAGAAAAGCCTTTCAGACAGAAGCTCAGAAGAATAAATCCAAATATGTTACCAGTTATTGAGAAGGAAATTAAAAAACTGTTTGATGCCAAAATTATTGTGACTTTAAGATTCTCAAGATGGGTTTCTAATTTAGTTCATGTTAGAAAGAAAAATGGAGAATAAGGCTTTGCATAGATTTCAGGAATTTGAATAAGGTCTCTATGAAAGATAATTATCATTTTCCAAAGATGGATCATATTTTGCAAAAAGTGGTTGAGGTAGAAAGAATTTCAATGATGGATAGATTTTCAGGATACAATCAAATTAAGGTGTTACTTGAAGATCAAGAGAATACTACTTTCACCACACCATGGGGCACTTTTATGTATGCAAAGATGTCTTTTGGTTTGATGAATGTAGGGGCTACCTTCCAGTGTGCCATGGATATTGCTTTTGCAGGAGAAATATGCAAATTTGTGGTAATTTATATGGATGACATCACAGTTTATTCAAGGTCTAATAGAGAACATATTCATCATCTGGAAAAAGTTTTCATAAAATGCAGGAAATTTGGTATATCATTGAATCCAAAAAAATCAAATTTTGCATTGGAAGAAGGAAAGTTGTTGGGCCACATAATTTAAAAGGATGGAATAAATATTGAGCCTAATAGAGTCAGTGCAATTTTGAAGGTAGGAGAAACAAGAAAAAAAGAAATACAATCATTCTTGGGACAGGTAATTTTTTTGAGAAGGTTCATTCCCATTTTTGCTGAAATATTAATGAATATCACAAATATGTTGAAAAAGGGTCATGAGATAAAATGGACAGTGGAGGATAAGAAATATTTTAAAGAAATAAAACAAGCTATTTCGGAGGCTCCTGTGTTGGTGAGTCCAGACTTCACTAGAGATTTCTTAATATTTTCTTATGCTTCAGAACATACTATTGCTGCAGTTTTGTTACAGAAGAATAATGAGAACATGGAGCAACCCATAGCATTTTTCAGTAAGATGTTGAGAGATGAGGAATTAAAATATGATATTATGGAGAAGCAACAATATGCTTTGGTTAAAGCATTGAAATATTTTAGGGTGTATATTCTTCATTCACATATAATTGCTCATGTTCCAACCAATGCAATAAAAGGGATTCTCACACAACCTGACCCAGAAGGAAGAAGGGCGAAATGGATAGTGACATTACTGGAGTATGACATAGAGATTAGACCTACCAAGTTGATTAAAGGGCAGGGACTAGCAAAAATGTTTAAAGATTCAAACTGTGAATCTTTACAGCTCAATTTCTTATCTAGTCAATCTCATCAGTTGGATACAGGGGTGGATGTAATGATGGATTTTGCTACATATCCATGGTATTTTGATATTGTTCACGTTCTTCAAAATTTACAAGCTCCTGTAGGATTGAGTAAAACAAGAGCAATATCGGTGAAGTTGAAAGCTACTAAGTTTTGTATTTTAAATCAATACCTTTATTGGAAGGATCCGGGAGGTGTGTTACTTAATTTCCTTTTAGAAAATGAAGCCCAACACACAGTAAAAGAATTCCATAAAGGATATTGTGGAGGACATCATTCTTGGAAGGTGACAGCAAACAAAATTTTGAGAGTAGGTTTCTATTGGCCATCATTGTTTTCAGACATATACAGAGAAACTAGCACGTGTCATCAATGCTAGATTTTTTATGGTAAAAGAAAGGTAGTTACCCTCCCTCTTTATCCAATAACAGTAGAAGCTCCTTTCCAACAGTGGGGCTTGGATTTCATTCGAGAAATAAACCCAAATTCTTCAAGACAACATAAATAGATTCTGACGGCCACAGATTATTTCACAAAATGGATTGAAGCAATACCTACCAGGAGAGCTACTGAGGCAGTAATTATGGATTTTCTTGAAGACAATATATTAGCTAGGATTGGGTGCCCTAGTAGAATAGTGACTGATAATGCAGTAGCTTTTAAATCCAAAAAAATGGTTAAATTTTTTCATAAATATCATATCAGCTTAAATCATTCAACTGCTTACTATCCACAAGGAAATGGATTGGCCGAATCTTCCAATAAGAGCTTAGTAAGGATTATCAAGAAGTTGTTAGAATATAGTAAGAGAGCTTGGCACACCAAGCTTAAGTATGCTTTATGGGATGACCGAATTAGCACTAAAAGAGCGATTGGAATGTCTCCTTTTCAATTGGTATATGGAATTGAATTCATTTTTCCAGAATCATTGGGTGTTCTAGTTATGAAATATTTTCAGGAGCAATATGAAGAACCAAACCACATGCAAAGGAGAATAAACCAAATCATTGAGTTAGAGGAGAAAAGGAATAAAGCTTATGATAAAGTGCATATACACCAGGAAAAAATGAAAAATAATTTTGATAGAACGGTGAAAGAAGAACAGTTCCAAATTGATGACTTGGTGTTAAAATTGGATGTTCCTAAGGAAGATAAACATGGAAAATTTTACCACATGCGGGTGGGTCCTTACGTTATTGCAGGTCATAGAGGGGAAAATGAATTTATTTTGGAATATCCAAATGGGGTTTTGTTGGAGAGTAACCCTATCAATGGAATATTTTTGAAGCATTACCTATCCTAAGGTGGAGGGTAAAATTTGTACTATAGTTTGTAAATATTTATTTTCTTGAAAGCAGTACAGATGGTGAATCGAATATTTTTGAAGCCTGGAGTGAAGGCCCTAAGATTTAGGAGGTTATCCATTTTTCTTTATTTAGAAATTATATATCAATGAAAAAGTAAACAGTTTGAAAGTTTGGATACAAAAGTTAGAGATAGGCACCTGGTCTATGAGTTCTTTGATACCTCACAGGGAGGATATCATCCCTAGTTGGAGCCAGTTGTTAACAACTCTATGTTGAACAGTTGAGGAAGAAGTATGATCGAGAAATGATAAAAAGATACATAAATTTGGCAAAATATGATGGTATTGATTCCAATTATTAAAATGCACATTTTGGTTATTTCGTCACACATTCTAAAGGTGTAAATTTATGAGTGTGAAAATATACGATTTAAAATGGATCCACTGGGAAAAGTTGCACAGGATATAAGTTGTGATAGAAAGGCAGAAGTGGTTAATGAGGTAGAAGGATCAACGACTATGGGATAAAGTGAATAAAATCTACAGCTGTGAGAAAATTCGCTGAGTAAAGATGCACGCTTGGAAAAGTGAGAAAGGCTAGCGGAATACATAGAATTGATTTTGATCCAATGGTTTAAACAAAAAGTGAAATCTTATCAATGGTCATTATTCATTCTGGAGTGTAAAGATGTGAGATGATTAAAAAGGAAGAGTGGTAGTAGAATTTAAACCACCTTCCATGTGGTGTCTTAGGATGAGTTCTGCGGAGGAAAGCATTAAAGGAAAAACCACTTGATAAGGGCTTCGAAAAAGTTTGTGTATAAAAGTGAAGTTGACCCAAGTAAAAGGTCATTTCAATTGCACATTGCGGGAGAAAGAGAATTGGACAGTGTGCCATATTTCCAAAGTCAGCTTCTGCATATCCACAGTTACAGGTAAGCCTTGAAACACTGAACCTTTGTTTGAATAATTGTCTCCATTGTTTATTATGGAGAAAGAACAGGGTTTAGGAGTATTATCTAGAGTATTGGATGAGAGAGAGGAGGTTGTTGTCAATAGGGAAAGGAATGTATGTGACCTTGTTCTGTCAGTTTGTAGTGTATCAGTTTCAAAGGAACATTTGTGGCAGTATAATTCGCAAGGGAATGATATTCTGAATGTTTGTAGTTCTTTCTCATATTATTTTTCTATTGAAAAAACCTTACCATTTCCCAAATTTGTCAAGTGGTGCGCGAAAAGTTATTCTTCCTTTGAAAGAGTTATTATGAGCCATACCACATCAAAAATACTTTGTAAGGTTGATGCGAAAACTGTTCTCGGGATACTAAGTCTTCCTGATAATTTCCCTAATAGCTGTGAGTCTTTGAATGAGTAGGTCTTAATCGAAATGTATAAAAATTATAGAACTAAAGTTAGATGCCAATTTCTATCCAATGTTTTGAAAGATGGTCAGTCATTAGAAGGAATTTTTCTGCCATACAATGTTAACATTTTCAAAAAGGAGGTACACTTGGTCATGTATTTGGTTAGTCAAATTCTAGGTTTGGATAATGATATTCATATCAGCGAAGTCATCTTAGGTTTCTTACTGAGTATAAGTTCAATTGACCTCGAGTCCCATTTAATCCATTGTTTTAATATGGATGAGTATTTGGCCCAAGTTATCCATGTCCAGTTGGTCGAATTCCTTAAAGTCAGTTTCTTTACATATCAGTCATACTTACTAAACATGATTCTATGCTCTAATGTGTCGGGGTTGCAGTTCTTTTCCACCATTTTCTCTCTAGATCTCCCAAAACAAATTAATATGTTTGAGTTTGTAAATACAATTATGGCCAAGATTTATAAATTGTTGTTTGATGATGTCTTACCAAGGGTGTTAGAAGAAATGAGACGTATGCTACAGTATTCCTTAGAAGACAGAATAGGAGATTGGTTTCTGTATAAATATTTTATTGTTTTGAGATTCTATGGGTTCACTGGGGAACCATACAGGTTACCTATTTTTCTGACTCCAAGAAAATTTGCACTTGAGTTTATGAGCAAAGGTTATGTGCAGAAGAAGAACATTTTGGGGCATTTAAAAAGTCTTCCAATGTTAAATTTCCTCTCAAAGTTGGTCTGTTTATTTTCAAAAATAAAAGCACCTTGTTGGTCATAAAGAAGTTGTTAGAAGTTATGGATTTTCAGAAGGAACAAGGAATAAATTATGATCCACATCACATTATTTCTCAGAGAAAGCAATTAAACAAAAATAAACCATTTGATCATCAAACTGTTGAAAACTTAGATAAAATAGCCAATTTGGCCTATTTTGAAGAAAATTCAGAAATTGATGAGGATAGGAGCAACGAGTTGACTGCAGTGGCTCAAACACTTGATAATCCCAGTATTTTGAATAAGAGAAGTCTTTCTAAAACTGATGGCATGTATGTGGATGAAAATATTTCTCATAAAAATATTAAAACACACTCTCAAGGTGATCAAATTATTTCAGAAGAAAAAGTTTCAGAGGATTCAAAGAAAATGGTCTTGTTCCCAAAGAAGTCTATACATATGCATCAGTATTCCTTTGGAGAAGAAGGTAGCGCAGAGCCCAGTTCCCATTTGAAATCTAGAACAGAGTTAGTATCAAGTTACGCTGAAAAACAAATGCAATCATCAGAGGAAACTAAAAAATTGCTTCCTCGAGTTATAAATTTAGTCAATCAAAAGACTTTAATGATTTCTACTCGAGACGCATAGTGGAATACCCTAACGTTTACCGTGGTTAGTGACAAGAAAGTATCTGAAATGGAAGTAAATTTAGACAAAATTAGTGTCCCTGATAAGATACAACTCCATAAACAAACTGGAGATGTTATTTACTCTGATTTGTTACATGCTATTATGAAAATTAATAAATTACAGTCACTCATGGATAAGATGGAGATTCAATTGAAGCATGCAAGGGTGAAAAATAAAGTGAATTTGATTCAAATTAAAAAGTTGCAAGGAGATGTTGTAAGCTTAGGAACCGAACCAGGTAATATACAGGTGACCAAAAATCTTCTAGAGGTGAAAGATAATACCATTCAAGTATTGAAGAAGAAGCTTAAAGTCCCTAATGATCAACATGCTCAGTCCTCAGAATTATTTGCACTTTAGGAGGAGAAAGAAAAAAATTATAAAGAGATGATGGACAAAAAACGGAAATCATTGAAGCTGCAGGAAGATAAAAACAGGTGGGAATTAGAAAAAGCTGAATTGATGACTCAAATTTTGAAATTAAAAAAGGATCAGAATGATGAAAAAAAATTATGGAAGAATTGATGAGTCAAACTCTTGTTGCCACTGATTTACCCCTTGTAAATATTGAGAGACCATTAAATGAATTTTCTGCAGATGATCTGTTAGTTCCTATGTCACAGGTAAGTTTGAAAGAGGTAGAGATTAAAGAATTAAAAGAGGAAAATGAAAAAATCAAATTTGAATTGGCTAGGAGCATCGAGGAGAAAAATAAAACATTGAATGACAAAAGCCAATTGCAGAAAAAGTTCAATGAGTTAAAGGAAAGAAGTACAGGAAGAGATCCTCTATAAGGAGCTAAACATTTAATTTGGGATACATTGTCTATGGAAATCACCAAGTTTAGGCATTATTTAAACTTTATTGATGATGAAAGTGAATTATTCAATTTAGCTACTGAAAGATTGAGGTTGGCCAACGAGATCATGGAAAAGAAGCCTTTGAATAATGCTCAGAACGCTTTAAATTTCTTAAATTATTTAACATATCAGAATTTGTAGGACATCAGGATTAAGGATAGAGTAGAAATTGTGCTATGGGAAAAGAATTTTATTAACAAACATCAACTCATGAAAGTGGTGCAGGATAAGGCTAATACAATGTCTGCGCATGCTTGCTTTTAAATATCTATTTGATAATGGTCTCCCTTCTTTTTGGGATGATGAAGGAAGGTTATTTTCCGAGGAGCAATATCACAGTTTATTAGTACATAATTGCATGGACCATTCCAAGTTTGAAGATTTAGTTAAAGGGTTGACAAGAAATATCATTGTAGAAAAATTGATAGAAGACTTTGAGATATTGGAGAATTTTTTAATTATTAAGAAAGGATTGCATGCCATGTCTTATGAATCTTATGTGGACTTAGAGGTGTCCATTAGAGAGATGAAAGAATATGACACCCAAAATGCGGAACAATGGAATATTGTGGAGAAATTCGAGAAGACAAAGTACATACTTCATTCGTGAAGACAGGTGTTGCAGTTCGTGAAGCTATTTGTTCGGGATACGTTGCAGTCACTAAGTTCGTTATAATCAAACAGTCTATTGTTTGAATCAAAGCATGTAGTTTATTCCTAGTTATTAGGGATATGGTTACAAAAAAATTGGTTAATGGATTATTTGGTTATTGATATTCTTGGGAACAAACTATCTTTGTATATATTCGAATTTACTTGATGTATTGGGAGTTACAACCCATATATTTGGACCGATATTTTGAGAACTTATGAGTTTTGAATGAAATAATAGAGACAGATCCTGGTTGATCTTCAAAGATTCATGTGTTGTTTGTGTTATAGTCTATGCCTTCTTTCCATGTGATTGTCTTCTAAGTGCTTACCTTCCATTATGTTTTCTTTCATATCTGAACATAGTGTTTAATAGTTTCAGAATTCATACATGTTATGCTCTGGCTATTGTTTCAGATATTTCACAAATATTTCTTCTAAAGTTGATATGGAATTCATCTTATGATGCTCTATATTGATGGATTGTTCATGTTTCTCTCCTGTCACCTGAAAATCAATGAATGACTATGACTGGATGATTATCTTACCTTTGTTAGGATTCTATGTATGAAGCTTTGCATTATCTTTATCTATTTTGACTCCATTTCCCAATGGTTATATGTGTTGTTTCAACCATCTACATAAATTAAATTATTGAATTTAATATCTAGCCTTGTTAAATTTATATCTAAGAGATCCCTCTCCAGAAAGGAAAGCCAATTTCTTTCCAAAGTGGTTTTTGCTGTTACCTTAAGATTACCTTTACAACTTTGGGTATATTTTGAGTGATAACACCTGCTATTGTTGTTCCTTTGAGCATACTAATGTCTAGCTCTGGAGAGGGTATTTATACCCCAACTTCAGACATTTTGGCTAGTGGTGTCCCACCTCCCTTGGTAGGTGACCCAAGACCAATGCATCTATTGCATTGCTTTTAACAAGTAGTAGAGTGGTTCAACCCTCAGATCCATCTAGTGGGGTGGTCACTGGGATTCCTAGAGTACATTTTGCATCTCCTTCCTTTATGCAAACTGCTCAAAGTGGTCCAAGTGTATCCTTATCATTCGTCCACAGTTTTTCATGGAATGGGGGTATATTCCTCCATCCACTCCTTATGTAGTCCCTACACCTACATATGTGGGCATGCAGTTTGGAAACAAAAATGCTTTCTGTCATAATTTTCAGACACTGGTTTCGACCCCTTTCATGAGCTCTCCATTTTCACTTTTCAGTGGAGGGATACTTGCTCCTATATTTCAAATTCCATCTTCATTTGGAGCGGCTCAAACCACATATCATGCACCACAAACTAGTAATCCACTAGGTTTCAGGTGGAATCATTTTTAGAGTATTCCAACTACATCACAACTAGCAGCTGGGGAAACCCCACCTTTTCGTTTAGGAACCACGGGGCAATTCCTTCTACATCCCAAACTTTTTATTATCAAACATGGGTTATGCCAAAGCTTCATTTCTTGGAAACGATAAAATTTCCATATTTTTCAAAGTTCATGAATGGCCTCATGTGGCATGGACACCCCTACCTATTAAAATACCCTAATACATTCCCAACTTTGAAGGAAAAATTGGTGAAGATCTAGATGCACATATTACCACTTTCCACATTTGGTTCTCTTGAAACTCACTAAATGATGACTCTATTCGGTTGAGGCTTTTCCAGAGAACCTTGACTCATGTTGCAGCCAAATGGTACATAGAACTTCCCTCTACCGCATACGATAGTTTTTTGGACTTAGAAATTATGTTCCTTAATCAATTTCATGTTCCTCTTCGGTATGATGCCGACATAGACTTGTTGTCGAATTTTCAGAAAAACAAAGCCACACATACCTCAGATCAAATCCAGGAGTAGCGAAGATGAAAGAGGCTTATAAAATCCACTATACCTCCCGCATTTTTATTAGAGTGGTTCTTAAAATTATTACTGCCTTACATTTCTAAGGACATATCCACTTTGGGGTTGACCACCAAAGAAGAGGCTATCCTCAGGGCCCAACAAATAGACTTGATATATGCTCAGTATGGGATTTTGTATGAAATCATACCAGAGGCGCCGATGTCCACCAATAATGCAGATAAAACTAATCTTGGACGGCATACTGATGGCAAGGTTAGGTCATCCATGTTTCCTACTGTAGAATCACTGTGTAATCAACTCCATGAGTTGTCAGTGAAGAAATTTGTAGCAGAGGAAGCTAAGGCTACCACCCTCTCACCTCAAAATGAAGTTTTTTTTATACAGTCTTCTTAGAAGGGTGATTAGCATCCCGGTGGGAAAATGAAGAATGGGAAGAAGGGTGAGGGTAATAAAAACAAGCAAAAACCCACAAAAATTGATAATAGGGGTAAAAAAGATAAGAAAAAGGTTAATTTTCCTTGTAAGTTGTGCTAGGGAGACCACCTAACTCATCAATTCCCTGTTATGGAACAAGCTTAGAAGTTGCTAAATAATCAAAAACTGGTTGTCCTGAAGGATCCATTTCCCCAAGGACAGAACATAGCCTCTGTTTCAAATGTAGTCGGGGGAACTTCTAGTGCTCCTCCTGATCAAAACTATATCAACATGGCACGATGTAGTAATTTAATCTAAACAAGAAATAAGAATTATGAATCAGAGGCTCCAGAGAAGGGTAAGTCTACTGCTGAAACTTATAACCCTCTCACTATTAAAAAACCTGTTGATCCAATGCCTAAGACACCAAAAGGTGTCTTTAAGAAAGCATTTCAAAATCCTAACTCTAGGTTTGTTTCCAACTACTCCGTAGTTGAATACTTAGCTCAAACTCCTTGTGCAATTTGGACATTGGAGGTGTTACAAAGTTGTCTTGCTCAGTGGGACTCCCTTTTCATAGCCATAGGTAGCATGGATTCATCGATCCTGCTGGCGAATTTCAGTCTTTCAGATGTTAAGATTCATTTTCCATACCATGTAGCTTTGGTAATTGGAGTTTTCCATGGAGGTAAAACTATTAGATGTATAGTGGTTGAAGAAGGTGATTCTACATGTGTAATTTCAATGTATTGTTGGAAAGCCCTAGGTTCCCTAGAGCTAGTTCCATCGAGCACTCTACTTATTGCTTTCGAAGGAAGGTGTTTTTTGTTCACAAGGTATCCTACCAACTTTCAAAATAAAGCTGACAGGAAAAGTAGTTTTTGTTGAGGTGGAAGTGATCGATGCCCCATTGGATTATAATTTGTTGTTAGGGAGAAGTTGGACTTATGCTATGTGTGCAATCGTCTCAGCCGTTGTTTGATTAGTAGTGTTGTTGCACGAAGGGAAGTTGGTTACTGTTTATGGAATCCATTTTACTCGGAATGTTTGTTTGAAGAAAAATGATTCCATTGTACCTTTGATAGATCAGTCCAAATTGTCTAATGAGAGCTTGGGGATTGGAATGTACACATCATTCATGGGCACATTTGATATCCTGGCCCCTATTAACTACTTAGGTTCTATGAGTGTAGGGAATTATATTGCCATGGTTATCGATAGAACTGATCCTTAGGTGCTTCCTTCCAGTCATGAAACTCAAGTTTCGTTGTCTATAGTGGAAGTAGCATACCAAGCTATTTTTAATGCCACTATCGATCCTATCCCGACTCCTTCTTCAGTTTTTGAGCAGTCCTATGATGCGTATCTTCCTGCTTGGGAGGAGATAACTTTTGGAAGCTATGATAGGACTCAAAAAGACTTGTGAATATCTGCACCATAGGTCCTTCTTTCTTCGAGAGTTAAGAAGAATTAACAATAAATAGTTTCATGTGAGACTGGCAAAGAATGTTGATTTGTCGATTAATCCTTTACCAAAGGAGGGAGTTTTTTTCAAGGGGAATATGTAAAATGTATCTGCTACCATTCCAATCAACATCTATGCAAACCCCAACGTCATTGAAAATGTGGATATTGGTGCAAATTGCTCTCCAGAGGAGATTTCCATATATACTTCCTTGTTCAAGGAATTTTGTGACGTGTTTTCCTGGTCATATGAGGAGATTCCAGGCATAGATCCATCTACTGTAGAACACAAAATTTGTACCTACCCCAATGCTAAACCTGTTTGACAAAATATTTGACCTGTAAATCCACAAATAGAGGCATTCGTCAATGCTAAGGTGGAGAAGTTGTTGAAAGTAGGGTTCATTTAACCGATTCCTCTGATGGAATGGGTATCTAATCCTGTTCCTGTTGATAAAAACCAAGGGACCATATGTGTGTGCATTGATTCCCATGACCTAAATAAAGTGTGTCCCAAGGAAAACTACCCCATTCGCTTCATTGATCAGATCATTGATGCTTGTGCGGGTAGCGAAGTATTTTTCATTTATGGATGGATTTTTGGGGTGTAATCAAATCCAATGCAAGTCAGAAGACCAGCATAAAAATTATTTTATGTTTCCTTGGGGGACCTTCACATATAAGAAAATTCCCTTCAGTTTGAAAAATGTCGGATCTACGTTTCAGTGGGTAATGAATGTTTCCTTCCACAATATCAAGAATATTATCGAGCCATATTTGGATTATCTTCCTTCCCATTCTCGTAAGAGGAAGGACCATCCAGATCACCTTCGCATGATATTTGAATGATGTAGACATTATAAGATACCCTTGAATCCCCAAAATCTTGTTTTCTACGTTGAGTCGGGAGGCTTCTAGGGTTTATTATGTCAAACAGAGGAATACAGGTGGATATTTTGAAAGTTGAGGCTATTGTAAATCTACCTCCTCCGCATTCCATCAGGAAACTTCAGATCCAACAATGTAAATATAATTTCCTTCGGTGTTTCATAGCCAATTATGCCAAAATAACTAAGGGTTTCATGCCCTTTCTCAATCAGGACACCCCATTTATGTGAGATGAAACCGCACAACTCGCATTCGAGGGATTAAAAAAGGATTTACTATCAACTCCTTTATTACGTCCACCATATTAATCTAAATATTTTATATTGTATATGGCTGCATCTGAGTCGACTATAGGATATTATTGGTTCAGGAGGATGAAAAGCTCCAAGAGCATGTTGTCTATTATCTCAGTCATGCATTAGCTAGTCTAGAAATCAGGTAGTCCCACATCGAGAAATTAGCATTAGCAGCTGTTTATGTTGTTCAGAGGCTACGTCACTACATTTTACTGAGGACAAACATAGTGCTGGCAGATGGAAATCCTTTTCACTAGGTTTTGTCCTGATACATAATTGGGGGGAAATTCAACAATTGGATAGTCATTCTCCAAGAGTTTACTTGGATTTCCAATATGCTAAATCCAAAAAATACTTAGTTTTTGCAAAGATAATCTCATAATTTCCTATAGAAGAGAATGTAGTGGTAGAATATGAATCATGCCCATATGAATATATCTTTCTGATTTCTACCTTTGATCCCTAGTACAGAGATAATATTGTATATCTCCAGAATTTGAACTATCGTGTGTCCTTCTCGTGAGAAGAGCAACGTAAATTACATGTCAATGATAAAAAATACCTGATCATCAATGACACCTTATATCAAATAGGGGTAGATTCTATTTTGCGTCAGTGCCTCACCCATGAGGAGGAAGATATTGTCCTGAATGATTGCCATAGTAGAGCATGTGGGGGTCATTTATCTAGTTTAGCAACGACCCAAAAAAAATTAAGAGCAAGTTATTTTTTGCCCATGATATTCAAATATTCTATGGAAGATGTGAAGCACAATCACCCATGTCAATTCTACACCAGAAAAACGCGGTCGCATCCCTCTCCTTTGTTTCCTGTAATCACGATGGGGCCCTTCACCTAGTGGGGGGTATATTACATGACATGCAATCCAATTTCGGTTGGGGGGAAAAAATACATAATTATCATTGTATACTACTTCACAAAGTGGGAAGAGGAAATGCCTACCTTCAAAGCTGATGTTAAGACAACAAATTATTTTGTATTCAACCAGATCAATGCTCGTTTCAGTATACCAAAGCATATTGTCACTGACCATGGAACACACTTTCAGAATATCATGATGACCAAGATGAACACTATGCTAGGGTTTAGGAAAGACCATTCATCTTCCTTTTACCCTCAAGCAAATGGAAAAGTAGATGCAGTTAACAAAACCTTGAAAATCATTCTAAAGTGCACCATTAACATGAGCCAGTCAAATTGGCACATCATGCTATATCCTGCACTTTGGACATATTAGGATAATGTCAAGAATGGTATTGGTTTTTCACCTTTCCATCTCGTTCATGGGGTGGAGGAATTCGCCCCGGTTGAATGCAAAATTTTATTCCTTAAAATAGCTATTCATGTGCTTCCTGATACTATAGATTTAGAAGAACGTTTTCTTCACTTAGAACACCTAGATGAACAACGCAAAGATGCATTGACTGCAAATGAAGCTCATAAGAATAGGTTAAAAAATGAATATGACAAAGCATTCAAGCCGAGAATTTTCTCTGAGGGAGAACTTGTCTTGCTCTAGGATCAAGACAAGGAACCCATGGGGACAAGAAAATTCAAGTCGATGTGGTTAGGTCCCTACATACTGTCAAATTTTTTTAAAAATGGAGCTTATGAGTTAATTGATTATGATGGAAATAAGTTTTTGGAGCCTAGAAATGGGCTCTACCTAAAGAAGTATTCTGCTTATATATGGTGCTTGTTCTTGTATTTTTATTGTATGTATTTTTATGTACAATAATTTAGTTAGTTGGTTAGTGTTTCTTATATAGTCTGTTGGTTGTTATAGATGTCAGTCGATTGGTTTGTAGGTTTTGCATATGGCACTAGCCATCATACTTGTAACCTAGCTTCAACCTCCTGGGTTATCTATTCACCCTCAATATAATTGGTTGCCTTTGGTGGCGCTTACTTAGGTCCTACAACTAATAACGTGGCTGAAAACAAGGCAGTTATTGAGTTTTTATGGGATGCTACACTACGTGTCATTACCCACATGGAAGTCAGACTTAACTCTCAGTTCATGGTTTCCCAACTCAATGGTGATTACCAGGTGCAAAAACCTACTTTTCTACATCAGTTTTTACGTGTAAGATTACTTGAAATAAATTTTGAATACATTTCATTTAATCACATTTCAAGGAATGAAAATAAAATTACTGATGCTTATGCAACTTACATATTAGAATTACACTTAACACACACTTTGTAAAATAAATATAACAGATGCATTTGAAACACATGTAAATAACCATAAACACACACACACACACACATATATGTAAAATATGTCCATAGATATATCGAGTTTTTGATCCGTATATTTTGTCATAGTTGTATCAATATACAAAAAATAGTATCATCATCCATATATGTCTAAGTATAGGCCTATTCCTTATCCTCCTCGGCTATGGTTGCCTCTAAGTCCTCCCTATAATGAAGAACGACCCTAACTACCCTTCTAAGAAGTCATATCCAGGTCGACGGAACCCCCACTACGAAATCCTGCATGATAATCAAGATCCACTCTATCCACAGTGTAGAGACACCTTGGGTTAGCTTGGATATCTTACCCTTGATAAATTGTAGCATGCTCTCATCCCAACCATGTGTGCACCGCACAAGTCTTCTGGGATTCCCATCGGGGCGTACAGGTCTGACATCTCCATATAAAATATTAAAAAAATATCAATCTCACAAACATAGGTATATATAAATTTATGAATAAAAATCATATAACATATACCTATATCTCCCCATACTACCCCTAGCGGGAGGACGAGTTCATTATCTCCTCGAAAGTCTAATCCAACATATAGGAATTGTTTGAGAATAGGCCCTTACCTCTCCCACCAAATATAGAAATCGTCATCAAAACCGCTTTGGACTCCACATCCACCATCATGATGGAGAAATATGTCTCCCCATCTAGTAAGTATAGGCTAGCACAAAGAGCAGTGGTAGTGCTGCTATAAGGATGAGAGAAGGATCTCTCAAAGAAGAAGAATGATACCAAAATGCTGGTATAACCAAAGTTCTTCCTTTGTCCCATTTTGCAATCATAGATTTGTTTTCTCATTATTGGGATCATACCCAAGCACCAATCAAACACGGTTCCTTGCATACGTGCCACTACAACTTGCATATGAGTCCGAGTGGCCAAGTGTAATGAAGAAGAACCAACAATCCTTGTCACCATTCTTACCATCACTTATAAAGGAAAGCTAGTTATTTGTGATATTTGGACACATGTCCCCTTCTTCTGTGTATCTAGTGGACAATAAGTATCAATGTAATACTGAACACTCATAGAGTCACCACCCCTACTAGTTCCCTCAAGGTTTACGAGCATGCCTCTGCAGGAAATCCCTATAATGAAATAAATGTATTCTACTATAATTTCCAATATATCTCCTTGTAGATCAAATAGACCAAGGCCATGGTCCCAATACCCTATAAGCATCTCCAATAGATGGACATTGGCTCTAATGTTGGATGTATAACAAAATTTTGGTAACCCGCATTGTTGTAATGCTTGCAAAGTTGGGGCATCCTGCATTGCCTCTCGATCCATATATTCATGTTCTCTCTCTCTCCACTCCAAAACCATTTTGTACCTTCCCAATGACCACATTCAATCATTAGAATCCATCATTTCTTTTGGTTTTGGCCATTTTTTTATTTTTCAGAAGTCCTGCAGCATACACGACTGTGATTTCAGCACAATGCATGGCATGCGCGGGTTGCAATGTAGCAAATCATGTATAAAATATGTATACATGACTGCTATGATGCAGACACACGTATGTTACGTAACCTTTTTAGGGCTTGCACAAAAACATAATTTTTTCCACTAAAATAAAAATTTGAAGGGATAGAGAGAAGGAGAAAGGAGAGATAATCAACCTGCAACTCATGGAATTTATTCGGTCCAGTGGTTTGTCATCGATGATCAACTGAAGTCTAGAGGTAAAGCTTGCCAAATTTAGTAATTTTCCAAATGGTATGTATATTTTGGATTTTTGAACTATTTATAAAAAAATCAATATTTTGACCCATTTTATATAGTTTAAAAACCGTTTTTAATGTATAGACTAATAACATTTTTTTTGTTAGTTGCAGTAGGTCTGAGATCATTAATTTTTTTTTTCCATCGCATATAGGGTAGGATTTGGTCCTCATTGTTGATTTTTCACTTATACCTTATCCGTCATTAAATGCTTGGATCACTTTTTCATCCATGGACTATTGTGTCAAACCACTTTTACCTCGTAGACATCATTGTTCCTCCGTGGATAGGGATTCCTTCCAATGGGTACCCTATTTTAGAACACTTTATTGTCTATCTGGTACCCATGCTGCAGTTGTGTTAGGTTTGTGGGAGTCTTCCTAGTTGTTTTTCATGACAAAATGAGCCTCATTTTGCATATTTATATGAGTTATCCCTGTTTATAAGGCTCTCTGCATTGATGGAATTTTCCTTAGTCTCGGGTTTGAATCCTCAAAATGGACTAGAATGCCAAGTAAACTTATTTGTTCAGACTTGTTAAGAATAAGTGAACGAGAATTTACATTGGTGGTAAGTTATCTCTTTCTCAGACCATGCAGATTATTTACGTGAAAGGAATCCTCTCTTTTCTACGGAATTGAGAAGAGTATCTTTAGGCATAGGTTTATCTCTTTTCCAGACCTGAAGGACTAAACTTACAGAAAAGGAGCACCTGGTATGAGCTTAGTTTTCTCTTTTTCATGCTCTGGACCTAAACATTAAAAATATTCTTAGCATACTTTATGTCATTTTCACGCTCGCTAAAACCTAAAGAAAAAAGCATTGAGTTTACTATTCTAAGCGCCATTTCTTGTAACCAAATGGATCTTTCTAACTGATCTTTCCTTCCTTCACACTCATTAAACTTAGGCCATCTGCCATTTTTGAAGGTGCGCTAGTCTTGTATTAGTTTACCTTTTTTTCAGACCTTGCCGACTAAGTACGAAAAAGGTATACCTTAGTCCTCTGGGAGCTAAGATAGTTATTATGTGGATTGTTATATACTTTTCCAGCCTCAAGAGACTAAATTGTACAAAAAAGTACCCTCCTAGAGTCTTCTTCGGAGTTTTCATACTCTCAAAATATGAAAACACCAATGAGAATGTACTAGTTCGAGCTCCTAAAATCCATGAATCAGTAAATATCAAGCATTATTCTCTCTCCTCTTCAAGATTATCAAAAATGAAGAGAGACTCGAGCTGACTTTCCTGAACTCATTAAAATTTAACAGGAAAGGTAAGGAAGAATTACACTATTTGGGTTATAAATAGTGGCGACATGTCCTTCTTGAACAAAGAACTCCAAACTTTCTGATACTCAATTCTTAGTTTACACTTCCAGCTCATCTATTACTTCAAGTTTTTACTCCTCCACTTGTCCCTTATACATGGGGAATCTAATCATGTCTCCTACATGACAGATAAGTCTAGTTGTTATATCTACAAGTCAAAAGTTTCCTTGGGTCACCTCTATGTCATGCTTATTGTTTGAGGATCTATACCTTCATCTGATCATTATCCTGATTCTGATCATCATCCTGATTCTGATCATCATCCTCTCTGCGATTTCCTTGTGTTTACCTTCCTGCATCCATTTTCCTAGTCAGTCTTGTGATATGTTGAAGGATTCATTTCCTCCCTCCTCACATCCTGATTTCTCATTGGCATCTACTAAAGATGAAGACCTAGAGTTTTGACGATGGTACCTTAGGATTCACTAACCTTATTGGTGAACTCCTTTGCTTTAGTTGTCAATATCACTCATTTTCTAACATTATGTTGAGTTCCCTCCATGTTTGACTTCAGCTCATCTATTCACATGGTAAGGATTGTACTGGTTCCTTTGGATTTGGATGAATACCTTACGTTCAAACTCAATAACCTAAGTTGCGCAAGATTTTGTTATGTTCAACAATGATGCTTCCATATTTTGAAGAGTCATCATTGTATATCGTGGATTTGGTCCACCTTTGTAATATACGTGGTCTTGTTACCTGTATCACATGATGTAATCAAATATTGTAAAGGAGCTAGTGTTCCTCCTTATTGAACATGGCATCCACAGATATGATTTGTATATGACTTTGATAAGTATTGTTTCAGGTACCTTCCTACTGCCTTGGTAACTGAGTTCTCCAATATTAAATATTGTAATGTATTTCTTCCATCACTTCCCTCTGACCTCACACATTAGGGGGCATCTGTTATTATGTAAAATGACACTTCTCTGTCCAAGTACTGACACTCAATGTGTCGATACACAAAAGGACAAAATGGATTGAAATGGCCAAAACACTATAGATGGGCATGACCTTTGATGCATGATCCTCCTACCATCCTGACTTATTTTTTTTATGGCCATTGAGGTGAATATGCGACTATTACCATTGCAACCCATGTATCATACATGAGTATTGACACTACAACTCACGTATATATGATTAGGGTTGAAACCTGTGTGTTTCCATTATGAAATTCGAGTATCATACCAGACCTGCTAGTATTAATAGTCGCATATGCCTTAATCCAAAATTGAAAAAATATAAACAAGTTTAGTCGAGGATAGTTGGGTCCTTAATGATAACTATCCCAACTTCCATATCCGTCTCAACCTTCGTAACCTCTCTCTTTCCTCATATATAAATAGAGGGTAGGGGTGAGGCTAAACATCATTAATTTTTAGAGCAAAGTTATGTTGGTGGTTTTCCTTTAGATATCTTGGAGCAGCAGAACTCAGTTTCTTTGTCTAGAACAAGAGCACTTGCCTCAAATTTTTGTTGTAATCTTACCTCACTTGTTTATTAATAAAGAGAGTCTTTCTTCCAATATCATTAGAGAAAATTTCAACTCAAAATGGGCCTTTTAACTCTAATTCAAATTCCATGTCATCATGTGTTAGTGTAGCAGGGATTTCCCCCATACTATAGGGTAGGAATGGCTACCTTCCATCTATAGGATGGAAGGGTAGGGTTCCTGATGGTAATGCAAGAAAAATGAAATAGCAATGAAGCAAAGAGAACATAAATAAAATAAATGGAAACCTTGCACACAAGGTTAGACACCAAAAACCTGCATACAACTTGTTAGAACATAAAATGAACCTACAAGCAAACTAAGTTAGAAAAACAAGAATAAAAATGACATTAAACAAAGCTTATAACTCCTGGTGGAAATGGGCCACCATACCCTAGCTTGGAGAAGCACCTCTCTCTTGAGAATGGAGGAGCTATGGCTCAATGGGAGGATGGATGAGAGGGAGTGTGAATGGCTTGAGAGACAAATGGTCTCAAGGCATCCACTCGAGAAGAATAATAGCATGCAAGGGAGGAATGAATTGAGAGTGAGCCCAACCCCTCTATTTATACTTTTTCTTGGGATTTTTAGGGTTTTAAGCCCCTGGTTGGGGCTTTAGCCCCTTTTTTGGGCTTTTATCCCCTTTCGCTCAATCTTTAGCTCTTTTGGGGGTCTTAAGCTCCTTTGATGGGGTTTTATCCCCTTTATGGAGGTTTTAGCCCCTATGAGAGCTATTTTGGCTCTTTTTAGGGGTTCTAAGCCCTTTTTCATGTTTTAAAGCCTTTTTGAGGGTGTGGGGGTTAAAATGGGTCAAATGAGGGTCATGCATGGGTGTCCTTGGGTGGTATAGGCCATGTAGAGCTAAGTGAGGGATTTTTTGGGTTAACAGATTGCCCCCTGATGTGTGAGGGCAGGAGCTCATTATATAGCCGACGGACATCATAGGATTTTCTTGCAGAGAGGTGGTGCTTCCTGGGTTGGGGCATGGTGGATTTTGGTTTTTGTATTAATATGGTTCCCATCAATGGGTGAGATACAAATAATGTGTGACATGTATATGGATGAGGCGGGCATCCCCATGCTCATAACAATGTCAAAAGAATAATGTGATCTATGCTCTATAATACAAGAGCCGATCATGTACAATTGATGATACATAGTCACTTGCCTCAATGAGAGGCTAAATACAATAATGATCTGAAGAACTGCTACATTGGACCCATGGAATTCTCATGGAAATATCTTCATGACTGATAGCCTACTGGATCTAGAATGGTAAATAGCTATATGGACTCACTGATGGAGAGTCAGAGTCTCTGTGGTACAAGTATGCTGCATTAATCATAAATCTATATAGAAGCACTGTTGGGGATTCTGAACACTATCTCGAACATAATCCAGAAATCATAAGGGACATGAACCTATTGGGGTACCTCAAATAGACTCATTAATGTGCTAGATTTAGGTGACATCTATGGTCTTCGATCAAATACTACACGAACCAATACCCTATACGAATCTCAAGGGTGTGATGATGTAGGTGGAGTCAAGCACATGAGAAACAACCTTCCCGAGAGGCACTAAGGAATCCTCTCAAGTGGTCCAAGGAACTCATAAATGAGTTTAATGAAACCAAGATATAGGAACCTCTAGATCTATCCTCTGGAATACATGTGTTGTCGTTGACAGAGGGAGACCTACCCCTGGTCAAGGCAATGGTGTTTTCTTAACCAAAAGCGCGAGGGAGATAATCAAAAGATGTGAGACAATCTGCGGACTAACCCATTGAATTGGGGGGGGGGAGGGAAGGAGTTGAATAGGGGAAGAGGGAGTGTAGTAGACTCAAACTTATTTTGTTCAGAATATGATGACAGGGCGGACCAAGCAGCAAATGAAACTGACTCATGGGAAAGGGATCATAGCTATAATACTGGGAATGTCACTTAGATTGGAAATACTTGGGGGAGGTAGATACTTTTGGTACTAATGGGATCTAAGGAAGACACATTGTAGAGTACTTTGAACAAAAGCGACCCAAAGTGGGAATGCTACAAAACTATTATCTGTGGGGTGGTGTCTAGAGACACCGTTGTGGTATGATCTTGTGGATTTTTGGTGAGCCCGAGAAAGTAAATGCTCGATGGTGCTTCCAATTTTAGAGAGTCTGAAACACGAAGAAGACTCCAGTGGGGGCTCTTTTTCATGGGTAGTATCCTATGCCCAAAAAAGGATAAAAGTATACACAGGAGAGCTCGCCTATCCTTTAGGGGATTAGAGACTTCTTTACCATTGGTAGTCCAGTTAGGCTGACAAAGGTTAAACCTATACTGTCTGGACGATCATTCAGATACTTTTACGAGCATGAACGAAACCAAGTTTGCTCGGTGATATTTTCTTGATGGGAAGGCTGGAAAAGACCTTAACGACAACCCATGGTGAGATTTTTCATAAATTTCGGCCCCTCTACCCAAGAAAGCATAAACGTATGTAGAGGGGAACGGTCTTGGATTGAATATGCCAAGGTGGTCCTTTTCATTTGATGGTCTACATAGTCCTCAAAAGGAGATAAACGAGACGGTGTAGACACCCTTTCCTATACTTTAACAAGCGAGAAAGGAAGTAGCTGTGCTCGACAATATTTTCATTCTTTTAGGAGTCAGAAAAGAGCTTAAAAGAAACTCTAGTATGGTCAACCAATTGCGGTGGCACAAGTGGTGCCCCATTTCGGGACAGTGTACAGTGTTCCAAAGGTCATCCGCATAGTATGGATAGAGTGGGCGACTCTTAAACATACCAATACATGCATGGGATAGATTGCCACAGAGGCATGCGAGTCGGTATGGCAGAGGCATGCAAACCGAGGTGGCTCCCAGACAGAGGTCAGGAGAGTCATGTGTGAATTGTGGTGGATGGAATTGACTACATGTGATGTGAGTGCAAGTCTGAAGGAAATTATATGCCAAATACATGCAAAAGAAATGATCCGTCCTCCGGACGATGGTTCGGATATCCACATAAGGTGTTGTGGATGGAGTAGATAGCTATGTTTCAAAAACCAAAATGATGTTCCTTGATGGGCAGTGGCCCGAGAACCCGCATGAGTAGCGGTAGGAAAGTGTGATGCAAGTACAAGTCCATAGACACTTGCATCACCATGGTGTGGCTTGTAAATCAAGGTAACTTTTGGGGAGCAGTCCCGAAATTTGTTTGTTAAACATTAGATGATGGTCTCATAAGGAGATAGAAATTTGAGCCTGGAGGTGTGAGAGGTGTCTCGAACAGGTTCCAGGTGAATTTAGATTAGCAGCTAATGGTGATGCCCCTATCTTGTGGTAAAAATGTTGAAAAACAAGAAAAGAAAGTGACACGAGTCCTTGGTGATGTTAAGCATAGAATCTTTTGAGGTAGAGCCCATTGCGGGGATTCTCCAAGAGTCGTCCATCAGAGTCAATAAGGGTGTATGCCCCTTTTCTGAGGCAATGGTGGATGACGTATGGGCCATACCACATTGAATCGAACTTGCCTTTTCCCAACTTGTCATTGGGTTGGTCATAGACTAGAACCATATCGCCTTTGCTGAAGGTGCGAGGGTGGACATGGGATTCATGGTGGGCCTTTGACCTTGTTTTCGCTGCTTCTATGGCTTGGAGCACAGCTCAACGGTATTCTATGGTTTTCTCGAGTTGGAGAAGTCGTTCTTCTAAATGTGAAGTATTAGGAAGAACTTATACCATGATGCGAAGGGATGGTATTTGGCACTCTATAGGGAGTACTGATTCAACGCCATGTACTAGGCAGAAAGGAGTGAAAGCAGTTGTGGTTTTTGTGGATGTGTGATAATCCCATAGGGCAGAGAATAGCATGTGATGCCAGTTGGTTTTATGGTTTCCCACCATCCTTTGGAGCATTGTTTTGATGAGTTTGTTGACTACTTCAACTTGGTCGTTGCCTTGGGGGTAGTAGGAATATTGGTATTGGTGTTAAAATTTCAACATGGTTGATAGCTTAGCCCAAACAACGTCTTGAAAGTGTGCTCTATGGTCTGAGACCAATTGTTTAGGAACACCAAATCATGAAATAAAATGGTTGAAGAAGAAGCATGCTGCTGTTTCACTTTTGCAATCAAATGTGGGCATGGCCTCGGCCCACTTAGTGAAGTAATCAACTACCATAATGATGTATTTATGATCGTTTTCTGAGACAGGGTTGATTGTCATGAAGTCAATTGCCCATTTGTAGAAAGGTCTGACTGTAACTACTGGGTGTAATGGTGCAGGGGGGGTTCTTTCCTTTGGGGAAAAAATATGACAACTATGAAAATTCTTGATTGCCTCTATGCACTCAGAAAATATGGAAGGGTAGAAGTAGCTGGCATGTAAAATATTTTGGGTGGTTTCCAGACTTGAAAGGTGGCCACCACAGGCTCCACTATGACAGTCGTTGAGGATGGTATCAGCCTCATCATGGGTGAGACAATGACATGGGATGATATCAATGCCTCAATGATATAGAACATCTCCAATCAACAGGTGGTGAATGGCTTGATGTCAAATGCGTCGCCTATCCTCATGGTTTAAGTGTGCTACGAACTTCTGTGTTCGTAAGTATAGAAGGATGTCCCCATACCATGGGTCTTCATTAGGGAGGTCATCTTTGGGAGGTGATGACGCGGTTAATGGCGGTAGATCAGTCATGAGAGCAGCTAGTACCAGTGCCTTTGTGCTTTTTGGGGAAATGAATTCTAAGTCGAGTTCTTGGATGATGACTACCCACTTAGCTGCGCGACCTTGTAGAAGGTGACAGCTTAAGAGGTACCGCATTGGGTTTGAATCAGCCACTACATGTGTATGGTTTTCAATGATGTAGTGGTAGAAATTATGAGCCGAGAAGACGATGGTGAGGGCCAATTTCTCCTCTGATGAATATCGTAGTGGGGGACCTGTCAGCTTCTAACTGATGTAATAAATCATGTTCTCATGGCGAGCATCATCTTCTTGGACCAAGACTCCAGCAATGGCATTTTCCAAGGCCAACACATAGAGAATGAAGTCTCGGGTGAATTCTAGTGCTGAGAGTAATGGCACAGAAGCTAGGGCTTGCTTGAGTGCATCAAACGATTCTTGTGCTTGTTGATCCCAAGCAAATGGGATTTTTGTGTGGAGCAGGCGAATGAATCCGTAGGATTTTGTTGCATACTCTGGTACAAAGCGGTGAAGGAATTTGGCCTTGCCTTGGAGGCTCTATAGTTGGTGCCAAGTTTTTGGTGAAGGAAGATCAAGGGTAGCCTGAAATTTGAGGGAGCTTACTATTATCCCTTTATGGGATACGATGAACTTGAGTAGATGGCCTACTTGGACACAAAAAATGCACTTTATGGGATTCAGGAGAATTTTGTACTTGCAGCAACGTAAAAAGACTTACCGCAAGTCATCCATATGGTGTGCCTTGTTTTGGTGATCGAGTGGTAAGGTCGTCCAGGTAGACCAAGATGATATGGATTAGATCATGGAAACGGTATGTCATGGTGCACTAGAAGGTGGCTCCAGCATTTTTCAGGCCAAAGGGCATGACTCAATATGTGAATGTGCCCCATGGGGTTGTGAATGTAGTCTTATAATGATATTCTTTCCGGATCTGGATTTGGTTATATCCGGAAAATCCGTCCATGAAGGAAAAGGCCTAATGTCCAGCGCATGCATCGATAATCTGATCAATGAATGCTGTTGGGAAGTTGTCTTTGGGACATGCCCCATTTAGATCATGGAAGTCTGTGCAAACGCGAACGGTACACTGTTTTTTATTCACGGGAACAGGATTAGAAACCCAAGCGGTGTATGCAATGGGGTAAATGAAGTTGGTTGTGCGCAACTTCTCTATCACAGATTTGACCGTGGTTGATTTGGAAGGATGGATGGGTCACTGCTTTTGGTGTATGGGGGCCACATCATGCCATGTGTCGATGTGGTGTTCCATGATGGATGGATCCAACCCAAGAATTTCAGTGTAAGACCAGGCGAAGATGTCGCATAATTCTTGGAAGAGAGATTTGTAGGAAGTGACTTCATCCAGGGAGAAGGATGCCCCCAGCATGATATCTTCAACAACCTCAGGATTGGTTGAGATGTTGATTTTGAATAGTTGGTGAGATGTTGGCCATGTTCCCTTCTTCGAAGGTGTTTGGTGCTGGAATGGGTTTTTTGAACCAGTCGAATTTCCCATGAATGAAATCTTTGGTTTCCATGAAAAATTGGTCTAACTGTGACACAAGTTCTTCAGGGAGGAAGAACAATCGATGGCGCATGTCGTCCCATGGGTATTTTGGGGCGGTTAAGGCTTCAAGTATCTCCTCATCATTGTAGAAGCAATGAAGAGATATGTTTGATGGATTGTCATTGATAGTGGAGACAAGAGGTTCGATAAAACTAGACATCATGTAAATGGACATGGTGTCCGAAGAAGGAGGTGGGGGGTGAACTTCTTTGATCAGGGTGATCTCAGATTCAAGGGAATGTTGTCGAAGGTTGGCTAAATCCATTTGGAACTTGGAAAATTCTTGGCAGTGGTGAGAATAGTGTCCATACAATCCGCAAAGGGTGCAAGCATGGTTTGTTATTAATGACTTGTTTCTCACTATTGGCGTGCTTGGAAGTTCAACCATAGGAAGTTTTTTGGTTGTATCCATGGCATCCAAATGCGTGCGGATTATAGGAATCTCAGGGAAGTTCTAAGTTGGATGGCCCTATTCTTCAAAGATGGCGCAAGGCAAGATATGTTGAGGCTCAGTAGTAGCTTTCACGTTCTTGCCCCTATCCCTTTTTGGGTGGGGCAGTGCAGGTGTAGGTGTAGTGGTTGGTTTTTGCAGGCTAGGTGGAGGATGAGATTCAACCATAATGGGTTGCATAGGGGTTAATACTACCTAGGGCATTGGTGGTTGAGCCAATGGATCAAGATACCACACAGGAATTCCCAATGTAAAATTGGGTATGTTTAAGGTGGCCATTACTGGCTTACTCATGACACAAGGCAGGGGAAAATGGAAGTGAATTATGTGGACTAGAGAGGAGCCTAGATAACTCCCTGATGGTTGTATGTGGGGATTAGGTTGTGGTTGTGGCTGCACATAATGTTGCGGCTGTGGATGATGTTGTGACTGCTTTTGATGTTGCGGCTGCGGACAGTGTTGCGATTGCAGTTGGGGCTGCGGCTGTGGTTGTTGTTTGGGTGTAGCAGTGCTGAATGAGAGCATGCACAAGTCTGCAGTCTCATTTGGTGTCGGTGGTGGTGACACTAAGGGGAAAGAATCCATCATGGTGGTATCGGCAAACAACCCAGGTCCCACATTCAACAATGGGGAGGCTAGTATGTTGTCAACCATGCTGTTGACCGCAGGGATAACATTGGTAGTTGTGATCAGACCTTGCAGATCAATGGTGTTGATTGTAGGGATAACGTTGGCAGGTGTTGTTAGCCCTTGCGGATCGTGATAAGTCAGTTGGTGAACCGTCATGATTTTCCCTTCGTGGGGGGAAATCATGAGATGGAAAATAGTTGATGCTACGGCTCTCATGGCGTACATATAACTTCTTTCAAGGAGAAGGCTATAGTCTAATTGAGTATTGAAAACTTCTATGTCAATAAGTACTATCTTCCCAGCTAATGTGATGGAAACATGGGGGAGGATTCCTTGGGCTTTAGTGGGATGGCCATCATAATCCCGCAGAGTTGTGAAGGATGGTTGCAGAATTGGGGATCCAAGTTTCTTCCAGACTAGGGTAGACACAATGCACGTCGATGCCCCCTCATCCACTATGCACTGATGCACAACTAAATTTTGGATAGACATCGGGATTTTAAAGGAAATGGTTGATGGCATTCGTAGTTCTCCATTCTCTGTGTTGAATGTGATCAACTTGGATTCAGAGGGGTCCATGGCCCCTAGGGTGGCTAGTAAGGATTTCTGCTGTGTTGGGAAAGTTTTGAGTACCTCCAGAGCAGACACGGTGGTAGGTTTTTGAGCTGAATCATCCACGATGCTGTAGCTGACAGTCACTCTGGCTGTGACATTGTTGGCAACCCAGCGTATGGGGGGATGTGAGAAAGGGGGTAACTGAAGAGGTGCATTGACTATTTTAGATGTAGATGCTGCTAATGTGTCAGCAGGTTCGGTGTTGGTTCTGTACTGATTTCGTCTGGTTTGTAGATTGATCTCTTCCATTTTCATAGCTAGCAAGTGGTGGACACTTGTTTTTTTCGTGGCAGGTGCCCTCGGAGTGTTGGGATTGGGTTGGGGAGGGGGTACGGTTGCCACCAATCCTTGGACTGGTAATGGGTTTTGGATCACCATAGGAGGAGGTCCTTGTGGTGCCAGGTTAGGTTGGGATTGGTCTGTTGTATTGGTTGCATGTTGAACCTCATTTATAATGGCCTATTTAGCGTGACCCATGAAGGGACACTTGAATGTGTAGTGCCTGTAGACCTTACATAGTGTGGACAGTTGGTTTGTCTGCAACGGAGCATTATGTCTTGGTGCATTTGGTCATTGAGGATTTTGGGCTGGCCAGTTCGCCGTGACATTGTTGGGAGGATTTGGTTGTTGACTGCCTCTCTACGGTTGATTGTTGCCTTGGTTTCGAGATCGTTTATTCTTGGCTTGCCCTTGTTGGTTATTAGGGGTTGGTTGGTTGGGACAGTTTTTTTGTGCAAACACCTGTCCCAATGGAGCAAGTGGAGCAGGGATGAGGGCTTGAACAGCTTACACCCGTGGTGCATAGTAGACTTGGGTAGGTTCCATTTTCGCAAATGTCGGCATTTGTCCCACGTATTGCATTGTCGGCAAAGCTAATTCCTGGGCCTGCTGCGGTGGCACAGGTTAGGCATAAGAAGTTGTGGCTCTGGACTGGGACATCATTCTTGCATAGTCTGTATTTTGGTTTTGGTAAGAAACACTAGGGGTCTTGCTTGGTTGTGGTGGTATTGTAGGTAGTGTCAGATGGTACTGTGGTTGGTGAGAGACAAAACCTATGATGCCATATGTAGCATGGGATGCCCCCGGTGCATCCCGATACGAGGTTCCCGCACAGGGAGAGTCTGGAATGACAGTGTAAAGGTATCCAAACTATGCATAGATTAGATCAAACTGTTGGGCTTTCAAGATGGCATCCTCTTCAAATTGGGTACATTCGGATGCGACGTCCTTTTTTATAGGTGGGAGCAAGGTTTTAAGGAACCAATCCAGAAAGATCATGTCATCAAGTTGGATATTACACAAACTAAGGCATCGCTGCCACTCATGGATGTGGGAAGTTATGTGGGTCACAGTATTTTGGAGGCAAGATAACAAGATCTCCACCCCTTCGTCATATATGACAGGAAGTTGGAAATATTGCAGGAACATGAAAGCTAGGGAGTTGAAATCCAGGTACTTGACTTATGGAAGCTCAATGTAACACTTGGCTATAGCACCAGTGAGGGTGTGTTGGAATACTCTTAGCTTGATCGAATCATCTACGATGTTGTTTGATGAGCACCATAGATGAAACGTCATGATGTGGTTTTGGGGGCACTCCCCTGCCTTCCCTTCAAACTTGGGTATGTCTGAGGGAAGTTTGGTTGGCATGGGAGGCCAATATGTTTTATGGTGGATAGGGTCATTTGTTAACTGAGCCAAGTTAGGAAAGTTGAGATGTGCCATGAAAGGAATGTTTGACCCAAGGTTGATGTGAGATGAGGTAGCTATGGTGGTGGTGGTTGTAGGGACATGATGCACCTGGATAACTGGGGGTACTTGTGATACCATTGTGGACAGGCTAGTGCCACCAAGTGTGGTGGAAGGGATAGTGTAGGTGGAAGGGCCACTGCCCCCATGTATGACAGGAGGGGCAGTGTAGGTGGAAGGGCCACTGCCCCCATGTATCCCGAGTGGGACAGTGTGGGTTGAAGGCATACTACCCCCCATGTATTGCAGGTGGGACAACTTGACTGGTCAATACAGGTGGTGGTAGCTAGCTTATGATGGTTTGCATGACTATGTTGGGGCCACCTGCAGGGGTGTTGGTGGTGGTTTGTGGTGTGGACATGGGTCCACTAGCATTTACTACTCTAGAAAGTGGATCCGGGTTTGCACTAGCCATGGGGCTTGATGGTGTAGTGTGTAGATCTGGTTCAGACTGATATGAGTCTGAATCTGAATCAGAGGTTGTCTGGCCTTCTAATGGTGTAGAAGGTCATCAAGAATGGTCTCGACGATGTCATTTTAATGACCCGTACTGTGGTGATTCGCCTCTTAGGCGTGAGGAAGAGCGTGAGGGATCAATCATGTCATATTTGTATGTCAAAATGGTAGTAATGATTTTTGGACCTCGGTTTTAATGGATTCCTATTATCTTTAGGTGGTCACTCGACCACCAAGAATGCCAGAAGATAGCACTTGGCTTTTTCCTCATAGGAGTGCTAGTCAATCGATGGGGGTCATTTCCCATTTCACTTGGAAATTCCTCTCAGTGGCCAGCTACTTTGGGGTTTCATGGTACTCCTCACAATGAGTTTTTGGGCTGAGCCTAAGTACTTCCCATAGTTAAGGAAGTCAGGGACTTATGTCCTCAAAGACTGCAGATGTTTAACTTAGTGTAAATTGTAAATTTTACTGACTCACTCAGCGTCATGAACTAAGTTGGGTTTATTTATATGGTATGGTGTGTTTGTATTTTTTTTTTTATGTTATACTTGGTGGCTACTTAATTGGTTTATGAATATTCCGTAGAGTTCATAACATTGTGAATGAAAGCAGTAAATAATAATTAGAAATTTTACACATGTACCATTTGTGAACCTGAACTATGATAGCCTGACTAGGTGACTACCTTGCACCTATATTTCTCTTCAACCAGGAAAGGGTGCTGGGATCTCAACACAATGGGGCTAAGCCCATCTATAGATCCATAGGTCACCCTCCGGATGCAATTTTGGTCAACAGGGAGGACACTGAGCACTGTGAGAAGCCCTCCTTCTCTACCCTCTCTACCTTCCAAATCACCCATTTTTAGTGGCTTCGAAAAATAATAGGTGAAGTTCCTATTACTATAGGAGCTTACCCTTCATCTTATCCCAGAATACCATGAAGTGTGATGACTAGGTAGAGGAGGAAGGGCTAGGAAAGATGTTGATTTTAAGTAAATTTTAATCAAGATTTGTTCATGTTTATTAATTCATCAACCATTGATTTACACATACTGCAAATGAAATGAACAGAAACAAAAAGAATTTTGATGGACAGAGGAGGCTGAGCCGCACTGATAGTCCTTAACTTTTAAAAAATCAAAATCTGAGAGACAGATCACACTTTTTGGGTCAAATGTGGCGAGGGGGTCACCAAATTTTCCCAGAAATAGGTGAGGGTGTCACTTAGAATTTGGAGACAGAAGCAGGATGAATTCTGGGAGGGGGTCGCACCTTTCGGGGCAAAATGGGTGACCTAGTCACACCTGTCAAGCTAGAATGAGTGACCTGGTCCCCTCTTTGGGCCCAATAAGAGTGACCTGCTCCAGAAAGTAAAAAAAAATTGGTCCCGAGTCAAATTCGGCCAACAGTAGCCTGTACTATGGCCAAATGGGATCGGATTGGCCTTTAAGAGGCTCAACAATAACTAGAAATGAAAATAAATAGAGATCTAAACTATATTTAATAGAAAATTAAACTAGGTTAACAGGATAGAAATAAAAACTAAAACTTTGAAAAATAAACCGATGGATCCTGTGGGATCGACTCGGTATGGTCACCGGTTCTATAGCAGGGATTTCTCCCTTACTATAGGGCATGAATGGCTACCTTCCATCTATAGGAAAGAAGGGTAGGGTTCTTGATGGTAATGCAAGAAAAACAAAACAACAATGAATCAAAGAGAAGAAAAAATAAAGAAATGGAAACCCTGAACACAAGGTTAAACTCCAGAAACCTGCATACAACTTGTTAGAACATAAAATGAATTTATAAGGAAACTAATTTAGAAAAACTAGAATAAAAATGACATTAAACAAAGCTTATACCTCTTGGTGGAAATGGGTCACCATGCCCTAGCTTGGAGAAGCACCTCTTTCTTGAGAATGGGGGAGCTATGGTTCAATGGAAGGATGGATGAGAGGGAGTGTGAATGGCTTCAGAGGCAAATGGTCTCAAGGCATCCACTCGGGCAGCATAACAGTATGAAAGGGAGGAATAAATTGAGAGTGACCCCCACCCCTCTATTTATACTTTTTCTTGGGATTTTTAGGGTTTTAATCCCCTAGTTGGGGCTTTAGCCCCTTTTTTGGGCTTTTAGCCCCTTTTCGCTCAATCTTTAGCTCTTTTGGGGGTCTTAAGCTCCTTTGAGGGGTTTTATCCCCTTTTTGGAGGCTTTATCCCCTATGAGAGCTATTTTAGCTCTTTTTAGGGGTTTTTAAGCCCTTTTTCATGTTTTTAAGCCTTTTTGAGGGTATGGGGGTCAAATGAGGTCAAATGAGGGTCGTGCATGGGTGTCCTTGGGTGGTATAGACCATGCAGATCCGAGTGAGGGATTTTTTGGGTTAACAGTTAGCCAATAAAATTTATTTAAATTTGAAATACCATATAGGTATTAAACACTTTTTTAATATAAATTTGGGGATAGGTATCATAAAATTACTACATTTTTTGTTTGTATTTTCGATATATCTCCATGTTTTTTTACTCAAATTTTGATTGGGAGAGCTCATTGGATGTAGAATTAAATTCTGCATTCAACAAGTACCCACTCGACATTATTTTAACATACCTCTATATCCCAAAAATAAGAAATACCTGAAAAAATGTGATGATGATGTCATCATCACATTTTTTTCCAGGTATTTCTTGTTTTTGGGGTAGCGAGGTCCATCAAAAGTATGTCGAGTGGGTACTCGTTGGATGTGGAATCATCATCACATTTTTTTCAGGTATTTCTTGTAGCAGAGTCCATCAAAAGTATGCCGAGTGGGTACTCGTTAGATGCGGAATTTAATTCTGCATCAAGCGAGCTCTCCTGATCAAAATTTGAGTAAAAAACGGGGAAATATGTTGCAAATACAAACAAAAAGGTAGTTTTTTTCTTTTCTTCCTCCAAAATTAATAAATATTATTTTATTATTTTAACTATTATTTTATTAATATTTTTAGGAGGCCCATTTTGAGTTGAAATTTCCTCTTATTGTGTCTTTGCACTGTTATGTATTCTGATTTATGAATTGTCTTGTTATTTCATCGCAAGCATGTTATTTAATTGATCATCTATATAGTATATAAGATATTGCAGGAAATGTATTTCTCTTTGTAGGTGTTGGAGATTCTGTGGAAGTTGTGGAATCGATTTGGATTGAAGAAGAAAGCTAGGATCAACCGTCATAATAAAGGTATTCCTAATTTATTCCTATTTCTATTTCAAATTCTGAAATGGCTTATGTATGCAAGTTTATTTAGTACATTTGTAACCCTAGAGACCCTAGGATATAAGGTTGTATTCTCTTGAACAACACCAAGGTAATACATATGATCATCGGTATGGAAGAATTATTTTGAGTATGATATGATCATATGAATAATTAGTTAATACACTGATGGACCATGCAATATTTAATTAATGATAATGAGATAAATTATAGAGAAAGATAATGAATTTGAATTGAACATGTATGCCTTAAGTGAACTCGAATTATGAAGGCCTCAGTTAAAAATAAGTTGTAAATAAATAATGTGTCAGTTAAAGAAGGAACATCTCCATAATTCATGCAAAGTGTTTATGCATGGGTGACATTGATTGTGCAGTACCAAACAATTTTAGTTAGTCTCCTAAGATTCAGTTTGAAGATTAATTTCAGTTCAATATGTTCACACTTGGTTCATCCAATTCATATTCAGGTCAATAATTTCATGTTTAGTTGAAGAATATCACATTCAGTTCAAATCAGTTAGCATCCAGTTAAATATAATTAAAGAAGGAGGGCACATATCTTGTGAATCAAAGAGAATTTGAAGTGTCAGTTGGGCAGTGGAGTTTAGGAGGGCGCTATTGTATTCAAAAGAGGAGTTATAGTGCATGCTACTCTTATTAAATGTTCCATGCATGATTTTAGTGTGTTTAGTGAGTCTCTGATTCGCCCCCTTCTGCATGCTAAGATGTTTTGGCTTGTTATTAATATGAGAGGCATATGACAAGTTCAATACGATTTGTATTCAATTGTTTTTGCAGGGTTTCTTTGGATCTCTCTTCTCTATTGTTGTGGTGACATATCTTATTCGAAAATATGTTGATGTGTTGTAAATCGTTCTTTGCAAATCTATCTATCATACTGACATAATTGCTTGGTTTTTCATCCTGTGTGTTTGGAGGGTTTTCCTAGGGTACATCTTGTCTCTGATGGTGCTTGTTTTATGTGCCTTATTTATTCTTGAAGATTCATATATTGATGATCTAGAAACAATAATATGTGGATGCTTTAAAGATTCATAAATGGATGATATAAATTGATTATGTGGTTTATATAATGTTTCTTATGTGGTTTATATAAAGTTTCTTATGTGGTTGATTTAAAGTTCATAAAATGCCAAAATTGTTTGATAAATTTTTTGAAGTTTAAGTAGACTCGTTTTGCTCAAACATTAGCATGGTATCAGAGCATAGGGAATGGAAGAGATTAGTTTTGTGTAGAAATATAATCCTTCATAGATATTGAATACTTGAAGCAAAAACCTTAATCAAGGGAAATCAAATAAAGAAATTCAAGAAAATAAAAAACCCTTATATCCCCAGTATGGTCACCATTATGTTAGTATATATTGTTTCATGGACTTATATACAACATTAACTATCCTTAATAAAGGGAAGTGAGGCCTAGTTGATAGAAATACATGCAATAACCAAATTCTTTTGATATTTCTAACCATTTCCAAAGAGTAGAGAAGGGGGGAAGAGAAGAAAGAACCTCTTAAAGCATGATTGTAGTAGATGCCCTTGGTTGAGAATCCATGGCATTTATGTCTCAATTAGAATCTTTATTGCTTTCTAGTTCCTTACCTCTATGAACTTGAAAAAATTTAAAAAAATTGAAATCTATCTACCAAATCTTGAATTCAAAACTAGATTTAACACATAAATTCAATCTCAAAATTAGGGGGAAACTTGAATTGTATCATATTGAATCAAATAAAAGGAGAATGTTTACAACCTTGATGTGTAGGTGAATCCCTTCTCCTTTTATTTGATCCATATTTCTCCATCCATGTCTTTTATCACCAAAAACTTCATGTATAAAGAATCTTTCTAGCCTTCAATTCCTCCATCATGCATTTACTCTCGCTTTTCTCTCCTTTATTGGGATTTGTGCACTTAATTGCCAAACATGAATGTGGGATTAAAATTTTTCATAATTTTTTATTATTGTCATCAAAAACCCACTTTTATATAGTTTTTCAAGCATTTGACTTGTGTTTTTTAGGATTTTAGGACAATTAATACACATTTCATGTAATATTTACACTCTAGGAGTTGTGGAAACTCTTGAGTCTAGCCCTTAAGTGGTCATGGACTTATCCTTTTAATAGAAACCTCTGTCTTCACATATCTCTTCCATTGTAGAATCAATGGGCAGATGAGAGATTGAAGCTTTGAATTGTGCCAAATTCTTGGTCATCATGTTGTGGGTGAAAATAAAAATAAAAATATGCTTTAAGCCTTCACAACTTAAGGGTGTTAAATTGATTGTTAATAGAAGCGATGATGTCTAGAGATCACTTCTAGAGATGATGTCCAACAATTATGTCTAGTGATGATGTCCAATGATAAGATCCAGGGATGATTTCCAGTCACAAGATCTAGTGATGATGTCCAGGAATGGTGACCATGATGGAAGAATACCTTCATTGTTAAGAGGGAGTGTTGAAGAACATAACTTTCAGAGATTTTCTTGTTGTAATTTTCTTGTTGTACCTCCTTAGAGAGATTATGTTGATGTACTTAGTCATGTAAAATTCTTTGTAAGAAACAATGCAACCCTTCTGTTGTAAGCCAGGTCAGTAGTACCCACAAAAAATATTATATAAATGTTATTTTGATTATCCATATAGAAGTCGGACCTATAATAGAAACAAACCAGCCCTGTTAGGTAAAAAGGTCACTCACTTTATGAGTATAAATAGAGAGCTCACACCTCTCATTTAGAAATGCACTAAACTCCAACAAGCCTATTAGAAGAAATTTGGGGTCTAAAATGGGCCTTATAAAAAACTGTGCCATGGATGAGCTGGATTGAGTTGAATTTTTAAACCAATAGAATTTCAATATCTTTGGTCAACCTTATGGTTGAGTTGGACAGATAATGCTTATGTGTCATATTTTTATTTGACAATAGCTAACTCCATATCAACCTCACCTTGGTTAAGTTCTTGAAAAGATCATCTCAAAAAAAGATAAATAAACTTTAACTAATAAATATAGAATATTTGATTTGATCACTACTTCCAACTCTTCTAAAACATAACCTTTGCATTAATTAAAATTGTAGTGGAAGCATTTTGAAATACTAAAAACATTTATTAATCAATTTTTTAAAAAGAAAACTAAATAATGTTTAATTTTAAATAGACTTATCATGAAATACTAAATAAAATATATTTAGTATTTTTCATATTATTAAATAATGTTTAAAAACTAAATATATTTAATTATTACATCCAAAAATAAATAAAATATTTAAATACTAACAAAATAAAAAATAAAAACTATTTTTAATGTTACTAAAATTATAATAAAATTTGATTTTACTTTTTCTCTCTCTTACCTACCTACCCATTAATCCACATTTTTTATATATATTAATATAAAAAATAATATGAATATACATAGTTTATTGTTTTTTATATTGTGTGATGTAATATTTTTTATATGAATTAATATAAAATTTATATTAAAGAATAATAGTGATTTTTAAAATTTTTTAATACTATTATAATTATATTTTTCATTATAAATGAATATATTTGAGTTTTACATTTATTAAATATTTAAAAGTAGTGGTCTATTCATTTAAAAAAAAAATAATATAAAATTCAAAAGTTTCCTATCATTTATTATGTGTGCATGAGAATCTAAATATTTCATTAATATTTTTAACCAATATCTCTTAACTCTACATTAACTCAATATAGTTGTCAACTACCATTAATGAGACGATTTGGGTTGACTTTCATTAGATTTAATCTGACATGGCATATTTGTAGTGTGATGTGCCTTTTTTTATTATTTTCCTTAGGAGGCCCATTTTAGACCCCAAATTTCCTCTAATAGTGGGAAAGAGAAAGAGAAGAAGTAGATTCTTTTGTCTTTGGGTTTTATCTTATCTTGGTTGGAATTGAACTTGTTTATATGAACTATACTAAAGAATATGCTGGGATTTATCCTTTATAGTTTCCTAGAGAAAAATATGTGTGTTTTTTTGTCTTGTGGTGCTTGTATTTCATTTAGTGTATTTCTATGATTATGATGGAATGATGCTAAATGTTTAAATATTTTCTATAACCATTAAAATTATAAAAGGGAGGAATTTCTTGTCCAAAATTGTTTCCAAAAAGGTTAAGGAACTAAATTAGAAGAGCACTTTCCCCTTGAGGGAAGGAGGAAATTAATATTTGGGAATTCTTGAAAAGAGGGAAGAGGTGAGCTAAGAGGAAGCTCAATCACAATTCCAACAACATAAACTTGCTCAAATTTCTTCTTACAATAAGAATTCCCATGAATTTAATTTTTAGGCAAAGAGATGGGAAAGAAATAACAAGATCATAGTATTAACCCAATAATCCATGTTTTAGCTCCAAAATAAACCAGGAGGCAATTTAAGAAAACCAAGTGTGTGGATGGTCAAAATTTGAATTCAATAAGTAAGTGGATATTTCATGAGCCTTCAATGCACTTTTAATGGGTGAGATCCCATTGTTTGTGTCAGCGTTACCAGAAATACTCATCCAGTGTGAACAAAGGATAGTTCCTTAGCATGAAACACTCATTACTAGAACAAAATAGCTACAGAACATACAAACTATTCCTAGGATTATATAAACCTCTTGAATTGACTTCTCTTCTTACCTTCCACATGTTGCAAAGGTTTGATCTGGGATGTGCTTGATCTCCATGGATGTCCTGTAAGAAAAACAACAAAATACAAACCGAGATAAGAGTAATAAGATAGCTTAAAATCGTATGTGAAAGATGATGGAGTTAAACAACAAGCACATCATAATAATTAGACATACAAATGCATGTGGAAAATAAAATACATTTGTATTAAAATTACAAATACAGAGAGTTTACAACGGATTCATTGGTGTTGAGAACTATTTCTTAAATGAACCTTCCCTCAAAGCCTTAATCTTGCCTACTAATCACCTAAGAGTTTGACTAAATTTGGATGCAATAACGCATTATTCCCCCCCTTTCCCATAAGGGGTAAGCTAGTATATAAAGGCATGGGAGGATAGTATAGGTTGATTATTTCATGGGAGAAGTGGAGGGGTGATACTATTATGATGGATATCGATATCCATGTTTCCTAAACCATAGGGATTAGGATTTCACGAAGGCAAGCTTCGAGAAGTCTCTTGAAATTTTATTTTTTGCTTTCATAACTCAAGAACCATCCATTGTTCAATGGGAACATGTGCTACCAAGTGGGACTTGCACCTTATGCATGTGTAACAGACAGTGGCCCTACTTACTGCAGATAGAAAATGAGCATTACTTATATGGGTAATGTAGTTTTTCCATAGGAAAGGAGCGGTGGTGGCCAAAACTTATAAAGCTTTTCATCCTTGCTCATTTCTACTTTCAAATTTTGAGGATTCCAAGAAAAATAATGATATTTTGTCACAAAACATGATGTTGACGAGAATTAGGTATAACAGAACGCCCCCCAAAGCATGAGGCTAGAGGGAAAGGATAGGAAAAGTCTTTGTAGGAACAAGTTATCACTTTGAGGAAATAGTCCAAAGATTAGAAATGTTCAACAACCAAAGTCATCCTGCAGTGCAAGTGCACTTTGATACATATCCACTCCCAACATGGCTGCTGACCAATACAATGTAGATCCATGCGAGACATAATCTTTTGATCGAAGGGCACTCAATTTCCAAACATGAATGTGGGATTAAAATTTTCCATTCTTTTTTTATTATTTTCAACAAAAACCCACTTTTACATAGTTTTTCAAGCATTTGACTCAACTTTTTCAAGATTTTAGGACAATTAATACACATTTCATGTAATATTTGCACTCTAGGAGTTGTGCAAACTCTCGATTTTGGCCCTTAAGTGGTACTAGACTTATCCTTTTCATAGAAACCTTTGTCTTCACATATCTCTTCCACTATGGAAGTAGTGGTCATATGAGAGATTGAAGCTTTGAATTGTGCCAAATTTTTGGTCTTCATGGTATGGGTGAAAATAAATATAAAAATATGCTTCAATCGTTCACAAGTTAATGGTGTTAAATTGATTTTTAATAGAAGTGATGATGATATATGGTGATGACGTCCATAGATGATGTCTAGAGATGATGTCCAACAATTATTTCTAGTGATTATATCTAGTGATGATGTCCAATGATAAGATCTAGTGATGACGTCCAAGGATGATGACCATGATGTTATAGCTCAAAATGGCACATCTTTTCCTATGATCCCTTTCCCATGATTTCGTCGCATGTTGACACTTCCATGATGACACTTCATGAAAGTCATTGAAAGTTAGTGAAAAAACACCTTACTTGGAGGACCCATATCGTGAGTTCTATAACTCCGTTTGACCTCATCTCTGCACCCTTGGTAATGTATCCGTGTTATATAAAACTTTCTAGAAGACACCAAAGTTTGAAAATGACTTAAAATACGCTAAAAATGAGTTTTGGATGTGTACGCAACTTTCCTTAAGGAAACCCACGTACATACGCGAGTTTCTATATATAATAGTCACGTATGCCTTAAATACTTGACTTTCTGCACTGCAACCTACATATACCTCCTCGTGTACGTGATTCTTGTCTCTGCAACCCATGTACACCTCGTAAAAAATTCAAAAAAATATGAATTTTGAAATTTGGGTAGTTTGGGTAGTTATGCAATTGACTGCTTCAGTTGTAACTACTTTGTCTTCAACCCTAACTCTTATTTAAGCATATAAATAGAGGTATGGAGGTCCATGAGAGGAGACTTGAATCTTTGCATCATTATGCTGGAGGAATTGGGACTCTCTTTTCCCACACCTTTTCCCTAGAAGCTTTCTTTTTGTGTTGCAAAGCTTGGAGGCTGAGTTCCTTGGAGAAGAGAAGAAACAAAACCAGATCAAGGTTTCATGAGGTGTGGAACTTGAAGAGAAGGTATACTTGTACTTGTTTTCAAGATTAATAAAGATGTGATATCATTCTTCTTCCCAAATTATTGTTCAATGTTTGATTGAATATTTGTTTATGATCATATGATGATGTTAGTTAGATCATTATTTCATGTTTATTTGATTATCATTTCTTTATGTGTGGTCATATTGGTTTGAGGAAGGTATAATTTGTTTTGTAGGTCTCTTGGAGAAAGAGGAGCAAGAAGAGGATTGAAGGTCTGCTTAGATCAAACTTTGTTTGGCTAAGGTATGAACCATTCTAATCTTTGATTTCTTATATATACTTGCAGAACTATTTGCATCCACCTTTCAACCCCAGTACGTTGATGGCCTCTTAAACCTTATCCATAGGATAGTTTCCTTTATAACAGAACCGACGACTCCGCTGGGGAAAGCTTTGTCTTTTTGGGGTTTCTTTGTCTTTCTTTCAGCCTTTTGTGAAGTTTTAGGTCTTTCTTTCCACTTAGGAACACCTTATAAGTCTGATAGCACACTTCCCCTACCTACCTAAGGAATTTTTGACCTTTTTTGGGAGTTTTCCCACCCATACGCGTGTTGCAGATTGAACAGTCGCATGTTTGGTTTGGTACATGTGACTTTCTATACTGTCAACCCACGTATGATACGTGACTTGTCAGTAATACAACCCGCATGTGCTTGTACATGTGACTTGTTGTGCTGTCAACCCGCGTATGACACATGACCTATCAGTAGTGAAACTCACGTATGCCCCTTTAAACAATGCTTTTATCCTTTTTTGTGGTTTTTTGTTCTATTTGAAGGTGTTTTGGTGGGTATTTTGGGGTCCTCTATAGGTGCATGACTCTAGGGAGTTAGTGTCATCCCTTTTGTTTGTCCTTTATCTATGTGGTAAGCCTTTTATAGCATTAGGGTTTTCTCTTTGCTATTTCCCCCCACCTCCTTTGCTTGGCATGATTTTTTGGCTTATGTTTCTGGTCATCCTATGTTAGTGATCTTCGTCTGAGTTCAGAAGCTTGTTGGTGTTGGTTTCCTTCTTGTTTTGTTGGTTAACTTGACCATGCCAAAGTAGTTGACTTGTCTCTTATGCAAGCCTTCCTTCCAAGTAGGGTTTATACTGACTTTGGTTCATTCTAGAGTTTGTTTGGTGGTTGTATAGCAGAGTTCCTTTTGCTTTGTTCTTGTTATCTACATACTTTTGTTTGTAGGCAGTTTTTCTTTGGCATTTATAAAAGAAAAATAAAAAGGACATATACTTGTTGTTGCTGCTTTTCCCCCCACCTCCTTATTTGGCTTGACCTTGTTGGACAAGGTACTAAGCAGCCTCTATTTGTAGGTTTAGATTGATACTTGGGAATTCTTGACCTTTTTTTTTATGTCAATCTTATTGCTCAGTCTCTCATTCCAAATTTGTTGGCTTGTTTACCTTTGTAATCCTTCCTTTCAAGAGAGGTTGATATCCAACATTAAGGAAACCTAGGGTTTGTTTGTGGGGTGTAGAGTAGTTGTCTATTTGCTTTGCTTACAGTACTTGCTTGCATTTAGGATGTTTTTTCTTTTGCATTTATAAAAGAAAAAGAAAGAAAAAACACATGTTTTCTTTATATGGATGTAGATTAGTTTTTTAGTTTAGATTGCATGGCATATCATTGTTTTGAAAAAAGAAAAAAGAAATTGTTCTTTTGTGGCTTTCAAGTTTCTATTTGAAAAAGAAAAGAGGATAGTTTTTGATTTTTGCATTTCATTTCTCTTTGCTTAGTCATTTTGTTTCAACTTTGAGTCAAAACACCACATAAGTTTCACGCCATTTACCCTCTGACTAAAAACAACCCTTAAAATAAACGATATAATTTAAAAATTATTAGTAAGTTTTATTTTATAGGGTCATACACCAACTAGCTCAGGCTAGACTTGTGGATTAGGGAGTTTTAAATCTCCACAAGTATTAAATTTTAGACGTAGTTGGCCAATCACTAGGTAAACCCTTTTGTATGTTGATTGTATCTGGGAAGCTCCTCTCAAATGGGAGTTAAGCAAGAGGCCATGTGGAGGCTTGGACCGAGGAGATAACCCTCTGATTCCTTGTCAAAGCATAGACCAAGGTTTTTACGCATCTAGGGATTCTGTCTTAGACAGGATTTTGGGCTTTGCTACCCTGCCCATGCATACAAACCAGGCTTGTGGATGTACCCCCATACTATCAATATAGTTAAGGTATCCTTTAGTCTCTTTGACATCTAGGGTTCATACACAGGTACACCGAAAGGCTATTTCTGGTTGACCTTGGACGGGCTTGGATGGTAACCCTAGTAGAAGGTGTGTGAGGGCGGTGCATGATTCCTCTGCTTGTGCCTAAGAACATCTATAGGGATGCCAAGTAACTGTCTATTAGCTTTCTTTTGGAAAGCGTATCTTATACCTATTTGTCTGTTTGGATTTAGGAATTTTAGTCAGTGCTCTGTGGTTTGTCTGTACTTAGTTTTCCTTCAAGTGTGTGCTTTGTACTTTTGGTTGCTTTTCAACCTCATATTTTGTCTCCTAGTTTGAAACTATGGATAACACCCCTTTGAACACCAACCAAGATATACCCACACTGGGAACTCCTTGTACTATTCCTCTCACCGAGAATGTTGGTGTTCCCTTGATGGCCACCCTGAATCTTCCTGGATTCACCCTAGGGCTATCGGTGTGGTTGTTTTCCACTCCAACTACCCTAAATGCTCCTGATGCTTCGCAAGTAAGCTCCTTATATAAAGGGCATCAAAAAAATGCTTCCCCTTCACCTGTAGTTGATTCTCATCCTCCTTCTACCTCATGCGGTGAAAGTAATGATATTAGTAATCGACAGTCTAAAAGGAGTAAAAGAAGAAGGAATAGGAAGAATGAACATAAGCAAGGGGGCACCCGTTCAACCTCTGCAAGTCAAGTTGAACCTCACAACCTAGCCTCTATAGTTCATGCTGGGGGAATATGTCCAACCTTTGCAGCTCATGTTGGATCTAAGCACTCAACCTCTGCAATTCAAGTTGATCTTCACTATCCAGCCTCTGTTGATCATGCTGGTGGGATCCTTCCAAATTGTCTAGGTCACACTGGATCTAGTCACTCAGCCTCTGTAGTTCATGCTGAGGGCATCCGTTCAACCTCTGATGTTCAAGTTGAACCTCCCCATCCAACCGCTGCAAGTCATGTTGGATCCATCCACCCAAACTCTGAAATTCATGCTGGGGGCACACACTCAACTTCTACAAAGCATGTTGATCCTAACCATTCAGCCTCTATTTTTCATGCTGGTGGTGCTCATCCAACCTCTGCAATTCATGTTGGACCCAGTCTCTCAACCTCTACAAGTCATGCTGGGGGCAGTCTCTCAGCCTCTATGGTTCATGCTGAAGACAATCCGTCAGCCACTGTGAGTCATGTTGACATTGTTGAAAAGACTAACCGTTCAAAACATAATCCCAAGTTTCCTTGTAAGCTTTGTGAGGGAGACCACCTTACTTATAAATGCCCTTCTATCATAGAGGTGCGAAGAGTTTAGTTTCATGGTCATCCCATTTTTGAACATTCTAAATCTTTTCAACAACCAACCTCTCTTAGTCAGGTTGGACCCAATTACCCAACCTTTGGTGGTCATGTTGGGGGAAAAATCTCAACCTCTATAGGTCATGTTGAGAGAAAATAGTCAACCACTGCTAGTCATTTTGACACCATTGAGAAAACTAGTCGTTCGAAGTGCAAACTTAAGTTTCCTTCATAAGCTATGTGTGGGAGATCATGTTACTCACCAGTGCCCTGCTATTGTAGAGGTGCAAAGAGTGTGGTCCGAGACTCAAGAATTTCCTTCTCCTAAACAACCTTTGGTTTCTCAACAAACTACTCAACCTTTGGTTGATCAAGTGGTCAAACCAGTCTCATATTTGGTCGATCCCACTCTTCTTTCAGAGAGTGATCTTGATGTGATTGAACCAATGTCACCTTTGGTCAATCCCACTCTCCCTTCGGAGAGTGAATTTCACGAAGCGGTTGAATCGATTCCATTGTAGATCAATCCCACTCTTCATTTGGAGAGTGAAGTGTCTTCTAGTCACATTTTTTTCACTGCCAGTTTAGAACTTACTGAACAAGGGGGCACTGAACTCGTTTCAGATCAACCCCCACCAAGCTCTCGGATTTCTTCCTTTGATTGGGATAGCCTAGTTGAGTTGCACCTTCCTTCTGATGCACCTTTCCAGATAAATTTCAAAGTTGAATCATACATGATTGCTCATTGTATTGTTGATGAAGGAGCCTCAGTTAGTATTTTGTCTACTCGTGCTTGGCGAGGCATGGGATCTCCCAGCCTTGTGTCGACTTCTAGTTAGTTACTGGAATTTGATAGAAGAACTTGTATAGCCTTGGGAATTCTTCCTCAAACACCTTTTAGTTTGGGTGGGAATACCATCTTAGTTGAATTCATGGTGATAGAAGACCCCTTGGACTTCAATATGCTCCTCAAATGTGATTATGTCTATGCCATGCAAGATATGGTGTCAACATTTTTTCATGTGATGTACTTTAATCATGGAAAAAAAATTGTCACTATCGATCAGTTGGATTTTTTTGATCCATCTCCCGACCCAACTAGAGATCAGGTCTTTCCTTTATTGATTCCCAGTGTTTCTATAGACACTACCCCACCATAGGTGATCTATGTGGCCTCATGTCCTTTGTGTTCAATTGCTACTAAGAAGCAACCTCTATTTTCATGCTTACCTTCTCGGGACTTGGTCCTAGCAGTTGACTAGGTGAGTCATCCTATACAGACTGTGGGGCCTAATCTCCACTCTATCAATCCATTTGAAAGTTTAGACATGTGTCATATCTCGGATGATCTCCTTCCTTGGGATGAAGTCTTCATAGAGTCTTTGATACATTCTGACCTTGTTTTGGATGTTGGTTCAGTCGTGACTAAGTCTAACCCTGATTTGCCTAGTAATCCTAACCTTTCTTCTTATGTTGGTCTTGTTGAGTCTTTTGACTCTTCCTTTGAACAGCAAGTCAGTGATCCTGATGAGTTTGATTTTTGTTATGAATTTTTCAACTCCTGTGATATTGAATTTGTTCCTATAGACTCTATCTCCCTTGTTGATTTTTGCTCTCCTTCTGAGGTTGATCCTACTGATTATAAAACCTCAAGCTTTGGTACTATAGAATCTTCTTCATTCGATTCTGCCTTGACTTTACCTTTTATAGAACATAGCAAAGTCACATGTGTTTCTTCCAAAGTGACCCGCATTGGATCTTTTCTTCTGAATATTATTACGATGTTGTTGTTTCTTGGAGACAGGATTTTTAGTTGGATTTCACAACTATTTACTGGCCTCACCTTGTTGTCCAAGATTTAACTACATTTGCATGTGCCCTGCTTGCGCTTATGAGCTTGATGCTGGCTTTCATGCTTTTAGCTTGTTGTATAAGCCCTAATTTTTGTTCTCATCGTCGCTAAGCCTTGTATCATTTTGCCTTTGCAACTTGACAGCCTTTACCTTGACGAGACATTCCCTAGTGTCTTTATCCAACTCATTTTCCTCGCATTATGCATAGGTTTGTTCCTTGCGCTTGGAACTAGTTTTGCCTGCCTCTCACATTCGTCTCCTGGCATTTAGAGCATTACTTGTGCTCTCCTTCGAGCTCGTTAAAAACAGTAAGGAAGCCGCGAGTTGACTTTTCTGGACTCGTTAAAACTTCATGGGAAAGATATTGAGTTTCTTTAGGCCCAAGTTTGTGTCCTCAAAGACTTGACTACCGAGTAAACTTGTCTGTTCAGGCTTGTTAAGAATATGTGAATGGGAATCCACATTGGTGGTAGGTTATCGATTTCTCGGACCATGTGGAATAATACGAGAAAGGAACACTCTCTTTTCTTCAAAACTGAGAAGAGTTTTCTCAGGTATAGGTTTATCACTTTTCCAGGCCTGAGGGACTAAACTTACAGAAAAGGAACCCCCAGTATGAGCTTAGTTTTCTCTTTTTCGTGCTCTGGACCAAAACATGAAAAATATTTCGTGTACGTTATGCCTTTGTCATGATCCTTAAACCCTAACGAACAAAGCATCGAGTTTACTGTTGTAAGCCCCATTTCTCGTAATGAAATGGATCTTTTCGAGTGATCTTGCCTTCCTTCACACTCATAAAACTCATGCTATATGCTGCTTTTGAAGGAGTGTTGGGTAGGTGGTAATTTAACCTTTTTCGGACATTCCTGACTATGTACGAAAAAGGTGCGCCTTACTTCTTCGGAAGCTAAGAGAGTTCTTCTGTGGTTTGTTTTATACTTTTCCAGCCTCGGGAGACTAAATTGGTCAAAAAAGCACCCCCCTGGAGTCTTCTTTGGAGTTTTCAGACTCTCTAAACTATGAAAACACTGTCAAGCATGTACTAGTTCGGGCTTGTAAAATCCACGAAGCAGTGCTTTATCAAGCATTCTTCTGTCTTTTCTTTGATCTTGCCAAAAATAAAGATGGTCCCAAGTTTGCTTTCTTGGACTCGTTAAACCTTTAGAAGAAAGAGGGGAAGGGAAGTTCATTCACATGTTTTTTACATCATGGCAGCAAGTTTTGTTTCTTTGAACAAAGCACCAGTTTTAATTCTATCAACAGTTGGGTCCTAGTATTTTGACCTTATCCTAATTCAGAGTATCTTACTCCTCCGGTTGGTTACTTTTCCAATTATTTGTTTCGTTGGTCCTTTTGTGTTAAAATCTTCCTAATTCACTTTTGTGTCATGCTCACTGTTTAAGGATTAAACCTTTGTCAGAAATTCTGTAGTTGCCTTGACCTTTTGTGTTGGCCATTCCCTGGTATTAGTTCATTACATCATGTATTCGGCGGTCCTTGTCATGAAATTCAATACCAATTCTAGATCCAATTAGTCTTTGACTTACCTTGTGTTGGATGATGAAGGATGCCTTATTGCCTTCCTTCCAACGGATCTCTTCCTATTGATTGCAACAAAACTTGCTCTGGGAATAAGATTTAGAGTTTTATGACAGTACCTTGGGGATTGTAGTCATAAGTGACAATTTCCATCGCTATTGGATAGTTTTTGGGTGGATGGGGCAGACCTGGGTTCTTATGCTTTTATCTTCACACCAACAAACAGACCCACAGTGTTGGCCCTCTCGGCAACAACCTGCGAACAGGTTGTAGTCTCACCCGAAACGGCTATGGGGTGCCGCAGAATCAGGTTTCTGCAGGAGAAAGAGGGATATTACTGTACCTTTAGCCTTAATAAAGGATAATTATGCAATACAGAGCTTCAACATTCACTTAAATAGCTTCACAGTTAGATAAAAAGACAGCTTCTTGCTTAACCCTTAACTGGGAATTCACAGCGAAGTTAATACTTAGAAAATTATCTTACTTTATCATTCATTCACTTATCAAATGTATAAAAGCATAACAGGAACAAAATAAAAAGAACCACCACAACACAAGATATACGTGGTTTAACCCCAGTGTAGGGGCTACGTCCACATAACTGCGTTTATATTCAACAATTTACAAAACAATGCAGTTTCGATCTGCGCACTCAGTTGCAGAACCTTTCTTCCAAAACCATCTGCGCACTCAACTGCAGAGGTCATCCATGCACTTAGCTGGGACTTAACCTTAAACCCAAAAATAGACCTTAGCTTCTTCGCATCACATCATCATCATAACACAAAAGCTTTCTTTTTTGACTCCTTTACATAAGTGCCTATTTATACAAGTGCACTATTACAATACCATGGAATTAAACGATGGGTACCCAAAAACCATGGGACATTTACAAAAAGAGGGGCTTCGACCCAACCCTAAAGCCCCTAAGACTATTTTGGACCGCAACTCCGCTTACAAGCTTCGCACCAAAACTGCGGAGTTGCCAAAATTAAGGACCTTCAAGGTCCGAGCCCCAACAGGCCCCTAAGACTCATTAGTGTCCCGTCCCAGGACACTTTGCTACTTTTTGGGTGCAAGAATCTTGTTGGCGAAGATAGTAAACTGCTTGTTGAGGCCATGCATGATATCTTTGGCTGCTTGCTCTTTCTCCACTATCTCCTGCAATGTTGCTGCAGATGCTTTGTTGGCCTTTTCCTGTGCAAACGCATCATACTCCTTCAAGACTTTGAGCTGGTTGTCCACAGCAGTGCTCAACTCCAAGGCCTCGTTAATGAGGGGTTGCATAGATATCCTTAACAGTGTTTCTTTTCTTCTACAAGACTCAATTTCTCACTAGAGCTCGTTACTATGATTTACCTTAAGCATATTCTCCATAGGAGGCAATGTTTTAATTTCTGCTTTTACTGCATCCAGCTCTGTCTGTTGTTGCTTGATGGTTTCTTTCAACTTTTCTACTTCTGGGTTGTCCTGCAAGTTTTCCCAGGCCTCGACACTTTCGTCTAGTAGCTTTGATGCACTACTTACAATATCTGAGATCTTTGTTGTTGAGGCCTGAATATCTCTGAGACGCTATTCCCTGACCTCTGGTGGACTCTCAGGAATGAGGCAAAGCTGAAGCTCTGCAATATGGGCCTCATGTTCTGCTTTCATCTTCTCTATATGGCTTCTAGACTATTGTGCATAGTCTTTTAACTTTACTATTCTTTGCTTCGGTTCTTCTTCAGGCTACATGTCGAAGTCAGGGAGACTTCGACACACCTCATCTAACACTCGCGCTAGTGTAGCCTGCTTGTTTTTCATTTCCCTCTTCTTCTGTTTAGCTTCTTTCAACTGTGCTTCGAGGTTCTCACTCTGCTTCGTGGTATTCTCTAACTGCATGTGTGTGTAGATGTCTCGTTCTTGGATCTCCTTCATGAGTGCTAATTGACAAAAATGCAGCTCTGACATAGAAAACTTAGTGTAATCTATCTCAACTATCATGCTTACCTACGATTGAGATGCTGCGTAAGGTATTATAAGAGCTGCACTTGGTACTTGTCCTCTGTTGTTTCTGGCTGGACATTGTCTAGTATCTGGCTGCGCGCCTATTGGGGTATTGCTTGCTGCAGTGCCAGTTGCTATTCTTTCCAATAACGCCTTAAGTTCTGCAATTCGCTGTGCTACGCCAGTGAGCACATCAAGATGTTTAGCTTCAAACTCTACCCATTTGCTGGATAATACCTCTGTAGACTTTGTCAGAGCCTAATCAAGCTCGTCAATCGTCAAAGTGGGCTCTTCGATGATATTCTTGCCTTCGATGCCTTAGTTTTCTTTCTGGGCTGAGGCTTACTAACTTCCTCCACTTTTGGGTACTTACACTTATCTAGGGGATCAGGGTCTGAAATGGTATTGACTGATTCTTCTTCTTCTTCACCATTGTGCTCTTCTTCTTCTCCATCAGCTTTGTCATCTCCACCATGGTCACCTTCACTCTGCTGTGACTCATCTTGTTCTTCACTCTCTTCTAGTGGGTCATTCTGTTGTGGTTGACTAGGACCTGCACCCACATCTGTTACTAGAGGGACTGGTATGTCGGGCCTTGTTCTTGCGTCCTTCATCCATTCATTTGGCCACTGCTGAACTACTGCGAGGATGTCATCCTAGTTCACCATGTATGGTAACTTCCACCATGTATGTTTTTTATCTGGGACTGGATGAAGACATTATGCATATCAGCCTTGAATTTGGCCACTCCAGTATATTGAGAAAATAGCTCATTACGGAGCCGTGGTGTTTTCAGGATCTCAACTGTAATGTTCATCGAATAGTAGGCGAACACGTAGTTTGTCATCTACTGCAAGTCCTTATCCTATGAAACCCAAAGAGATGCATACCTTGCTACGCCAGGCATCTCTAGAGGCACATCAACAAACTGTGCCTCTATAGATACTCTCCATCCTACTAGTGCAATAAGCACTGACAACCATGAATAATGAAAGGCTCTACCTTTCTCCTGTGCATCGCAGACATCTGTAAGGAATCCTCTAGCAATGTACTCTGTCCATTTGTAAATCTATCCTTCGGTATAGTTCACATCAAACTGACAATCGGGGCAGATACTTCATTAGGTCAGCACTTCCTCATTAATTTGCATGCTAGGATCTCTATGGCGAAGCGAATGTTCTGGTGCCGAATAGTCGATGTTTGATACCCTCGATTTCCTTTTGTCAAACCGAAGCAGTCCTTCATGTGCTACGCCAGCTTCGTATCTTCGTGCTTTCCAACAAATTAAATCCCAGGATCAGGCCCTTCCTTCGGCAAGCCTGTAATCCTATAAATCAGCTCTCCATCAATAGAAATTCTCTGGTTTCCTATCCATAGGTGCCCATCATGCACCAACGCCAATAACTACTTGATCACCGCGGTAACCTACGGGCTGCGACCAAAGTGGGGGACATTCAGCATCTTCAACAAGCTAGCTTGCTCCAAGCCAGGAGCCCACTATTTTACTTCAAGTAATGTCATTCCAACCTCTGGATAATGGACGGAGTGCAAGTATTTCCCAGGTGCGAACTACGGAAACTTTTCACGATCATTTGTATCGTGGTATGCATACTTGAGCCGATCTAATCTTCCTGTCATTGTTCCAACCAACTTCACACCCTGTGGCAGTGAAGGGGTGAGTAACGCGAACTTGACTATCCGTCGAGGTGTCTGAACTCCTAGTCGAACAGGCGGGAGATATGGTGGACATTACGATGCAACATTCTCATCATCACTGAAGTCTTCTAAATCTTCAGGTGGAAGCTCTACCGAACCAAGAGGATTCATCTGAATCACGGGATCCTCCAGTGTCTTTCCTGATGGTTTGTGCCTGTCTTCATTCCGCTTAGAGCAAACTTCTGCCTTAAACTTATTTATGTTAGATCATGTCTGCATTGGTTGATTCGGCTCTGGGGAAGTCTCTTCACGAGGTGCAAATGCAAGTGGGTTCCTCATAAAGTTCTGCAGATCCCTCTTTCTGAACTCTCTCAACAATTGCTGGACTTCGTGATTAGCTGACATGGACTCAACTGTGAAACTCAAGAAAATGTGTAATGCAAAATTCGCAAGCCTGGGTGTCTTCTTATAGGATCCAATGACCAAATATGCCATAACTATGCATTAAAGACACCAAATCTAACCGAGCGGCGGTAGATCTTGTCCAAACGGTGCTAGATTTCCCAAATATGGCTGTGGATTCGACCAAAATCTCATGAGTACAGGTAGTTAATGCAATTAACATACTGGCACTGCCAAATCTGATTTTTTCCAACAGTCACATTTTAAGCTTCGACACACCTTTCTTCTTCGGCACAATCACTAACTTTAGCTTCGCCACACTAAGGACCTTCGACACAATATAGACCTTCAACACATTCTGACACAAGCTTCGATAAAACTTCAAACTTCGACCCACGATAGAATTTCTTCCATAACCTTCGACACTTCAAAAATTTTCCAACAATCTACCGAAGCTTTCTGAGAACAGCTTCATTATAGTCTAGTACCCAATTTCAACTGTTCTTGGTACTTAGACTCTTCTTCTTGCTATTACTTCTGATCAGGGGGCACAGGCCCGTCCCTGTACTTCTTTAATCTACTTCCATTCACCATGGAGGGAAAAATTTCTCCATTCAAATTAGCTAACTAAACGACACCACCATCGGTAATTTTCTGAACTATGTATGGTCCTTTCCAATGTGTCTTGAACTTACCTGGGAACTTCATGAATTTACTATCATACAAGAGCACAAGATCACCATTCTGAAAATGCTTCTTCTTAATGTGTCTATCATGCCATGCCTTTTCTCTAGCTTTCTGTACTTGCTGTTGGAAACCTGCAATGAATCTGTCTTCTTCTAGTTCCAGTATCTTTGCCAGCCTTTCATTCAACATGGATGGATCATCCATCTCTGTGAAGGTAGATATTCTAAGGCTAGGAACAATGTACTCCATGGGAATAACTGCTTCCTGTCCATATACCAGCCTAAAAGGTGTGTGGGCTGTCAACTTCTTGCAAGTGGTTCTATAAGCCCATAATACTGCTGGAATTCTAAGATCCCAATCATTTCTGTTAACATTACAAACCTTCGTTAGAGCATGCTCAAGAATATTGTTAAAGGCTTCGACGGTTCCATTTGCTTGAGGATGGTAGGTAGTACTCTTTTGATGATATACTTGAAATTCTTTGGTCAATGCTTCACTAGTCTTATTCATAAAATGTGATCCTTGATCACTGATAAGAATTCTAGGACACCCAAACCTCAACAAGATATTATCAAATATGAACTTCGCAGCTGTAGCAACGCTACAGTCCTTGACTGGTTGAGCTTTGGCCCAATGCATAAGGTAATTAGTTGCTGTAATAATGTATCTTGCTCCAGATTTCTTTGCAGGGGGATTGATTGGTCCAACAAAATCAATAGCCCACTTCTCAAATGCTTGTAAAGTTACCTGTGGAACCATAGGAATATCATCCCTCCTGGATGGTTTGCTTGTCCTCGAACAGATATCACAGCTGTAGCAATACTCTCTTGCATCCTTATGAATCGTAGGCCACCACAATCCAGCTGTTAGAATCTTCTGTGCTGTAGCTTTTCCTACATAATGAGCTCCTGCTACTCCAGAATGTGCCTCAGCCAAAATCAATGGCTTTTCATGCTCCAGGACACATCTGCGTAGTATTTCATCAGGTCCCATCTTATATAGCTGTCCTGCTATCAAGGTAAAGTCAGCTACTCTAACCACCAGCTGCTTCTTCTGCTGTGTTGTCATCTCAGAGGGTGCAAAACCTGTAGACAAGTACTGAACAATATCCTGAAAATAGTCATCAACTAGCTGGATGGCAAACAACTGGGCATCAGGAAGACCTTTGTCCAAACTAGTGGGCTCTTCTCCTGACTTGAGCCTTGACAAGTGGTTAGGTCCCAGGTTAAGTCTTCCTGGCTTAACTATGATCTCAAATTCATACTCCTGAAACAAAATCAGCCATTTGCATATCCTTCTACCTAACACAAGCTTGTTAACCAAATACTTCAAAGCAGAATGGTCAGTGAACATATTAAAATGAGATCCTAGCAAATAATGTCAAAATTTTTGCAAGGCATAAACCATAGCTAGGCCTTCTCATTCTGTCGTAGTATAATTATTTTCTGCCTTGGATAATTTTCTACTTGCAAAAGCAATAGGGTGATCAATATTACCTTCACTTGACTGAGCCAATACTATACCTAAAGCAATGGAAGATGCATCGACATGAGCATGAAACTCCTTACTCCAATCAGGGAATACTAATATAGGGGCAGTTACCATCTTTTCTTTCAAAATATCCAAGATTTCCTGACATTCAGGTGACCACTCAAACTTAATATCTTTCTTCAATTTCTTTTCCATAGGGGCTGTAATCTGAGCATATCTTTAAATGAATTTCCTGTAATATCCAGTATGACCAAGCGTAGTGTGAAGTTGCTTAACAGACTTCGTAGGTGGCAAGTTCACAATAATGGCTATCTTCGTAGGATCCACCATCAATCCTTGCTTGCATACAATGTGACCTAGAAGAATTCCAAAAGGTGCACAAAAGAGACAGTTCTTCAGGTTCAATGAAATCTGATGTTGTCTACACTTGTCCAGCATAAGTCTTAAACTGGCTATATGATCTTTTAATAAACCAAAGATAGTCCAATCATCGAAGTAAACTTCCAAGAACTTATGAATAAATTCCTTAAATGTAGATATGACTACTCTGGAAAATATAGCAAGTGCATTCTTCATTCCAAAGGGCATAACAATATATTGAAAATATCCCATTTCTGTAGCGAAGGTTGTTTTATGTCGATCCTCTGGAGCAATTCTTATCTGATGGTAACCTGAAAATCCATCAGTGAAATAATACACTTCTTGACCTCCGACATTGTCTAAAACTTCATATGTAAAGGGAGTAGGAAAAGGATCATGTAAACAGGCATCATTCAGCTTCCTCAGATCAACACAGATTCTGATTTCTCCCTTGGTCTTCTTTTCTTGTACCAACATAGGGCTGACCCATTCCGACTCTTTGACAGGCTCAATGATTCCTGCAGCGCGCATTTTATCTAGCTCCATCCTGACTTTTTCTTTATACTTAGGGTTCAGCCTATAAGGGCACTACTTCATAGGCTTTGCATCTGCTTTCAAAGGTATTTTTATCACTCCTATATCACCAAGGATACCTTTCATTTCTAAGAACTTCATCGGAAATAAGTCCTGATACGCATGGAGGAGTTCAATCACTTTGCTCACCATTTCTTCGTCCCAATAATCTCCAATGGTAGCATACTTAGGAATTTATTCTGATCCAATGTTTACTTTCCTGGTTTTCAAGGGTTGAGTTACTTCAGGTGATTCGACTGCTGGTCCATGTACTTTGCAATGTCCTTCTGACTCAGGAATATTAATGTTGTGAGGGTCATCGTCTTCATCAATGGCGAGTTTATAGCATTCTACTGCATTAGCTTCTTGTTCCTTCCAATCAGGTTGGTACTCTGCTATTTCTTGATCATCAAACACCTTAGTATGGATCAACCTAATAGCTGCGTGCAAAGCAGGGAAAACCTCATTAAGAGAAAATGTGAGCACAAAACTATCAGCAAGGCTAACCCAACTTATAGTACCATGGCGAAGCTCCACCTCCACATACTAGTTCTTTCCTACAGGTTCCAGAGTGTGTACAAACCTGTGTACCCATTCTTCATAAGGTACATGCTTCCATGCTTCATAACACTGCTACAAATGTTCCTGAGGGCTAGTCTTACCATTAAATCTTCTTTGTACCTCCTGAGGTTGATCCATGAATCTCAGGCGAAGAAACTTTTGACAAGATCTCCAACTATGAATATACTTTTTATGACCATTCCACCATTTGGCAGCTGTGGCTCTGAATACTGAATCTAGAGTCTCCATTTTCTGTGAATCTGGTACTTTCTCTGAGAATTGTACAATAAAATCTTTTGGGTCTGTCAGGCCATCAAAAGTAGGTAAGATTCTTGTCTATGAGCCAACCCATATGATAGACTTAGTAATTCTTGCACATCGATGTCCATGTAGCTCATAAAGTCGATTATGCCAATTCTCTAGGCCTTCGTCTGAATCAGTCATGCAAGAACTGTCACACTGCCAATCCATTATACCTTCAGCAGTAGGGTTAACATAGTCTTCTTCTTTAGCTGTGATGTTGTAAATATGATCCAAAACATCCTGATCTTCATCTCTAACTAGCTCTGTATACCTTTCTCCTTGAGAAGGGTCCAGCGGTACTATGACTCTCAAGCCTTTTCCTTCAAAATTCATCTGTCTATTCTTAAGGTTGATTACTGCATAATTGTCTAGTGCCCATTCAATTCCTATAAATGTTGGATAGGGGTTGCTATCATCAATTATTTCAATGACTTCAAAATTTTCTAAGGTATTGACTCCATCAATATCCACTGGTACACTAGGGAATCTTCCTAAGGGCACAATCTTCTGCTGATTGGCTAATATCAACTATATAGGGGACCATTCAAGCGTAGGTTTTCCCATTTGTTCCCATGTCTGCTTAGTTAGGACATTCACTTCTGATCCCAAGTCTAAAATGATATCAGTCATGTCATAATCTCCTATCTGAGCATGCAATCTCATTTCTCTTCCAGTCCTTCTAACTCTATTAACGGTTTTTCCTCTATCAGAGCTTTGCTAAGGTTCACAAGATGCAATAACTTTCTGTAACTCAGTCATAGCATTCTGATTTCTTAATAGCTTCATACAACTCTGTAAAAATGATGTCAGTGTACTTACTTGATCCGATGAAGCTTCTTGAAACTGTAACTGCTGTTGATGCTGTTGCGTAGTTGCTACTGATGTTCTCAGATCAGCAAAGTCTTTTTTAGCTTCCATAAATGTTCCTTTTTCTCTTCCAACATCGAAGGCTATTTCCCCTTATTCGGCACCTGCATCGTAGTTCCACTCCTTGTAACAATGTTAAGGGTTGGGATAGGTCTTTTCTCTACAGCAATCATCTGAACATTCTGAGTAGGAGCACCATTTATTTCTTGTATCTTGGCTATCAACTGTGGGCATTGCTCAATCACATGATCTACTGCTCTGCAATATCAACATGTTGTAGTTGGTTTTTGACATTCTCTAGCTACATGTCCTGCCTCATTACAGTTATAGCAAATAATCTGGCCCCGTCCTCTTCCAGGCATACCACCATGACCACGACCTCTGAAATTACCTCGACCTGGTGTACCACCACAGTAACCATATCCATCATTGCCTTGTGCATCGGTTTGTACCCTATAAGCATCATAGGTTCGCTCTCTCATGAGGTCAAAGCTGCGACATTCATCTTTGTTGTGTCCAACTGACTTACAGAACTTGTAGTAGGGATTCTTAGGTACTTGAAAATATCTCTGCACTAGATAGCAATCTTCAGGTCAATGCTGACCAATTGTTCTACAAATCTCACAATATAGGACATTAGGGTTAAACGTGTTCAGTGCACCAGTATTCAAATAATTTCTTAATGCAGGACACTGTTCTTTGTCATGACCTTCTGTCTTACATCATGTACACCAAACCTCTTCTCGAATATATTTCCCTTTTTTTATGTCACAAAGCTCCAAAGCCATTTCTGCTAACTGTGCCTGTATCTGGGCTATTCTAGAGTTATCTCCAACAGGAGCTGTTTCAATTTTCATAGCAATTTCCAATGCCTCTTGCTGATCAGCAACCTTCTATTGCATAAGTGGAGTCTTGATATGAGGCAATAGTGCTGCAATGAACCATTATTTATGTTGTTCTAATCCAATAGTGAAACTAACTTGATCCAACAGAACCTTGAACCTCTGATCAAAGTCCCAAACTGATTCACCTCACTTCTGCCTGAATTTCTTTCAGTTCAGTTATGCACTGTGACTCCGATTTAGGCTTCTTGAATTCTTTGATCATTTCTTTTTTAATATCAGCAAAGATATAGTTCTGAGTACTGGAAAACTTCATAAACTAGGTCAAATCTCAGTCTCTGAAAGAGGTGACCAGCTGCACTCTTCTTGTATTTTGATCCATAATATTCTTAGCAGTCCAAACAGCTTCGCATAAGAACCAAAACTGCTCTGGATCCTCTGATCCAGTTCCTTTAAAGACTGGGAGCTTGATATCATCATTCACATGGGCCATAGTGAATCAAGGGGGAGGAGGAGGGGGAGGAGGAGGAGGAAGAATGGTAATAGGGGGAAGGGAACTTACTGAGGTAGAATAACCTGTGACAAGACTACTCGGGCTAGGGTTACTTTCAGACTACGAAGGGTTCTCAGGGATAACAGATCTTTGCTGCGGAGTTTTAGGAGGGCTTCCAACAAAAGGGGTTTCTTCAGATTCAGATTCTTCTAGAATTAATGAGGTATAGTTGGTATTCTGGCCAAGGATATAGGATCCAAGAGTTCTCTTGTATATTTTACCATTGTGAAGCAAACCACTTTTCTCGTCGAAGTCACTTTCGCTTTCAAACATAGGTTAGTAGCAATAAATATAGCAATCTGATTGGATAAGCAATGTGTGTTTCTCAGCCAAGAGCATTTTAATTTTCAGACTTAATGAATTCAGGTACTTACCCCTTGGTCCTTTGAAAAACTGTCTTTCTGCTTCACTAAAAGAAGTATGTGTGTCGATGGCGAACTCCATCACAAATGCTTCGAGGGTTCGCGTTGTCCAGAAGTCAACAGCTCTTGATACCATGTTGTTCAAACTTTTCAACAGCGTAATTCTTTCTGGGGTCCAGTCAGGAGACTGATCTTCTTTGAAGTTTGTCTTTCTTTCTGTCAACCTGGATAACCATTGGTGCAATTCTATGTGGATACTAGCAAAGAAAATTTCATAAATATCAATAAAAACGTACTTTTACAGGAATTTGTCTAAGCTACGATGAGGGTCCTTATTCTCTTGTTCAGCAAATTTCAGATAAGTATCTCCGACCCAGTCACTAATTTCTTTTACTGAGGGCCTCCAAAACATATCCCTCTTGAAGAAGATACTGGTTCAACCGGCAATGGAACCAATTTGTTGGGCGGATGGGGCAGACCCGGGTTCTTATGCTTTTATCTTCACACCAACAAACAAACCCATAGTGTTGGCCCTTTCGGAAACAACCTGTGAACATGTTGTAGTCTCACCCGAAATAGCTATGGGGTGCCACAGAATCAGGTTTCTGCAGGCGAAAGAGGGATATTAGTGTACCTTTATCCTTAACAAAGAATAATTATGCAATACAGAGCTTCGACATTCACTTAAATAGCTTCACAGTTAGATAAAAATATAGCTTCTTGCTTAACCCTTAACTGGGAATTCACAACGAAGTTAATACTTAGCAAATTATCTTACTTTATCATTCATCCACTTATCAAATGCATAAAAACATCATAGGAACAAAATAAAAAAGAACCACCACAACACAAGATATATGTGGTTCAACCCCAGTGTAGGGGCTACGTCCACAGAACTGTGTTTATATTCAACAATTTACAAAACAATGCAGTTTCGATCTATGCACTCAGCTACAGAACCTTTCTTCCAAAACCCTCTGCACACTCAGCTGGGACTTAACCTTAAACCCAAAAATAGACCTTAGCTTCTTCGCATCACATCATCATCATAACACAAAAGATTCCTTTTTTGAATCCTTTACATAAGTGCCTATTTATACAAGTGCACTATTACAATACCATGGGCTTAAACCATGGGTACCCAAAAACCATGGGACATTTACAAAAAGAGGGGCTTCAACCCAACCATGAAGCCCCTAAGACTATTTTGGACCGCAACTCCGCTTACAAGCTTCGCACCAAAACCGCGGAGCTGCCAAAATTAAGGACCTTCAAGGTCCGAGCCCCAACAGTAGTGGGAATACCTTAATGTCTCCTACTCGATGGATTATTCAAATGTTTGACTTCAAGTCCTTGTATTCACATTTGTTATAATGTATTAGGTACCTTGGGAACCGTTTTAATTAATGGTGGTTTCCCTCACATTTGTTAATGGTTCTCATCATTGAATGGTAATCAAACGGTTTCCTCCATATTCAACTTCAGCTCCTTTATTCGCATGGCTAGGATTCGTACCTTTTGGGAAAGTTTGGATTGAAGACCTTGGGCCAACAGTAGCATTATCATGATTTTTCTATTTCCCAAGTTGCGCAAGACCTTGTCACACTTTATATAACATTTTGCTGAGACATAGATCCACCTTGTATTTTTGTGGCTATGATCGATTGTCAAGTATGGATCCACCTTGTTCATTTATGGCCATGACTCCTTTAGATTTGATATGGCTTCTTTTTGCATATTGAGTGACCATGATAGTTTCATCAGTTATACATATGTTGGATCCACCTATATTTTTATGGTGGTGTTTTGTATATGGACTTGTATGTCCCAGAGATTAATTTTTTCTGACATTTATCTCTCTTTCAGGTACCTTTGTTCGAGCCTTTCGATCTTGGATTCTTTTCTCTCTCCATACTCAATTGTTTCCTTTATAATGTATTTCGGCTATCTTCTTCCCCTATAACCTCATACATTAGGGGACATCTATTATAGCTCAAAATGACACATCTCTTCATGTGACCACTTTCCCATGATTTCGTCGCATGTCGACACTTCCATGATGACACTTCATGAAAGTCATTGAAAGTCACTGAAAAAAACACCTAACTTGGAGGACCCATATCTTGAGTTTTGTAACTTTGTTTGACCTCATCTCTACACTGTTGGAAAGGTATCTGTGTTAGATAAAACTTTCCAAAAGACACTAAAGTTTTAAAATGCCCAAAAATACCCTAAAAATGAGTTTTGGATGTGTACGCGACTTTCCTTAAGGAAACCCACGTACGTATGCAAATTTGTATGTATAATAGTCACATATGCCTTAAATACATGACTTTCTACACTGAAACCTGTGTATACCTCCTCATGTATGTGACTGTTGTCTCTGCAACCCGCGTACACCTCCTAAAAATGTCAAAAAAATACGAATTTTGAAATTTGGGTAGTTTGTGTAGTTATGCAACTAACTCCTTTAGTTGTAACTACTTTATCTTCGACCCTAACTCTTCTTTAAGCATATAAATAGAGGTATGGAGGTCCATGAGAGGAGACTTGAATCTTTGCATCATTATGCTGGAGGAATTGGGACTCTCTTTGCCCACACCTTTGCCCTAGAAGCTTTCTCCTTGTGTTGCAGAGCTTGGAGGCTGAGTTCCTTGGAGAAGAGAAGTACCAGAACTAGATCAAGGTTTTGTGAGGTGTTGAACTTGAAGAGAAGGTATACTTGTACTTGTTTTCAAGATTAATAAAGATGTGATGTCCTTCTTCTTCCCAAATTATTGTTCAATGTTTGATTGAATATTTGTTTATGATCATATGATGATGTTAGTCAGATCATTATTTCATGTTTATTTGATTATCATTTCTTTATATGTGGTCATATTGGTTTGAGGAAGGTATAATTTGTTTTGCAGGTCTCTTGGAGAAAGAGGAGCAAGAAGAGGATTGAAGGGCTGCTTGGATCAACCTTTGTTTGGTTAAGGTATGAACCATTTTGATCTCTGATCTTGCTTATATATACTTGTAGAACCATTTGCATCCACCTTTCAACCCCAATATGTTGATGGCCTCTTAAACCCTAGCCATAGGATACTTTCCTTTACAACACATGACAAAAGAATACCTTCCTTGTTAAGAGGGATTGTTGAAGAACGTTACTTTGGGAGATATTCTTGTTGTAATTTTATTCTTCTATTTCCCTAGAGATATTTTATTGATGTACTTGGTCATGTAAAATTCTTTGTAAGAGTCAATGCAACCCTTCTATTGTAAGCCAGGTCAATAGTACCCACAAAAAATATTATATAAATGTTATTTTGAGTCTCCCTATAGAAGTCGTACTTGTAAGAGTAACAAGTCAGCCCTGTTAGGTAAAAAGGTCACTCACTTTATGAGTATAAATAGAGAGCTCACACCTCTCATTTAGACACACACTAAACTCAAGCAAGTGGGAAAGTGAGAAAGAAGAAGTATCTTCTTTTTTCTTCGAGTTTTATCTTATCTTCGTTGGAATTGAACTTGGTTATAGAAACTATACTAAAGAAGATGTTGGGATTTCTCCTTTATAGTTTCCCAGAGAAAAATATGTGTGTTTTTTTGTCTTGTTGTGCTTGTATTTCATTTAGTGTATTTCTATGTTGATGATGGAATGATTCTAAATGTTTAAATATCTTCTATAACCAGTAAAATTATAACAAGGGAGGAATTTACTGTCCAAAATTGTTTCCAAAAATGTTAATGAACTGAATGAGAAGAGCAATTTCCCCTTAAGGGAAGGAGGAAATGAATATTTGGGAATTATTGAAAATAGGGAAGAGGTGAGATAAGAGGAAGATCAAACACAATTCCAGAAACATAACCTTTCTCAAAATTCTTCTTAAAATAAGCATAGCCATGGATTTCATTTTTAGGCAAAGAGATGGCCAAGAAATAATAAGATCATAGCATTAACCTAACCATCCATGTTTTAGCTCCAAAATACACCAGGAGGCCATTTAAGAAAACCAAGTGTGTGGATGTCAAAATTTGAATTCATTGAGTAAGTGGATAGTTCATGAGCCTTCGATGCACTTTTAGTGGGTGAGATCCCATTGTTTGTGTCAGTGTTACCGAAAATACTCATCCAATGCGGACAAAGGATATTTCCCTAGCATGAAAGACTGATTACTAGAATAGAATAGCTACAGAACATACAAAATCTTATGACGATTATATAAACCTCTTGAATTTACTTCTCTTCTTACCTTCCACAGGATGCAAAGGTTTGATCTTGGACGTGTTTGATCTCCATGGATGTCCTGCAAGAAACATACAAAAATACAAACCGAGATAAGAGTAACAATATAGCTTAAAATTCTTTGTGAAAGACCAAGGAGTTAAACAACAAGCACATCATAATAATCATATTCTTGGCTCGCTAAATTGACACTCTTTTGCACCTCTTTACACCATCCATTTACATCTTTGATCTCTTCATTTGATCCTTTTATCCCACAAATCCTTCTACATATTCACATATTTACCCAAATATTTAGCAAGTATATTAAGGTATCATAATTCATCAAAATATTTAATTTCCTTTGACATAATGCTTAAATATCATTTCTTGAAGGATTTGTGACTAATTGTATTTTTCCAGCATACTTTGATTTCTGCAGCACACATTGGCATTTAGCAGTAGTTAGATATTATGAAGATTCTCCATGCATGGCCAATTCATTCAAACAAACTCGATTCTATCCATATTAATTTTTGCGGATGACTCATGTACAATTAATGCAATCTTTATCTCTAGGAACTATGTGCCATAGAGATGAAGATTTGCTATTATATAGCAAACCAAAGAATATCTTGAACATGAAGGAATTAGCTATTTTTGCAGTTGTATCATTAATGGAAGATAGAGTCCATTATTGTAAAATCAGAATTGGTTATTTTAGACTTCGAGCTATAAAAGAGCCATGGATCGAAAATGTAAAAGGGGATGTATGTGTATGCATAATACAATAAACGGATAATAGAAGAATTGCGTTGCTTAAGTGTTGGTTTCTCTGAATTAATCAGATGTCAATTTCATATAATGTTATTCCTATTATTTTAGGTACTGATGTATATGTTTCTTTGGATTGTAATCAATTTGTTTTCCATTGTCATTATTTTCTTCATTATAAATCATGGTTGTAGCTTAAAAGTTAGTCTGCAAGTCATTTAAGGACTTGTGTCTTTCTTGGAAAGGATCCACCAAGAAGACCATAAGCCCTTCTTTTGTAAATTTAGTTCTTGTATAGCATAGATACGTTAATTGCTATTTTATTTTTTTATTAAAAGGAAGAATTGTAGTTAGTAAGATTGTTAAGTGACTGTAAAAATTAGATTTATAGATGTTGGAAATCATTGATTTTATTGTGTGATAATTATGGAATAATGTGCACAATATTGTTAGTTTAGAATTGAGCTAGGGTATTAGGGTAGGTTGATTTAAAAGTATTGTTTTAAATACTTAGTGTTGTAGGTATGATTTGTTTTGCTGTAGATTTTAATTTTATTTTAAAGTCATACATTGAGTCTGTAAAGTTGGGTTCCCAATGAAATGAACTTAATTATATTTTCTTCTAAATTATAGAATATATAGATTGCATTTATTTTTATTATAATTTGAGTTTTAAGTTAATTCACTTCTGTCTTTAAATTTAATTACATATACTGATTCTTCAAATTACATTTATCTTATTGTAGTTTTAAAATATAAGTTAATTCAGGAATAGTTTCAATCATAGAAGAAACCCATTTTAAAGATTAAGGTGAATAAGTAAGATATACACTAATATTAAATTTCTTAAAAGACAATTCACTAATAAGAGCTTTGATGTACTAAAATTTCATAATCTCACTTTCTGTCACTTACTCTATTTTCTGTGTTAATATCTAGTTTCTGCTCATTTAGTCCTAGTTCACTTTCTGTTACTTGCTTTGCTTTTTGTGTTGATATATAGTTTTCTATTTAAGTTTCTGAATTATGTTAGATAGTTCTTATTAGTATATGCTTCAGTATTAGAATTGTTTTGAAGATAGTTTGAAGAGTATTTTCATTTCTGCAATTAGGATAGAATATGAATTCGAATGTTTTATAGGTCTTAGATGTGAGAGTATTTAGTTAGTATTAGGATTTTACATTTGAATAAGTTTGATGGTTGATAGATTAGAACTATTAGTATCAAGCATTTTTGAATAATCCCTATATTAGAGTAATTCAGCTTAGAATATATTAGATTAGGACAGGTCCTAATCCTGCATATACAGTGCGTGTGCCTCAAAGTTTACCTCCCTGGGTTGACATTTTATGAAGGATATTTGTAGTGATATATTTACTCGACATTTTGGCGCCGTTGCTGGGGAGGTGCTAAAGGAATTAGAGTCTAGATAGATAGGCTGTGTTTACATTACACAACAAGGGGGAGGGGAGAACAATAAGACGAGAGGTAAGAACCTGCGCATCCACTATAGTAGGTTGCCTCAAAACCTTGTTTTCCTTTTCTACACAAGTTTGTTTGATTTATTTAGAATATATTTCCCTTTATGCAAATGTAGATAGTTTACTCTCATGTAAGTTAATTTCAAGCATACATGTTTTTGAAATTTAGGTAGTTTCCTTTTCCTGTAGTTACTTCTGATGCAAGTATGTTTTTCCTTTCAATAGTATGCAAGTGTGCTCTTTCTTGAGCACAAGTAGGATTTCTTTCAAGTATAAATGTTTTTTAAAGTTTGTGGTTTCATAGTATAGAGTTGGATTGCTTTGATTTTCATTTTGATTGCATAGTAGCTTATTTAAATATTGGGCCAGTTTTACACTCAAAACATTTAATTTTAGTTTGGTTCCTTTGCTTCCAAATTAATTTCACATTTCTTCAATGAATGCATTTGATTTCCTACATGCATAATTTTTCTGCAAATAACTTAATTTAGATTTAAAATTTGAACTTTAAAAACATTTGGGTGCTATAAGAACCATGTTACTAACCCACCTATGAAGCAGGAGATTTGAACCAGTGAGTAAAGAAGGGATTATTACTACAAAGGGTTTCTTTAATCCTTGTTGCAACATCAGGTATGGAAAATAATCCATCTTCCAAAATGGGAAGCAAATCCATAAGTATCCTCACCACAAAGATCTTGATCTATACATTTCTCCTTCATCATTTGCTGAGGGAGCTCAAGAATCAGGGAAAGAAGCTGAAGAAGAAGAACAACTAGAACGTGAAATTAAAGAATTTATTGCTTTCCTGGTACTAGAGGAAGAATATCAACTTGAATTAGAAATTAAGGATAGTAAAGAAGAAATCCAAGATAGTCAAGAATCTATTAAGTCATGGACTAAATCAATCTTTCAGTTCTAGCCTGTTACTCTTCAGCAATTTTTGAAAACCATATCATATGAGAAGTTGGTTCCTCATGTCATGGTATTTGTTCATATACATTATGTCAACACGAATGTTTTAAAAATCCTAATTTGTAGGTGGCTACACTAGAAGTACTCATACATTTGAAACAATATTTCTACTTCCAGTAGTATAGGGTAGTGTAGGGAATAAAAAATAAAAGAAAAATAAAAAGTAAAGAAAAAATAAATCTCTACCGTGAAAACCCATTTTCTCACACAATCTAGCAAGGGTCTAGTTAGAAAACCAGGTGACTAGATGGCTAGGCTCCATAATAAATTTTGTTGGTGATACTTCATTTCTGCAAAAATTATATTTTGTTTTGTGCTCAGCTAGATGATGGGAGATTTTATTAAGGCTCTCTTTTCAGCAAATTTCAACCCATCGACTCCAAAACACTTTCTGGATCTGAAGCTTGAGACATTTTTAGGTACCTTGGAGCCTGCATGCCTCAATGGTAGGCATCCTTGTCATTTTCTAAGGAAATTCATTAATGTTTCTTGGAAAGAGAATTCTACAGTTCATTCGACTCCAACAAATCTATTCATGACTATTAGCATGTACCAAGTGCCTTGATTTCCATTAACATTAAGGGTGGAATATCTTGCATTGGTTAATAACTCTCCTCATTGGTTGGTAATATAATGATTTCTATTTATGTTCGACATCAAAAAATTAATTCACATAGGTAGAATTGCACAAGGGAAGGACGTGGATGAAGATCTTGCAGTTCTTTACTCGGTGATCATGGATAGTTTTCAGTGGTTGTAGCCTTCATTTTGGATACAGATAAGTCTATTCTTTTTCTACAGAAATCCAGTAACATTTAGCATAGTGGAAATCCTATTAGAATAAATATTCTCAGTTTTATAGCAGCACAATCTGTGGAATTAAAGCAAGAGCACCTTGTCACAGAAACTCCATTCTGTCATAGAATTAACAACATGCAGCAAAAACTCTTGACATCCAAAGTACTTTTGAAGAACTTTGTCCTTTAAGGTAACATTGATATAAGGTAATGATACTCTCCTTGAAATATGTTTTTGCATTAAATTTAAGGAAATTTTAGCATGGATTATACCTGCATACTTGCTAAGCCCATGCCCTCATATGATTTAGCCCATACTCCTGCTTATCATCTTCATTTTACATTTAGTTGTCATCATACTTTTTTTATTTTACCCTACCTCTCTCTGTCATCATTTGATAACCATCCTTATATCTTATAAATAAATATTCATCTCTATGGAACATAGTGCCTACATATGAAGATCTTATCACCTTAAAAATATATGATTACGTTCTTTTATGCATGCAATCCTCAATTCATTCCTTCATATTTTCCTACACAACATTTCATCATTGCACTAGCAGTCCAAAATTTTCATAAAGTTTTGAATGTGCCATAGATTTGAATGATTGTTAAGTACGGGGCTTACGAATTACCATTATACCCATAGCATTAGAAGCCTCAAGAGTTGTGTTGAAAACTTGTTATTCCCTAATTCAACCATCCTCATCATTTTCTAGTTTCTGTTTCATCCCTTGTTTCTTACCCAAATTATAGTCTCAGAGAAAATTATGGGGCGGAAGGACGCTGCATGCCATGAGCCGAGTTTTGTCAATATTGTAGAAGGTTTTCACGAATTCAGTGCATGAAAGGAAAGATTTAAAGGCATCTAGTATCAATTTTTCCAAAAATTTCAGGGGCATGATGATGAAATTACACTGAAATTCGCCTAGGGATTTGATGGGAAGGTCGTGCACATTGGCAATTTTATCATGGTGGTTTCTGAGAAAACAGTTTCCCATGCCATTGGTATGCCTCGTCCTAGGGAGCATTGGTTTAAAAATAAACCTATAGAGCATTCACTCTGTACCAGGTTTTTAAAAGAACACCAGTCTGCAAATTGGAAGAAGGGTTTTCCTCGAGATTGGATGTAGGGTGAATGGCTCAATGTGCTATATGTGTTACAGAAGTATTTGAATTGTGAAGTAAGGTATGTCACCACACTAAATTACCATATTCTCCTACTTGTAAATTTTGAATCAAAACTGGAAATGAATTTCCCTTATTTCCTATACAAGAGTTTAGCTAAGGTGTCAATAAGGGTTCAAAAGGATTCTAGTAACCCTTATAACAGTCTTTATCATCACGGGTTGGTCAAAATTCTCATTGAGAATGAGTTGCGCCTCTGAAAGGATAATTGGGCAAGTTTTTTGGACAGAATTCAGGGTTTTCCTTCATCCGCAAACCCTCATTCTCCATACATTCACGTTTCTCCTCAACCTGAAGGTTGTGAATTAGAATTTGTTCATGACCCAAAGCCAGAACCACCCCTAATTGAACTTTTCTCCTTTGTATTACGAAAACCCAAAAGGCAACGATCTCAGTAAAAAATCCCCAATGCAGCGTGGAACCACTAGAAGTATGACAAAACAGTTCATTAAATTCTATAATCTAGCCCTCAAGATATAGTCATCTATTTTTTTTTATTTGGAGGAATCCCCTGACTCAGAGCCAGGTCTCCCTGAGAATAATACTCCAAGTCCACTTCCTCCATCACCTCCTTAGGAATTTGATTTTGTACATGTTGAACCTTCCTATTTCATTGTTCTTGATTTTGGTTATGAACTTGTAAATCCTAATATGCATGCAAATCGTCCTGTTCCAAAATATGGCCATGTAGAATATACTCCTGAATTGTTTAATCCTCAACAATTTGATTATGGGTCTCCTGATGATAATTCACCTACACAAGAACCATGTGATGAACATATACCTGAATTCTTGGCAACTTCAACCATTCCTTCTATAATTTCCCAGTTGTAGAAGAAAAATAAGAAGATTAAGAAGCTCGAAGTAGTGATCAGGTCATATGATCAGTCCCAACAAGAAAAATATCTATTGCTTGCAGAATCTAAGAAATATAATGAGCAATGGAGAGATTATAGTCTTAAGCTCTTGTAGAAGAATGAGAAATTGAGGGGAAACCATGACATAGCAGTTGTAGGTATAAAACGCCTTCAAAAATTAGTAAGGAACTGGAGAGTTGAGGCTTGTAAGCACTTGTCACATATCAGTATGTTAAAGAAGAAATTGAAGAAGCGATCAAATCCAGATGGTAGAAACTTGAACATTGTGTTCAATACAGCATAAGCCATGTCAGTTATATTAAAACTCAAATTTGAAAATTTGAAGACTCTATTAGGTATGTTTGCATGGGAAATGCAAACAGTTAGGTGTGGGAGAGAGAGTTGCCAGAAAATAGGCCGGAAAAGAATTAGATAACATTGATTATGTTAGCAAGGTTGGAAATCAGTTTTAAAATTCTTTTAGATTTTGGAAAGACATGTTTGCATGAGGACATGCAAATACTCAGGTGTGGGATTATGTTGGCTTGCCAAATTGACACTCTTTTACACCTCTTTGCACCCTCCATATACACCTTTGGTCTCTTCACTTGATCGTTTTATCCCACAAATCCTTCTACATTTTCACATATTTACCCAAATATTTAGCAAGTATATTAAGGTATGATAATTCATCAAAATATTTAATTTCCTTTGATTTAACGCTTAAATATCATTTCTTGAAGGATTTGTGACTAATTCTACATCATATTTTTATTTCTGCAGCACACATTGGCATTCAACAGTAGTTATATATTATGATGATTCTCCATACGTGGCCAATTCATTCAAACAAACTCGAGTCTATCCATCCTATTTTTCATTGATGACTCATGTACAATTAATGCAATCTTCATCTCTAGGAACTATGTGCCATAGAGATGAAGATTTTGTAGTAGATAGAACACTAAAGAATATCTCGAACATGAATGAATTAAGTATTTTCGCAATTGTATCAATAATACAAGATAGAGTTCATTATTGTAAAATCAGAATTGGTTACCTTATCCTTCGAGCTATAAAAGAGCCATGGATCGAAAATGTAAAATGGGATGTATGTGTATGCAGAATGAATGAACATTTAATAGAATAATTGCACTTCTTAAGTGTTGGTTTCTTTGAATTAAACAGAGGTCAATTCATATAATGTTATTCCTGTTATTTTAAGTAATGATGTATATGTTTCTTTAGACTGTAATCAATTTGTTTTCTACTGTCATTATTTTCTTCATTGTAAATCATGTTTGTAGCTTAGAAGTTAGTCTGTAAGTCTTTTAAGGACTTGTGTCTTTCTTGGCAAGGATCCATCAAGAATACCATTAGCCCTTCTTTTGTAAATTTAGTTCTTGTATAGCATAGATATGTTAATTGTTATTTTCTGTTTTTATTAAAATGAAGAATTGCAGTAGTAAGATTGTTAAGTGACTGTAAAAAATAGATTTATAGATGTTGGAAATCAGTCATTTTATTGTGTGATAATTATGGAATAATGTGCACAGTATTGTTAGTCTAGAACCGAGCTTGGGTATTAGGGTAGGTTGATTTAAAAGTATTGTTTAAATACTTAGTATTGTAGGTCTGATTCTTTTTTCTATAGATTTAAATTCTATTTTAAAGTCATACATTGAGTCTGTAAAACTTGGTTCCGAATGAAATGAGCTTAATTATATTTTCTTCTAAATTATAGAATATATAGATTGCATTCAATTGTATTATAATTTGAGTTTTAAGTTAATTCAGTTCTGTCTTTAAGGTTAATTACATATATTGATTATGCAAATTACATTTATCTTATTGTAGTCTTAAAATATAAGTTAATTTAGGAATAGTTTCAATCACAGAAGCAACCCATTTTAAATATTAAGGTGAATAAGTAATATCTACACTAATATTAAATTTCTTAAAAGACAATTTACTAATAAGAGCTTTGAAGTATGAATATTTCATAAGTTCACTCTCTGTAACTTACTCTGTTTTCTGTGTTAATATCTAGTTTCTGCTCATTTAGTTCTAGTTCACTTTCTGTTACTTACTTTGCTTTCTGTGTTGATATGTAGTTTTTTGTTTAAGTTTATGAATTATGCTAGATAGTTCTTATTAGTTTATGATTCAATATTAGAATGGTTTTGAAGATAGTTTGAAGAGTATTTTCATTTTTGCAATTAGTAGAGAATATGAATTCGAATGTTTTATAGGTCCTAGATGTGAGAGTATTTAGTTAGTATTAGGATTTTACATTTGAATAAGTTTGATGGTTGATAGGTTAGAAATCTTAGTATCAAGAATTTTTTAATAATCCCTAGATTAGACTAAGTCATCTTAGAATAGATTAGACTAGGATAGGTCCTAATCCTACATATACAGTGCTTGTGCCTCAAAGTTTACCTCCCTAGGTTGACATTTTATGAAGGATATTTGTAGTGATATATTTACCCGACACATACATACAAGTGCATGTGGGAAATAAACTACATTTGTATTAAAAATAAAAATAGGGAGAGTTTACAATCGATTCCTTGGTGTTGAAAACCCTTTCTCAAATGAACCTTTCCTCAAATCCTCAATATTTCCTACTAATCACCTAAGATTCTGACTAAATTTGGATGCAATAACGCATTCTTCCTCCCATTACCCATGAGGGGTAAGCTAGTATATAACGGCATGAGAGGATAGTATATGTTTAGTATTTTATGGGAGAGGTCGAGGGGTGATCCTATTATGATGGATATCGATATCCATGTGTTATAAACCATAGGGATTAGGATTTCATGAAGGAAAGCTTTGAGAAGTCTCTCGAACTTTTATTTTTTGCCTTCATAACTCGAACACCATACCTTGTTCAAGGGGAACATATGCTACCAAGTGGGAACTGCACCGTATGCATGAGTAAAAGGTGGCGGCACTGCTTACTGTAGAGAGAAAATGAGCATTAATGATATGGGTAATGCAGTTTGTCCATAGGAAAGGAGCGGTGGTGTCCAAAACTTATGAATTTTTTCATCCTTACTCATTTCTAATTTTGAATTTTGAGGATTTCAAGGAAAATAATGATATTTTGTCCCATAACATGATGTTGATGAGAATTAGGTATAACAGAATGACCCCCAAAGCATGAGGCTAGAGGGAAAGGATAGGAAAAGTGTTTGTAGGAACAAGTTATCACTTCGAGGAAATATTCCAAAGATCAGAAATGTTCAACAACCAAGGTCATCCTACAGTGCAATTACACTTTGATACATATCCATATGACTCCCAACATGGTTGCTGACCAATACAACATAGATCCATGTGAGACATAAATATCATGGCTACTAGAATACAATGTAGATCCATGTGAAGAAGACTCAAACCTGGACATAACTACTAGATATATAATGTAGATCTATGCCATACAGATGCAAATATGAGCATAACCATGACCATACAAATGTGGATCCATGCTACGAACCCTACAAATACTCCAACACAACTTGGGGAAAGCAATGAGTGCTTAACATACACCTAGGGTCTTTGCCTCGTCTTCAACAAGGTACAATTCTATCCATGTGAATACATGTCTTGAAGTCGAGCATGGTAGAAACCACTTTATTATTGGTCAATGATGAGAACCATTAACAAGTGTGAGGGATATCATCATTATTTCCGATGATTCCAAACGTACCCTAGTACATTCCTCTGAATGTGAATAGATGGACCAATGTAGAACACTCGAATGAATCTTTTGATCGAAGTTCAATGATGTGAACCATTGTCTAAAGCGAGAAAATTTGTCATTGATGTATATAGGTTTGAAGGTAATGACTTGTTTCTAATACTAATTCCCATAAAATTTGTTTAAGTCGACAGGAATAGTCTTGTTGAAGGAGGGCCATGATGAATCCCTCATCAACAAAACAAAACTTAGAACAAAGTTATGTAATTTGAGTATGAAGTAACCATATGACTGACTCAAAGGTAACTAAAATTAAATTAGTTTTGACTGCATAGGGTAACTCTCAACATGACTTTCCTTTGAACATCGGGCAACATGATCGAAGACTTGGAAGCATTGACTTGACAGGATAGATTCCAAGACATAATGCGATGATGCATTCTTTGAAAGAATCAAAGGAGTGGCGTGACTCATGAAAGTGGATTGAATCAGAGACAAGTTGAATACCCAATCATTTGAATGACTCTGCATACATGTGCCATGTTCAAAGGTGACTAAACACTGTCATTATTACAAATGAAATATATTTCCCTTTCCTTAATTTCCCCATCATGATTGATGAGTTCCTCTTTTCATTTTAACGAGTTCAAAGAGGGTGAAAAATACCTTGGAGAACTCTTTCAATGACTAGAGTATGCATTTTTCGTAACTAGTCAATCCAAACCAAGAAAAGGATAAACTGTCGTTATAAAGATGACTCTTCAGGTCCTTTTTTGAGCGTGAAGCTGAGAAGTTCACTCGGCAATCTTTTCACATTTTAAGAGTCATAAAAGAGATTTAAGAGGAGTCTATTAGGGTTTCTTTTTCATAAAAAGGTTTAATGATCCCATAAAAGTAGTAAAATTTGACTCAAAAACTTAGTCCTAGGGTTTAACGAGCACAACTAAAGTTTTAAAATAGTGCTAAGAGAATTTTTTCATGTTTGAATCCAAAGAATGAAAAAGAGATAAAGTAAGCTCAAACCATTTTTCATGTTTTAAACAGAGCACAAAAAATGCAAAAAAGTAAGCTCAAAATCATTTTACTATTTTTAATGAACTCGAAGATGAGTTGGATGAATTCTCAGGGTATCTGCTTCATATTTTAATGAGCTTGCAATAGAGAAAGAAATATGCTCAACAAGAGTCTTTTCGGTAGTATTTTACCAACATGATGTACACAGATCGGCACTTTATCTTAGTAAAAAATATCCAGTGGCTCAGCTTCAACATAAAGAGGTTCAATACACGCCCCCTAAGATTCATTTTGTCTGCCTACTCTTTTTCTTTTACCAAACATAAAACTCTAGTTTACTACTGAGAAAAAGGTTCACTAGAGACCAAGGAAGAAACAGGACCTAACGATAGATAAAATGAAGCTTCAAGTCCTAAAACGGAAGGAAGAATCAATTCAAAGGGATGACTTGTTTCATTTTTACATAGGCTTGAAATAGAAAACAACTATTCTTGAAGGATGGTTTCATTTTTATGCAGGCTTAAAATCAAAAAAGTGAACTTTGCTTAAGAAAGCCTATTTCATTTTTTAACGAGCTTGACATATAAAGGGAACTATGCTCGGGAATGGTTTTATTTTTACACAAGATTGAAACTTAAAAAAGTATGATTGAGGTTGGTTTTATTTTTTAACGATATTGAAACCAGAAGTAAACTATGCTCAAGGTAAGTTTTATTTTTAACGAGCTTAAAACTAGAAACAAACTATTCTTAGAGACTTGTTTCATTTTTTAACAAGCTTGACACAGAATCAAAACTTTGGTTGTTAGTTATTAGCCAACATAATGTCTAGAGTTTTGTAGGTTTCCCCCATTATAAAAACCTAGTGGCTTGACTATAGTATAATGTCTATATACTGGAGACATTCCCCCAAAGCTTCCCCATGATGGGAAGAATCTATCAGTTGACAAATGACTGACATCCAACATGATATACAGAGTCGAGAGACATTGATGATGAATGGGAAGGAACTATAAGAACACGTGGGACACTCGGGAATTCTAATGAATAAGATTCATACAATGATCTATTTTAATAAAATAAAGGTGATTAATTGTCACAATATTCCCATCATGGGGAAAATGCATCACTCAAAAGACTGTGGATACTATAGATTTCATAGCATGAACATAATCTCCTCCAACGAGCAAATTAAAATATAAAGGAGCTTGGAATACAAGAACATTGATACAAACATTTTTCCCTCGTAAGGTAATAGGAAAATGAGGAAGGATCAATAATGGTGTAGTAGGTATTCTATTAAAAGGAAGTATCTGGTCAGAATTAGCTGGTACACGATCAGTAGAACGTATAACTTGCCAAGCAGTGGATGATAGAATACTAACAGAAGTGCCTTCATTAACAATAGTGTGAAGCATACTCCTAGAAGTAACTTGCATAGATATATGGAAAGAAACACTCCAAGGAATAGGAGATTATGTTAGATTACTCCAATTAAAGGAAATAACCTAAAAAAATTGGAGAGGTGTTTGTTGAAATATATAGAATTTCCCCTTGTGTAGAACAATCAAAACTGACTACAAAAACTTCTGATGTTTTCATTTCAATCTCAACTAGAAGAAAGGGACAAGATGAAGAATGTTTCAAAGTGACTACTTTGTTATTAACACTCTCAGGTGGAGATGTGGGATCAGGTGGAGAAGACATCAACTTGACCACTTTATCTTCACTCTGCAAAGAAAGAATGGGATCAATGATGGATAGAACTGAATTGACCACTTGGTCAACAAGTGGGGCATCAAGAGACAAGTTGCGATAACCTATTGGAATTTGTTGACGAGGAACAGCAATATATTCCAATAACTTTGAATCTTTATCCATGTGAGGACAAAGGTAGGTAAGGTGCATATCCTTACACAAAAAGAAAGGTTTTATGACTTTTCCTTTTCGACTCTTAACCACAGAGTCATTGGTAGATGGGGCAGCATTAGTATGATAACCAGAGGATGATGACATAGGGTGTTTGGAGTTACTATACCACACTTCCAAAACTTGGGAAAGACCAAGACAATCCTTTAGAAGGTGATCACCCTTACAAATCCTACAAGGGAATTTTGTCTTAAGAGTAGTTTTTGTAGGTACTCCAACACTCTCACTAGGAAGAGTAGTTGGTTGGGACATGGTCAATAGTTTTCCTTTATTATTATTAATCTTCATTTTATTTTTCTTCTTATTCACCTGATTATTAGTACTACAACTTTCAACATGTGAAGATGGAGAAATGGGAGAAGACACATTTGGTAAAGAAGATGGAGGATTCGCGATAGGTTGGTTTTCTCATGAAGGAGAATTAAAATCCTAGTCATAAGGTGGGGTTGGAATCATAGGGATAGAGAATAGCCATACAAGTAAAACTATATTCAATCTAGGAGGACTCAAGGTTTCGATGAGAGGAGGACCAACATTTCCCAGTGAAGAAAAAACAAAAGGTTCCCCTTGAGAAGGGACCTCTTGGTTGGTAGTACCAGAAGGCATAGACATAGCTATTTAAAAAAAATATATCTCTTTCTAAGACATTTAACTATACAAGAAACAAATTCTACTCGATATAAAGAAATAATCAAACATGTGATAGGAGTGGTTTGAAAGTTTGTATCCTCATAGGATTATCAAATCACCACAACCTGCGATATACCACAGTGTCCAACAATAAAACATGACAAGGAGGATCATGACCATACCCTTGCCTAAATACCTGACTACCTAGACAACACATGCATATAAATCACTCTGATTTTTGTTCTCATTGTATTGTTTTGATAGGATGGTCAAAGGGATTTTCTCAGTTGCTCTCAGGATTGTTGGAAGTGCTTCTTGGTATACACAAGGTACATGGGAGCTCCACTCCATAGTAGTGTTTTCTAATGAACAACCGTTTGAAAGGGGCCTTCCTATATACCACTAAGGCATGAAGTACCTTTCAATATACCTGAAGGGTACATGAAAGATCATTTGATATACCAAAATTATGTGGAAGAACCACACGATCGATGGGATGCAGTGCTGGAAAACAATGACAACTCCTACATTTAAATACGTTGAAAAAATTCTCTAACTTAACAAACAAATTGATAAATATTTTAAACTTAAACTAGAGTTTAATTTTATCTTGTATGGCTAAGTGAATGAATGGAATGTTGGACCTGACTCAAAACCATGCAAATATGAGTATGCAAGTCTTTTCCATTAGATGAAAACTATATATGGAAAGGAGAGAGATATTTTCTTTTCCTGAAACAAAAATTAAAAGATAAAAATAATATTTCAATAACCCATACAATTCAATGCTCAAATTCCAAAGAACTAAAAAAAAAACCAAAACCAAAACATGCACAGGAAAATGAAATGCAAGTTTTCCAATTATGATGAATAATATCTATAGAAAGGAGCAAGAGGTTTCAAGCAAAGAAACTAATGTAACATCCGATTCAAAAAACATAAACTTTTATTTGAATCCAAAGAGAATATAGATAAAATATATTGTAGAATTTATGATTTCTCCCCCTTGCATCCATCAGGGGGGTTTGTGTTTTAAACTACATTTCATTTTCCTCAAAAAGTAAGCCAAAAACACTCATAAATCAAAATTTTATGCAAGATTTCAAAAATCAATGAAGGATTGAAAAACATACCTGGCACCGTGCATTGAAAGTTAGGTATAGAGTATTACAAGTCCAGCACCGAGTTTTTTCAACATTTACAGAGCGGTGGCACTACTCTCTTTATACTAGAAAGATGCAATGGCACCACTATTTGCCTCAAGGAAAGGTGTGGTGGTTGCTCCTTTTACACTACCCAGGTGCGGTGGCCAAAGAATAATTTGAAATCACACACAGAGGTGAAAAAGAAAGACTTTAGAGCTCAGGTATTGGATCCAAATAACATATAAAAGTAAGAATCTGAAGCATTAGAGGCATATGAAGGCGGATCTAACAATTTCAAAACCAAATGTAAATAATACACTAGAAGATCGGATCTATGAACTGAAAATGAAAATGAAGACAAGTTTGGCAACAAAACAAATAATTTTGATTGATCTCCCCAGTATGGTCTCCAATTTTGTTACCAAAAATACTCAACCAGTGTGGACAAAGGTTGTTTCCCTAGCATGAAACACTCATTACTAGAACAAAATAGCTAAACAACATAGAAAATATTCTTAGGACTAAATAAACCTCTTGAATTGACTAGTCTTCTTACCTTGCATGGGATGCAATTAAAGGTTTGATATTGGAAGTTCTTGATCTATGTATATGTCCTGGATAAGAGTAACAAGATAGCTTAAAATCCTATGTCAAAGTCCAAGGAGTTAAAAAACAAACACATCATACTAATCAGACATACAAGTGCATGTGGAAAAGAAACTACATTTGTATTAAAAGTACAAAGAGGGAGAGTTTACAACCAATTCCTTGGTGTTGAGAACTCTTTCTCAAATGAACCTTTCCTCAAAACCTCAATATCTCCTACTAATCACTTAAGAGTCTGACTAAATTTGGCCAGAATTTGAATGAAATAATGCATTCTTCCTCCCCTTACCTATGAGGGGTAAGCTAGTATATAAAGGCATGAGAGGATAGGATACATTGAGGATTTCATGGGAGGGATGGAGTGTTGATCGTATTATGATGGATCTCGAGCTCCAGGTGTCGTAAACCATATTGATGAGGCTTCCACGAAGGAAAGCTTTGACAAGTCTCTCGAACTTTCATTTTTTCCCTCCATAACTCGAGCAATGAGCCTTGTTCAAGGGGAACAGGTGTTACCAAGTGGATTCTGAACCTTGTGCATGGGTAACATGTGATGGAACCACTTACTGAGTGTTACTAATATGTGTATCGTAGTTTGTCCATAGGAAAGTAGAGATTGTGGCCAAAACTTATGAAGTTATTCATCCTTGCTCATTTATAATTTCAACTTTTGAGGATTCCAAGGAAAAGACTAATATTTTTTCCCACAACATTATGTTGATGATAATTAGGTATAACTATTAGTCATGCAGATCTAGAAGGAAAATCTATGCTGCAGCACAGGTGTTGTTCTAGAGGTGCACGTTAATGTATTGCATATAAATAGAGTTTAACCTATATTATTGTGGCTTTTTACTGTTTTGAGGCCATTTTAGACATGATATGCTCTTTGGACCTTGTGAATATATCTTTTTCCATATGCATGTTATATGTTGATGATTCTTTACCATGTGAATCTTGAAATTGTTGTAGGTGTGCAATTTTTTTTTATAACAAATGACTCCTAATGTATGAGGTTTGGACGGAAGTGTAGAGTTGGTAATGCATCACCATTTCTTATGTGCTATTGGTTGGTTATTAAAACTGTGTTGATAAGAGTTACATTCCAAAGGGGAAATTTACTTATGTGTTGTTTTTATACAAATGAGGTGGGAATTCTGATTCTCGTGAAAATGGCCATAGTTGCTACAAAATGAAGAGACAGAGGGATCTCTTATAAAGTGTTGTGGGAATGGATCATGAAAAACTCAAACCACACAAGAGTATATGAACTTGGAATTGGTGCAACTAGTGTTGAAGAAGTGAAATTGTTGAGAATCTGAAGAATCCCAAAAGGGTGGGTGTCCACAATGGTTGTGGAGCCACTAAAGAATACACATGTACCATATATGATACTACTATCAATTTCCAGATGTGAGCATTGCTACCTTCAAAATGTACAACTACCCTTTAGGAAATTAAATGTGTTGTTGGAGATCATCGGGGATACTACTAAGTTAAGGAGCACCAACAAATCTACTTATTCAGCCTGAAGAAAATCCTTGTAGTGATTGGAAGGAATATCAAGGAACCACTGTGTCTACCTCAAATTTATGAATATAAGGTGTTGATGTCGACAAGAGCTAAATAATCATCATAAGACTAGGGTATTGTCTGACGAAGCAAGATCGTGTTGTAACCAAATGTGTGCCTAATTGAATTGACACAAGTCTATCTTGCAAGTGTGGGGCTGATAGTTCCTTTGATCGATGATATCTTGGGGGTTATAACTCAAGGCATCATGCTTTAGGTGAGAGTGTAAGGGAGGGAAACAAACTACATATGAATGGATTTGTTAAGGGCATGATACTTGAGAGAGTGGTGACTAAAAAAGACATGAATAAAGGGTACTATTTAAATCAATGTCATCAATCAAAGGAGGCTAGGGGTTTGTACCAAAATAACTTATGGGTTCCCATTTATTAGTGGATCTGGGAACTGTTTGTACATAAAGAACAATTGGTAGGGTCCCCATAGTTTTGGGCATGTTGGGCAACCATTTTATGGATGGGTGGGACTCCCAAAGATTTTGGCAAGTCAAAGAGTCAAATTTGATGATGGGAGGGGTTCCCATGATTTTGAGTGAATAGAGGAACCTTTCCAATATGAAGTGAGGGTTTTTTTTGAAAATGAGAATACAAGTGCCACACGAATCAATGTTATGCATAGTGTTCCTACGTGAATAATTGAGTATAATTGGTTGTCTCTAGGGGAGGGACGCCCTTTGTTGTCTCAACAGAGGTCATTATACGAAAGAGAATTGAATATGGGTTGAATGCTGATGGAGGTATGAGATGGATCATGTGAAATATTCTTCATAACTAGTGATAAGGAATTTGGAATTTCTAAACTCCTTAAGGTAGGGGAGTAAATGCACAACTATGGAATAATTGGCTTCAGGGATGTTTATTTTTTGGGAGGGAAACTTTCCTTGGACTTATGGGGAAATAAAAATCATGGGTGTTAATGTATGATAAAAGTGTGTTGAGGGAAAATAACTAAGGGAGAACGGAGTGGTCCTATGTTTGTACATTGATGGCACATCGAAACTGGGATGTAAAATGATGTCAAGGTTATGGTTACAAGAGGAAAATGTTGGTGCCAAGAGGCAAGTTCTATGATAATAACTAAAGAAAAATATTTCATTATTTCCAATGGAGGCTGATAATGGAACTCTTTGAGAAGAAAATTGCACATGTGACACACATACCCAATTGTAGTAAAGGAAATTAAAATTGTAAGCACAATGCATGAGTAGAAAATCAAAACATAGCGAACCTGACGAGTGCTTGAATCATGGAAATTTGATGTATATATGCATATGTTGTTCTTATTGGTGTTCAGTATTAGGTACGTGTACATGATGTTGTGTTTGATATGCAACAAATTATGATGATGTGGCTTGATGTATATGTTGATATGATCTATTTGTAGTAGTTTGCACTTTCCACATGCTATGAGATTCATGATCAACAGATGTTGATGGTTTGGATGTTTATACATGCATAGTTAGAGGTACTCGTACATGTATTGGATGACTTTGCTCAAATGTGCAGGTTTAGGTGTGGTGTATTATGTTCTAGTTCAATACCCCATTGGAAACCGCGTTGGTGAGTACATTGGCACTCCTTGGGACATGGGTGAAGATGAAAACTTCAAACTATTGTATCAAAAGGAATATGTGCAGATACTTATGGAATAAAAGAGATTTGAGGACTCAAAAGATGTTTTTAAGTTGTAAAACAACTAAATTACAATCTAGGTGAACGTGCATGTGATTTATGCAAAAATGGATCGAATCAATTAAGAGACCTATAACATAATCATACTTAGCTTGGTTCTTTGTAAGTGCCTCTAGGTAGACTCCACTGGTGTGGTACAGAGTTTGGTGGGGGGTGTACATTTCCCAAGCAATTGACGCTATGTTTTTCAACCAATGAATTGCACCATCCATGAAGCCAATGTAGTTGGGTTGGTCAGTATCCATCTGCATTGTGAACAAAGGATGAGATATAGTTTTCAATATGTGGGATTGAAAAAATAAGATGATATTTTATGAATTGTGGAGATTTGAAATGAGCCATGAGTGGAAGTAGTGCACAATAGGAACATTATACCTATGTAGGGGAAAACACATCATGCCCTAGGGGGTATATAATTCTGTTCTCGGCGTGGAATAAAGGATTTCGATATGGATTAATTTGGGATTGGAGGAGTAGGGTTGTCGTCAGGGAAAGGTGACTCCTCGTTAAATGATGATGAATCCTCACTTGTGAGTAATCCATCCATGGAAGATACATGAGTACAAAATGGGTGATTTTTGACTAAAACAATGACTAAAAATGGGTGATAAATGACTAAATTTGGTCATAAATTAACAGTCACTTATCGCTCAACCAAATTGGTAATTTATCACTTAGTCATAAATTTATTAGAGTTGATTCATGAGTTGTTCATATATTTAGTAATTTATTTGGTCATTACTTGTTTCTCTTTATTTTTTATAATTGTCATTAATTTTCATTTGTTTAGTCATTGATTGTTGTTAACTGATCATTTATTTAGTAATTGATTGTTGTTAACTAGTGATTTATTTATCCATCAATTGTGCTTAACTTATAATTTAGTTAGTCATTAAGTACAATTAACTCGTCATTTATTTAGTCATTGATTGTTGTTAAGCAGTCATTTATATAGTCATGCCAATAGTTGTTCTCTCTCTCACACTTGAGAGAGCTTCTCCTCTCTCACTCATGCGCCCTAGTGAGTGAGTGTGTGTGTGATGTGTAGAAATGAGGAGAGCCTAACTTCTATTTATATTCTTCCCTTCACTTTATGTCCACTCCAGAATAAACATTGGGGTACAATACATAAGATATAAAAGTGAATACATTATGAAGTTACAAATACATCAACACTCCCTATTAACTACGAAGGTATTCTCTTGACACAATTTATAGGCACAAGTCTTGTTCTTTGTATCATCTGGATCATCATCAAGTCATCTTCAATTAATATTCATATTCAAGTCATCTTCATCATCTTCATCATCTTCATCAAGTCTGGGTCATCACTGGATCATCATCGAGTTTGGATCATCACTTGATCTAGAGCATCATTGGATCATCACTTGATCTAGAGCATCAATGGATCATCATCGATGCTTCCTCTATATCAATCAAATGGTGATATCTCTTCATTCCTCTCGTCATAGGAATTTTTTCAAATCCATCCCTTTTTCATGTTGGTTGTAGGCCTAGCCTCCAAGTAGGTATTCATCTTCTTCAACACTTATATCTGACCATGAGAAGAACACATCCAAGAACAATGTCACAATGGCCCACCCAACACTTACATCTTTCATTCTCAAAGAATGGCTCTCAACTCTAGGATGAGTGTCAGTCCCAGACTAAAACAAATTCCTAGTAACTGACCAGGTCCCTCCCTTATCCCATAGAATGGGATCTCAGCACTAAGATGAGCTTCAGTCCCAGATTGAATCAATTTCTTGGTAACTAAACAGGTGCCTCCATTCTCCCAAAGAATGGATTCTGTAGGTCTTCATCATCTTTTTCCATACTGTGGACTCCTCAGGACTGATTACGTGCATCAACAAAACCTTGAAAGAGCATCCTAGCACATACTATAGGATCTCCAAGGATCTTTTACATGTGACTATCACAAAACCTTGAAAGAGCAGCCTAGCACAAACTATAGGATCTCCAAGGATTTTTTACATGTGACCATCACAAAACCTTGAAAGAGAATCCTAACATAGACTATGGGATCTCCCGGGATCTTTTCTATGTGACTACCACCAAAAAATCTTGAAATATCATCCTATCACAGACTATAGGATCTCCTAGGATATTTTCTGTGTGGCCAGGAAAAACCTTAAAACAGTGTCTTGCAACCTGTAAGAACTCTAAAGAGCATCCCAGGACTTTTACAATCACATAGCTCAACCTATCAGATCTCCAGGGTTGATTACATGCCTCTAGTAGAAAAACCTCGAAAGAGCATCCTATCACAGACTATAGGATCTCCCAAGATGTTTTCTATGCTACCTATAGAAAAACTTTGAAAGAGAATCCTAGCACAGATTATAGGATCCCCCGGGATATTTTCTATGCTACCTTCATAACCTGTCCATGGCCAACCTATAGCAAAACCTTGAAATAGCATCCAAGCATAGACTGTCAGATCTCTCGATATCTTTTACATTCTTATATATACAATCTATCCATAAAGTATCATCCTAATACTCATCACAACATCATCTTGATGCATATCATCATCATATGATCATCTCGATCATCATCATAGAAGAAACTAAAGCATCATCCTGATGCTCATCACACAACACTTACATCCATATCCATGGGAAGGATCCTCCTATCATGCTTGTAATGGCACCTGAAAATGTGTCCCATCACTTCTTCCTCGAAGTATATTCTATCTAAAGAACACCAAGCCTCTCTATGAAGTACTCAAACTTCACCCTGGCTAGTGGTTTGGTCAACACATCTATTGAAATATTGTAACTTCGAAGAATATTCTATATGTATCTTTTGTGGTCCCCGATGGTCCTACCGGGAGAACCACTTGGATTATCTTTGTACCCTGATGCTTCTAATCGGAAGAACTAATAAGAGTCATGAGGTAGTCCCCTCTAATTGTAAAGGTGGGTCATTAGCAACCCAGTGTGGTTACTTGAGCCTACATGTGTAACTCGAGCCTACATGATTAACTCAAGTCTACATGTCAGATGAGTTAAATAAAGTGAACGGATGAATATAAATAGAGTTTTCATGCTCCTCATTTGGGACACACACTCTCACTTGTATAGCGCATTAGTGGAGAAGAGAAGTAGCTGGAGAAGGAGGAGGATCAGGCTTTGATCTCCTCACTGGTTTTATCTTTTATCTTTTTGGGCATCTATATTGAGGAAGCTTTTGCTGGGTTTTTCCCAGGATAAATCTTTGTGTTCCTTTTGTATGGTTGTGGTTGTCTATCTTTCAATGATCCTGTTTATATGCTTTTGTTATGAAAAATGAAGTGAAATATTGATGTCTTAGCTAAGCATATGAAAATTTAACATGGTATCAGAGCCACCCTGAAAGAAGGCATTGTGCAGCTATAGAATATATGGATTCTTACTTCTTGGTTCTCTCTCCACAATCTATCAGCAAAAGAAGGCTAGGCTGACTCTCCATTGAAGGGCACATCTTTTTGTCGAAGCGAAATTCGATTCCGAGCATTTTCAGTTTTCGGTGCGGGAAATTAGGGCTTCTTGCAAAAGAATAATTTTTGAGTGAGCCCAGTATAGGATTTATCTCCTCATAAAAATAAAAGTTTAGAGACCTGGATCAATATTTTTGGTTGGGTGAAACTTCGAGAAAGTCAAACCCTAGTTTGACCCCGAGCTAGAAAAACCCTAAATACTAAAACTACTAAGTTTTGGTACATTCGCTATATCCTGAGATTGGAGAAGGTCCAGGAGATGAAAATTGTAGATAATGACGATAAAATCCTTATGTACATTGTGCCCAAAATTCAGCCTCATATTCGCTATATTCTGGGATATATGATCACTCCACGTTAGGGTTCCAGCCTCTTCTAGAATTCATCCCTAAACAGGACACCTGGGGAGAATTGCAATATATTGGGCTACAGAGGTCCAAATGGAATTCCTGAAGATGTTCCAAAAATTTCACATACTGTACTTCTTTTGGTATGAACTGCAGACTTAGAATATGAAATAGTGACACATGGAAATCCTTACAACTTAGCTGTTCGGAACAGTCCTATAACATGACACCTTGGGAAAATGATCATAAATCCCAATTAGTGAAACAAATTCTGATGAAACCTATGGTTTTTGATCAGGGACATACAAGGTTACCTCAGTATGACATTTCAGACATAGAGGAGTAGTAATTTCAGAGATATCACAGAAACAGTGACAGGCATTTCTGTAGAAGAAATTGGAAAACTAGGGCTTCCTATTCCGGGAGCTTCCCTCCACTGTTTTCAAGAAAAGGAGTACTTTAGACAGCTACATTTGAAGAGATATATATTTCTATCTAATCAGATCTGAAATATTCCAAGTTTTTAAAATTAGGGTTTTTGTGGCAAACCCTAGATCAGCCAGCTCCGGAACCAGGATGGACACCTCAAATCGGTAAGATCTAATCCTTTGTTATTTGCATTTGAGGTTCTCATTTCAAAGTGATATATCACATCAGCTTGATGATAATCTTGGTGAAGTTGACAACTTCCAAGCATGGAAGCATTTGATCTCTCTGAAGAAAATGAATTGGACACCTTCATGAGTAGAGAGGTTCCAGTTCCAGAAGGAGAGGAGGCTCAAAGCCTTACACAAGAAGAACTTGATAAGGGCCAAGAAGATCATTGTTGATTCAATCACAGATCAAATTGTACCACAAGTGTCTTCCCTAAAGACACCGAAGATGTTTTATTCCTTGATCAAGATATTTGAAGATAAGAACACTAATCAGAAGATGGATTTGAGAAAACAGTTGAAGAATGTGAAGATCCAGAATGCAGAACATCTTGAAGAGGTAGAAGAAGAATTGGAGAATGCAGAAGTGGTGATATCCACCTTGAATGGTCTCCTAGGATCATAGAATTCATTCATTCAAGGAATGTGTGCCAGAAGGAAGTAATTACTTTCAATAGACTCTGGGAAGAAGAAGAATCTTGACTCATAAGAAGAGAAGAAGAAGGTGGGAGCAATTGAAGATCAAGCTCTCACCATTCAAAGAAGATCCCTCAAGCAATGAGTAATGTGAAGAACTCAATTCTTGAAGAACCTCTTATCCATCTTATCATTTATATAAGAAATGATGATGTCATGAATGAAGAAGATGATGAAGTAGAAGGATCAAGTCTACCCATGAAATGAATAAAAGATAAGTATTCAATTGTCATTTCATGATATTGTTTTGTTATGCATTTGATTATATTTAGTTGATGTATTATCCATGATAGATTGTTTGCATTAATGATTGTATACTACTAATATGCTTGTGATGGGTAAGTAGCTCATGGTGCCATACAAATATCCATTGCTACTTATCAAACCTCTTTGCTGACATATTGGATTAGTGCACAATCTCAATGATGTCATGGTAAAGATGGAAGACATCTAGAAAGTTTCCGTGAGACATGGATGAATGTTGTATTGGATAAAAAATTGTATGATGCATAATAATTTGTCGTTATGCAGTTCTAACCATGTAACTAGTGCATTTGAATTGTAGGAAAGGTCCTGTACAACCTCCTACAAGAAAAGAAGGACGAGACTTGTTTCGAAGAACAAGTGATGACAATTCAAGATTCACTCCAATGAACATGAATCTGAAGCTCCCAGGGTCAAACACACCATGAAGGAAGAAAGAGCTTCAGAGAGTGGTAGATCCACCTCGAAGGATGAATACCACCATGGGTATGAGAGATAACTCAATATGAAGAAAAGAATGCTATGTTCAAAGAATAATAGTTGATCATGGGGAATGATGTATACGATATGATTTCAAGACATAAAGGGAAGTACGTAGTATCTTCCATATGGATCTACAAGAACAAGTGTACAAAGCAAAGTTCGTGAGTTTCCTTTGAAAGAATAGACAATGACATGACATACTCTATCGACAAGTATATGCCAAGCATAGAACCACCTATACAGAATGAAGAGGGAAGATGATACTCCACTTCAGGGGGAGTGACTATAGAAGATATATGAGTTCAACATGGTACGACATGATGGATAGCTTCCTGATGGATCAAGACTTTACCAAGAGTAAAGTGGGCTCCAACCTTCAAGATTGAATGCAGAAGGCTAGGATATGTTGATGACCTAACAAGATGAACTCATGAAATATTACTAGAATGATGTTTGGGATATAATACTCAAACTAGAAAGCAAGAATGTGGTATCTTCCAAATGGATCAGTAAGATAAAATATGCTATTGATAGAAGTAAGAAAAGAATTGTGGCTTCTCTCAGAAAGAGGGAATTAATTCTGAAGAGACACCTTCCCCAAGAAGCAAGGTATACTTTCTTCAGAACTATCATGGTAGTTTCTTCCATGATGAAGTAAAGACAATCCTTCCTTAATGGTATGATTGAGGAAGAGTTTTACATCGAATAGTCACAAGGATTTGAAGTTGAAGACAGATGGACTCACGTATGCAACTTGAAGAAGGCCCTCTATGGCCTGAAGCAAGCTCCCAGAGCTTGGTATGGAAGAATAGATAGTTTCTTGATGAGCATGGGATTTGCCAAGAGTAAAGTCGATCCTAACCTTTATCTCAAGGTTGTAGAAGATGAACCTGTCATCCTTTTATTATATGTGGATGAACTATTTTCTTATAGGGAATGAGAAACAAATTGTAGAATGCAAGAAGAAGTCCGCTGAAGAATTTAGACCTTGGTCTAATACTTTATTTCCTAGGTCTGAAAATATGAAGGAATATTTCTCAATCAGGGAAAGTATGCAGTGCAAAGTTTGAAAATATTTGATATGTTGGAATGCAAAGTCATGGCCACACCCATGGACTCCAACCTGAAGCTGTTAGCTGATGACTCATCATAGTTAGTGGATGTGGCTCATTACAGATAGATCATTGGGTCATTAATTTACTTAACAAATTCCAGACCAGACATTTGTTTTGCTGTGAACACCTTAAGTCAATATCTTGTTCAACCAAGATGGGTTCACCTAGTAACCGCAAAACATGTGATGAGATATTTGAAAGGGACTATAGACTTTGGTCTATACTATGATGGTAGCCATGAGTGTAGATTGTATGGCTACACAGATGCAGATTGGGCTGGAAGTATCTCAAACAGGAAAATCACATTAGGTAGATGCTTTTGTTTGGGGTCTGCTATGAGTTCATGGTTTAGCAGGAAACAGTCCAGTGTTTCTCGTAGCATGGATGAAGCAAAATACATAGCAGATTACTCTGCTAAGTTGTGAAGTCATATGGCTTCGGAAGCTGATATCAGGTCTCTTTGACCTAAATATGGATACTACAATGATTCTATGTGATAACCAGATTTGTGATGATAGAGAACCCTGTGTTCCGATTGTAACACATAAAAATTCAGTATTTCTACATACGAGATAAGATGTAGATGATTATGTTTCAGTATTTCCATACTAAAGATATAGATGATGTTTCAGTTTTTACATACTGTAGATGCAGATGATGATGATTCCATATTTCTATACTGAATATAGAGATGATGATGCTTTCAGTATTTCTATACTGAAGATATAGATGATGATGCTTTCAGTATTCACATACTGGAGATACATATGGTGATAGTTCAATATTCACATACTGAAGATGTATATGATGATGGTTTGAATGATGATGTACTGATGAAGCCTCTGTCTCGGGTAAAGTTCAAACACTTTCGAGACAAGCTTGGTGTTGTTCGAAAATACCTTCCTCGAAAGGGGGAGTAGTGATGTTGTAGTGTGATTGTATCATCCCTGGGAACTTTCCCTAAAGTGATCTGGAGACCTCGATCCTTGAGAATGAAGAGGGATTGTATCATCCCGGGACATCTGTCCAAAAGTGATCTGATGACCTCGGTCCTTGAGAATGAAGAGGGATTGTATCATCCTGGGACATTTGTCCAAAATAGATCCGGTGACTTCAGTCTTTGTGAATGTGGTGGGATTGCATCATCCCTAAACTTTGGTTCAAAATGTATTTGGAGGTCTCAGCCCCTGTGAATGTGGTGGGATTGCATCATCCCTGAAATTCAGTTCAAAATGTATCCGGAGGTCTCGGCCCCCGTGAATGTGGTAGGATTGCATCATCCCTGAACTTCGGTTCAAAATGTATCCAGAGGTCTCGGTCCCCGTGAAAGTGGTGGATTGCATCATCCCTAAACCTCAGTTCAAAATGTATCTGGAGGTCTCGGCCCCCATGAAAGTGGTAGGATTGCATCATCCCTGAACTTCGGTTCAAAATGTATCCGGAGGTCTCGGTACCCTGTGAAAGTGGTGGATTGCATCATCCTTGAACCTCGGTTCAAAATGTATCCGGAGGTCTTGGCCCTCATGAAAGTGGTGGATTGCATCATCCCTGAACCTCGGTTCAAAATGTATCCAGATATCTCTGTCCCCATGAATGTGGTAGGATTGTATCATCCTTGAACTTCAGTTCAAAACAGATCCGATGACTTCGGTACTTGAGAATGTGTGTTGATCCCGTAATTCCAATAGGAAGGATTGTCTGAGTTCCACAAATGTGTTGATCCCATAATTCTGAAAGGAAGGAACGTTAGTAACTCTGTAAGACCTAAATCCTGTAATTCCGAAAGGAAGGATCGCTAGTAACTCCGTAAAAACCTAAATCCCGTAATTCTGAAAGGAAGGATCATTGGTAACTCCGTAAAGACCTAAATCCCGTAATTCTGAAAGGAAGGATCATGTTGATGTTTTGATGATAATTTTTTTATGATGATGATGACATACTGATTGAAAGATCAGTGTATGATGATGATGATGTACTGATCGAAAGATCAGAGTATGATGATGATTATGATGTACTGATCGAAAGATCAGAGTGTGATGATGATGATGTACTGATCAAAAGATCAGAGTATGATGATGATGATGTACTGATCAGAGTATGATGATGATGATGTACTGATCGAAAGATCAGAGTATGATGATGATAACCTACTGATAAAATGATCAGTATGTGATGATAACGATGTATTGATCAAAAGATCAGAATATCATGATGATGATGCTGTTCGAGAATTGAAGTATGATTATTGTGCTGATCACGATGTTACCGATCAGGTTGCTGATTGAAAGAACAAAATGTTGAAGAAGTTGTTGCTGATCGAAATATCAAAGTGCTGAAGATGTTGCTGATCAAAATGCTGAAGATATTGTTGCTGATCGAAAGGTCAAAACGTTGAAGATGTTGCTGATCGAAAGGTCAAAGTGTTGAAGATGTTGCTGCTAATTGAAAGGTCTAAGTTTTGAAGATGTTGCTATTCAAAAGGTCAAAGTGCTAAAGATGCTGCTGAAGGTGTTGCTGATCAAAAGCTTAAAGTGTTGAAGATGTTGCTGATCAAAAGGTCAAAAGATGTTGATGCTGATCAAAGAGTTGCTATTGTTGAAAATTGAAGACGAAGACTATATGATGTTGAAAAGCTTGCAATGATTTATAGATGTGTTACCCTGATGATGTTGATGATGTCCTCTCCTACTATTGTTGTTGTTGTTGTAGAATACCCTTCTCATTAAGGGGGAGTGTTGAAATATTGTAACTTCAAATAATATTCTATATGTATCTTTTGTGGTCCTCGATGGTCCTACCGGGAGAACCACTTGTATTATCTTTGTACCCCGATGCTTCTAATAGGAAGAAATAATAAGATTCATGAGGTAGTCCCCTCTAATTGTAAAGGTGGGTCATTAGCAACCCAGTGTGGTTACTTGATCCTACATGTGTAACTAGAGCCTACATGGTTAACTCGAGCCTACATGTCGGATGAGTTAAATAAAGTGAACGGATGAATATAAATAGAGGTGTGGTGCTCCTCATTTGGAACACACATTCTCACTTTTGTAGCGCATTAGTGGAGAAGAGAAGTAGCTGGAGAAGGAGGAGGATCAGGCTTTGATCTCCTTGTTGGTTTTATCTTTTATCTTTTTGGGGCATCTATATTGAGGAAGATTTTGCTGGGTTTTTCCCTTTAGGGTTTTCCCAGGATAAATCTTTTTGTTCCTTTTGTATGGTTGTGCTTGTCTATCTTTTAGTGATCCTATTTATATGCTTTTGTTATGAAAATGTAATGAAATACTGATGTCTTAGCTAAGCATATGAAAAATTCAACAACATCTACTATCTGCTCATCCGTTGCAACATACTAGAGATTCACTACTCCTCTCTACACCATATCTCTGATATAGTGATATTTGATCTCGATGTTCTTCGACCTATCGTGGAACACCAAGTTCTTAGACAACTTCACACAACTCTAGCTATCACAGGTAGCATCCAACAGGAGATCAAATAACTCAGATAGTAGCTTCTTGAGCCATACTGCCTCACAACTAGCCGAACAAGCTACAAAGTACTCTGCTTTGGTTGTAATCAGTGCTACGTAGGATTGCTTCCTGCTAAACCAAGAGATCACACCTGATCCCATACTGAAGCAGCACCCCAAGGTGCTATTCCTATCAATGGCACTTCTTTCCCAATAAAAATCCACACAACCCTCCAGGTTAATATTTTGATTTGTATCATACTTAATCCCATACTCAACTGTACCCTTCAAGTACCTCACTTCATTCTTTGCAACCATCAGGTGAACATGTCTCAATTTGTTAAAAAAAAAGCAAATATATGGTCTCGTATTTGTCAAGTACATCAAGGAACAAATAATATGATGATACATTGTGGAATCAACCGTGTTTGATGAAGCAACACTCAATAGCTTTAGGTTCGATTCCATAGGTGTGGTCATGGGTTTGCAATCCACTATCCTGAACCTCTTTAGGATCTCTACTGCATACTTTCCTTGTCCCAGGGATATTCGATCCGCATTCTGCCACACCTCCATGCTTAGAAAGTAGTGCATCATATCCAAATCCTTCATCTCGAACTCGGCACCAATTCTCCTTCTTGCAACTTTAATGAGTTCCTCTTTTCTTTCAGGAACAAGTCATCGACATATAACAAGAGCATCATTGGTCTTTACCTTCATGTCGTACCATGTCAAACCTCGGGATCTTCTGCAATTACTCCCTCTGAAGCGGAGCATCATTCTCCCTATGCCTTTCACACTTTATGAACTGAAACATTCTGTACTGGAGTGACAAGTAGCTTCCTCTGCTACTAATATTCTATGTATCCATCTAGGTTCACTGGATACCAAGATCCTTTATATTGAAAACATTCTTCTTGCACCCATCTGTGAGCTTATCATCCTCTATAGGATTTCATCTTCAACCTTGTAGAAAAGGTTAAGATATTCATCACTCTAGGTGATCGTCAAGCTCCTCATGTATGTGTTATCCGATGGGTAACTTCTGAGCTCGTACAAGGCCCTCTTTCATTTATACACATGAGTCTACCTGTCATGTGTCTTAACTTCCAATGGCTGCAAATGTCTCTTTGTAGTCTATTCCTTCTTTTCGTGATAAGCCTTGTGCTACAAATATTTCCTTGTATCCCACAATGTTTCCATCTACTGCATGATGGAACTACAAACTTCTCTTCAAGTATTGATACTGCATCCTAGACATCATTCTTCTTGAACTAGTCTTCCCTTTCTTCTTGGCTACTTCTTCATCAATGATGTCACTGCATTCATCATATTAATCTTCATCTTGGATTATTTCTCGAACTGTCATCACTTGTTCTTCGAAACAAGTCTCAACCTTCTTTGCTTGTAGGTGATTGTACACAATATTTCCTACAAGTCATATGCACCAGTTGTATGGTTAGAAACATTTCATAAGGTATATTCATAATTAAAATTCTTATGCATAAATATATGATCATGCAACTATTTTATCCAATACCACATTCATCCATATCTCACAGAAATTTTATAGATGCCTTCCATCTCTACTAGGACAACATTGAGATTGTGCACTAATCCAATATGTCAGCAAAGAGGTTTCATTCTAGATAAGTAGCAATGCAGATTTGTATAGAATCATGGGATACTTACCCATCACATGCATATTGGTAGTATATTGTCATTAGTGCAAACATTCTATCATGCATAATACATCAACTGAATATAAACAAATGCATAACAAAAAAATATCATGAAATGACAATTGAATACTTATCTTTATTTGTTTCATGGGTAGATTCCTTCTTTCAGCTTCATCGTCTTCTTCATTCACAACAGAATCATTTTTTATCCAAATGCTCAAGATGGATAAGAGGCTCTTCAAGAATTGAGTTCTTCATATTCCTCATCGCTTAAGGTATCTTCTTTGAATCGTGAAATCTTGATCTTTAGTTGCTCCCATATTATTTTCTCTTATTATGAGTCAAACTTCATCTTGTGTGTACTCTTCCCAAAGTCTGCTGAAAGTAATCACTTCTTTCTAGCACAAATTCCTCGAATGAATGAATCCCATGATCCTGGGAGGCCATTCAAGGTGGTTTTCACAACTTCTGCATCCTCCACTTCTTCTTCTACCGCTTCAAGATGTTCTTCGATTTGAGAGACCCTTTTAAAGTATGACTGTATGGTCTCTGCATTCTAAATCTTCACATTCTTCAACTGGTTTCTCAAAGTCATCTTTTGATTTATGTTCTTTCCTTCAAATAGCTTGGTCAAGGAATCAAACATATCTTTCAGTGTCTTTAGGGAAGACACTTGTGGTATAAGGTGATCCTCTATTGAATCAACAATGATCTTCTTGGCCTTAACCAAGTTCTTCTTGTATAAGGATTTTAGCCTCATCTCCCTTTGGATCTGGAACCTCTCTACTTATGTAGGTGTCCAATTCATTTCCTTCAAGAACTAGGGAGATCTTATACTTCCATGCTTGGAACTTGTTAGCCTCACCAATATTGTCATCAAGATGGTGTGATTAGTCATCTTCAAATGAGAACTTCAACTATAAATAGAAAAAGATTAGATCTTACCAATTTGAGGTGTCCATCCTAGTTCTGGAGCTAGATGATCTAGGGTTTGTCATAGAAACCCTAATTTTCAAAACTTGGAATCTTCAGATATGATTGGATAGAAATATAGACCTATTCAAGGCGATCTATCCAATGTATTCCTTTTCTGAAAATAGTGGAGGAAAGCTCCTAGAACAGGAAGCCATAGTTTACCAATTTCTTCTGTAGAAATTCCTGATACTGTTTCTATGGTATCATCAAATGTACTGCTCTTCTGTGTCTAAAATTTTGTATTGAGGTCACATCATTTATTCTTGTTCTAACACCAAATGTTTCATCAGCATAGCGAAGTTGTGCAGACTGACACATGTCACTGTTTCATCTTTGAGGTCTGAAACTTTTATTACAAAAAGTACAGTCCGTGCCCTTTCTGGAACATCCTGATAAATTTCATTTGGACCTTCGTATTCTGAGATATAGTGATTTTCCCCAGGTGTTGTATTTAGGGAGGAATCCTGGGAAAGGATGGAACCCTAACTTGGAGGAATCATATATCCTAGAATATAGGGAATATGAGGCTAAAATGTGGAAACAGTGTACATAAATTTTTTTATCTTCGACTTGTGAAAGTTTTGGCATCTGAGCCTTCTCCAATCTCGAGATATAGCGAATCTACTAAAACTACGAGTTTCACTATTTTAGGGTTTTTCATACCCAGGGTCAAACTAGGGTTTGAATTTCCTGGAGTTTCTCCCAACCAAAAATATCGACCCAGGTCTCTAAAATTCAATTTTGATGAGGAGAGTAATCCTATGCTTGGCTCACTCAAAAATTCTTCTTCTGTAAAAAGACCTAATTTCTCGCAGCAAAAACTAAAAATGCCCGGAATCAGATTCTACTTCGACAGAAAGATGTACCCTTCAATTGAGAGTTAGACTAGCCTTATTTTACTGATGGATTGTGGAGAGAGACCCAAAAATTAATAATCCCTAGATTCTACAGCTGCACAGTGTCTTCTTCTTAGATTAGCTCTGATACCATGTTATATTTTTATCAATTTAGACAGTATTATCTTAGGATCTTATCTGAGAGACTAACATGCATAGTAATAATCACAAGAGACCAGAGACAAAAATAATTTTCCTCATGGAAACCATATGGAGAAAACCCCACAACTTCCTTAGAGATAGAATGAGCACCAATGGCAGCAGTAAAACCCAAAGACATAAAAGATGATCTCCAACATCTATTCTCTCTCTCACACTTGAGAGAGCTTCTCCTCTCTTACTCATGCACCCCAGTGAGTGAGTGTGTGTGTGATGTGTAGAAATTAGGAGAGCCACACTTCTATTTATATTCTTCCATTCACTTTATGTCCACTACAACAAGTCGGCCTCACTTAACAATTACTTACCAGGGCCGACTTCTCTAGGAGAGTCTAATAACCCTAGTTCCCCACAACTATGGTCACTTTTCCCTCCGATCAACAAGGAGGGGTAACCTTGACACAGTTGTGGGGACTATTGCCCCGACTTACAATGGAGTTTTAACCTCCATGACTTTATATGACTTGTTTACATTATTGAAGCTCCCGATCGAAACATCGGGGCATGACATGACTCAATTACATTATAGACACTTCCTGAAATAAACACCGGGGTGCAATACATAAGATATACAAGTGAATATATTCCATAGTTACAAATACATCAACAGATGGAGTATTACAAAACCAATAAATCTATTGAAAACTAACAATAGAGTGCTAGAAGATGACATGTCAGGTTCCATTCTGCATGTCTTCAAGTTCCATTCCTACTTAGAATTTATATGCCACACTACATTGTTTTCACGTGAAGACACTAATGGTGTGGGTGACTTGACAGATATCCCAATTTTGTCTTTTGGATAACAAAACATGTCCACAAGTAATAAAATGTCTCAAGCTATCACATCAATATAGGGACTTGTATCCTAAATCCAAGTTCTGATTGGAAAATCTTTTTGGTACATGTGATGCCTCATACCACATTTGTCTCATAATTTTTGTCTGTGTGATTATTAACAACACATACATAGCAATTATTCTATGGACCATGATTACAACATTACTTTATCTTCCAAATATATGTAATAAAAATATCCATTTGAAAGCCTCATCTAAATAGGTTAACAAATACTCATTTCCCTCTTATGCTAATTATCTTCATTCATACTTGACACATATGCTAAACTTTAAAAGAAGAAGACATTAACACAGTCATAGTAGTAGTGAAGTAATGTTGCTCAAAAATGTGCTCATAACCACATTTGAAGTCTCCATAAAATTACAATGGATTGATTCATAATTAAGAATGCCACAATACAACAATGTTGTAATACAGTATAGCATTCCCAATTTCAAAATTGGGATATTGTTATAAATATCATTTTATCCTTTTTAATGGATGTTGAGAGTTTTTAGTCTTTAGGATTACCTTTTGATCTTTGGTTAGTTAAGGATTACATTCATCGGTAATAGGACCAATCTTCTCTCCTACTTCATTCTTCATAGAGGCACATAAAACATGAACACGATTTGTGGCATCCTTTTATGTAAGATCAATGCTTGGATTATCATATAAAATAATAGAAATGATACATTTCCAATCTTGTCAAGTAGAAATCTAAACATTAAAACCTTTAGAAATAAACTCATTATATACATGTTTTATATTAGGTAGGTAGATTTAAATTGTACAATAAAATAAGATGAAGCACTTTCTAAATTATTCTACTTCCACTTAGAATGAAAATGGAAAAATATGATTTCTCATCTTACTATAATTGCATTCACATCTTCCTATATAGAATAAATCACATACTCATTGATAATTTGGGTTTATGGAAAATTCCTTCAATTTTTGTAGCAACCTACCTATCGGAACTTCAAACTCATTTTCCATTCCTGCGAAGTCAATAGAGAAAAGTTATTAATTCTATATTCTTCCTTCACAAAACATTTAAACAAATAATCTACGATATTATGAATATTGATACCTTTCAGGATAGGATGTGAGCTGTTAAATTTCTAATCTATTAAGTGATCATATACTAATTCTCCAACAACACCTTTAATGACGGGTAATTCATCAATCAATAGTTCATATAGTGGGTCAGCTCATCATCTGCGAGAAGATGATTCTTGTAATGTAGATGTCATCATATACACAAAATCACAAAATCATTTTCTAATCAAATCCTTCATTCCCAACACAATAATAAAGACAAACAATCAACTCATAATAAAGATAAAAGCATATCACATGAAATAAAACATCAAGAATTAACCTTATATTTCAAAGTCCATACAAGGCATTTCAATTATAGATATTGTAATAATAGAGATTGATAGTAAAAAATCCATGAACCAATAGATATGATGCAGGAAATCCGAATATATGGATCTATGTCTTGATAACGCTACATAAAAATCCTGACAGAGCCAATTCTTATGCAATTAATAATTGCATGGCATAGACATATTGCATGGCATATTCTATGTCTAGAAGATAAAGGAAATTCCTTTCAACTAGAAAAAATCATCAACTTCATTTCTCTCAAAACAGTCCAAATGCTCAAGATAAAGAAAATGAACTACATTAAACTTTATAACTAAGCCTACAAATATTTTACGTGTCATTTCTTCTGCCATAGTTATCTTTTCATGCTTAATAGACAATGTATTATTCAATTACTCCAACTGAAGGTCATCTTTCCTTTTATTTTTCTCAGCATTTAATTGGCGTTATGTAGTTTCACGTTGTCCACCAAGAGTTTTTGTAATGGTAACAAGTGATGTCACAAGCTGGAGTAATTGACTCTATATTCTTCCTTCATTAACCATTTTAAATAATAACATATTAGAATATGGATACTAATACCTTTTGGGATAGGATATGAGCTTCTAAATTTATGAGCTATTAAGTGATCAAATACTAATTCCCCAACAACATGGTGAATGATTAATGATTAGTAATTCATCTATCAATATGTCATATAGTGCATCAAGCTCATCATCTGCAGGAAGATGATGCCAGTAATGTAGATGTCATCATATACAAAACAAAAAATCATTTTCTAATCAATTCATTCTACCTATTAACAAATATGTAGAGATATTTAAAGACATGTTTACCTTAATAACCATTTCAAGGGTGCTATGGCACTAACATCCATAGATATATCGATATCCTCTTCTAGCTCAATCACGCGGTTACAAAATAGTTATGTGAAGAGGATATATTGAGTGAAGGTTTATGGTTATCAACAATATGAACAATCTTCTCTCCTATTTCATTCTTCATATATGCACATAAAAAGCAAATAAGATTTGTGGGATCCTTTTCTGTAAGTTCAATCCTTGGATTATCATCTAAAAAGCATAGAAATTATACATTTCCAATCTTGTTAGGTAAAATTCCAAACATTAAAACCTATAGACATTGACTCATTAGAAACATGCTTGATCTTAGGAAGATATATTTAAACTATACAATAAAATAGGATGAAGCATTCTAAATTCTCCTACTTCCACTTAAATTGAAAATGGCTAGATATGATTTCTCAGCTTACTTTAATTTCCTTCATATCTTCCCAAATAGAATCAATCACATAATCATTGAGAATTTGGTCCTTGGAAAATTGCTTCAATATTTATAGCAACTTACCTATAGGAACTTCAAACTCATTTTCAATGGGAAGAGGAACTTCAAACTCATTTTCAATTCCTTCCAAGACAATAGGGAAAAGTAATTGATTCTATATTCTTCCTTTAGAAATCATTTTAAAGAATAATATATGATATTATGAATACTAATATCTTTCGGGATAGGATACGAGTTGTTAAATTTCTAAGCTATTAACTGACCATATACTAATTCTCCAACAACACAATGAATGAATGGTAATTCATCAATGAATAGGTAATATATTGGACCAATCTCATCATCTGTGAGAAGATGATTCTTGTATTGTAGATGCCATCATATACAAAACAAAAAATTCAATTTCTAATCAAAGCATTCACTCCCAAGATAACAATAAATACGAGAAGTCAACTGATAATAAAGATAAGAATATCACATGCAATAAAAAATCAATAATTCACCTTATCATTCAAAACCCAGACAAGGTATTTCTAATATAGATCTTATAGATCTTGTAAGAATAGATATGGATAAGACATAATCCATGAACCAATAGATCTGATGTAGGGAATCCAAATATATGGATCTACGTCTCGATAACGCTACATAAAAATACTGACAAAGTAAACTTTATGCACTTAATAAGTGCATGTCATAGTCTATGTCTATAAGATAAAGTAAATTCCTTTCATGAAGAAAAAACTCCTCAACTTAATTTCTCTCAAAATGTTCCAAATGCTCAAGATCAAGAAAGTTAATTGCATTAAACTTTGTAACTAACCCTATAAATATTTTTCGTGGCATTTCTTATGCCATAGTTATCTTTTCATGTGTAACATATAATGTCTTATTAAATGAATCCAAACGAGGTCCATATTTCCTTTTCTTTTTATCAGCATTCAATTGACATTATGTAGTCTCACGTTGTCCACCAAGGGTGTTTGTAACAATAACAAGTGATGTCACAAGTTGGTGCAATTGATTCTATATTATTCCTTCATAAATCATTTTAAAGAATAATATACGATATTATGAATACTAATAATTTTCAGGATAGGCTATGAGCTGCAAAATTTCTGAGTTATTAAGTGATCATATACTAATTCTCCAACAACATGGTGAATGTCTAGTAATTCATCAATCAATATGTCTATAGCTCACCAAGTTCATCATCTGCAAGAAGATGATTCCTATAATGTAGATGTCATCATATACAAAACACAAAATCAATTGCTAATCAAATAATTCTACCTATTAACAAATATGTAAAGAGATTTAAAGACATGTTTACCTTAATAACTATTTCAAGGTTGTTATGGCACTAATAGCCACATATATATCAATATCATCTTCTAAAACAATCATGTGGTTGCAAAATAGTTTTGTGAAGAGTATTTTATGAGTGAAGTATTATGGTTATCAACAATAGGAACAATCTTCTCTTCGACTTCGTTCTTCATAGAGGCACATAAAACACGAACAAGATTTGTTGTATCTTTTTATGTAAGTTCAATATGTGGATTATCATCTAAAAACATAGAAATGATACATTTCCCATCTTGTCAAGTAAAACTCCAAACATTAAAACCTATAGACATAGACTTGTTGGGATTAATAATCCTCCTTTATCCAATATAGTCTATTTCTTCATAGGTCATTTATCACCTTACTGGATTTTTGGTGCCACCGTGAATATTGGTGTCACTAGTTCCATTGGTGCCATTGGTACCACTGGTGCCAATGGTGCCACCATTTCCCCTGGTGTCATTGGTGCCACCGGTGCCAATCCCTACATTATAGGAGCCCACTCTGAGTGCCACCAATACATGGGATTAATAATCTTCCTTTGTCCAGTATAGCCTATTTTTTCATATTTCCTATCTTAGGAGGTCATTTATCACCTTACTGGAGTTTTGGTGCCACCATGAATACTGGTGCCATTGGTGCCACCGATGCCATTGGTTCCATTGGTGCAATTGGTGCCACCAGTGCCATTGGTTCCATTGGTTCCACTGGTGCCATTGGTTCCACCGGTGCCCTTGGTTCCATTGGTTCCATTGGTGCCACATGTTCCAATCCTTACATTATAGGAGCCCACTCTGAGTGCCACTCGTAGCTTCCATCAGTTGGTTTTGGTAGGTAAGTAGTTATGTTGAGTCAACCTCTAGTTACAATCAGTTAGATAACTTTCAGTTATCCTAGCGCTAGTTATGCATGCATGAAGGGAGAGTGGTGCCATTTTCTACCTACCTCATCAAATAACTGATTATAGATTGATTCAAACATCTAGAGTTAGATTAGTGAGCCTTCAATAGTGATTTAGACACAATGAGTTATCTATTTAGTCATATTTATTTAGTTATTTAGTCATCTTGAGCTGGTACATTCGAATCCTATCCATGGAATTCAAATTCTATTTATTGTATAATCATTGTATTATTGATTAATGAATAGATATTAATGTTGTAAATAACTGATCAATTCTTATCAGATTTGTCTCAAATTTGTCTTGTTCAGTGTAAATTGTCTTTGATATTCCATTGCATAATTCTACTTATCAATTACTCTAATTTTCTTGTAGTTCAATGGTTTACAAATTTAACATGGTATCAGAGCCTTGTTTATTCTAGAAGTAAGTCTTGTCCATTGTACACCAGAAGCAGCCGAGTTTCCACCTAAATCCTTGAATGACAACCTTGCTCCCTCTGGATTTTGTCCAGAGAAGTCTATCCATGTGTGACGGACTTTGAGAAAGTGTACATGTTGAGGTGGAAATTTTTTTGTTTTCATGTAAAATGGCACTTCTTTGTCCAAGTACTGACACTCAATGTGTCAACACACAAAAGGACAAACTGGATTGAATTAGCCAAAACACTATAGATGGGCGTTACCTTTGATACATCATTACCTCACAAGATGAATTTATTTTTTGTATGGACATTAGCTTGAATATGCAACTATTATCATTACAACCCATGTATCATACATGATTATTTACACAGCAATTCACGTATATATTATTAGGGATTTCATCCACGGGTTTCCTTTAAGAAAGTCATGTATCATACGCGACCTTCCAGTATTAATAGTTGTGTATGCCTTAATCTAGAGTTAAAAAATATAAACATGATTAGTCGAGGATAGTTGGGCCCTTAATCATAACTATCCCAAATTTCTCAACCATCTCAACCTTTCTTTTTCCTCATGTATAAATAGAGGGTAGGGGTTGAGGCTAATCAATAAGGAATTGTGGAGAAAATTTATCCTCATGGTTTTCCTTTAGATTTCTTGGAGCAACATAACTCAATGTCCTTGGCTAGCATAGGAGCACTTGTCTCAGATGTTGGGTTGTAATTTCACCTCACTTATTTATTAATAAATAGATTCTTTCTTCTAATATTGTGTCTTTGCACTCTTATATATTGTGATTTATGAATTGTTTCATTATTTTATTATAAGCATGTTATTTCATTAATCATTGATATAATATATAAGATATTGCAGGAAATATCTTGCTCTTTCCAGGTGTTGGAGATCCCCTCGAAGTTGTGGAAGAAATTTGAAGAGAAGAAGAAATCTAGGATCAAACGTCATAAATAAGGTGTGCCTAATATCTTCTTATTTCTATTTCAAATTATGAAATGGATGACTGTCTACAAGTTAATTTAGTAAGTTGGTAACCCTAGAGACCCTAGGTTATAAGGGTGTGTTTTCCTGAACAACAAAACTGGCGACTCTACTAGGGAGGCCCTGTAATAAAATAAATGTCCTCTACTGTAATCTCTAATATCTCTCCTTGCAAATCAAATAGACCAAGTTCATGGTCCGAGTAACTAATAGGAGTCTCCATTAAATGAATATTAGCTCTCATGCTGGAAGTGCAGTAGAATTTAAGTAAGACACATTGTTACAAAGCTAGAAAAGTCAGAGCATCCCACAATTCTTCTTGATCCATGTCCTCATTCTCTCTCTCTCCACTCTAAAACCATTTTGTACCTTCCCAATGACCATGTTCAACCATTAGAACCCATCGGTGTCTTTTGATTTTGGCCTTTTTATAATTTTTTCTAAGTCGTGTAGCATACGCGACTGTGCTTTCAGCACAACGCAGGTCATACACAGGTTGCTGTGGAGAAACTCACGTATAAAACACGTATACACAACTGCTAAAAAAATAGACACGGTTATGCTGTGAAACATGTTTAGGGCTTGCAAAAAATCACAATTTTTTACACTAAAATAAAAATGGAGCAGATAGAAAGAAGGAGAAAGGAGAGATAACCAACATGCAACTCGCGGAATTGGATTTGGTCCAATGATTTTTCCTCGGTGATCAATTGAAGTCGGGAATTAAAAATTTCCAAGTTTAGTCATTTTCCAAATGGCATGTTTATTTTTGTTTTTTGAACTATTTATAGAAAAATTTCAACTTTTTCAACCGATGGTCTATAGTTTAAAAATCAATTTTTAATGTATGGACTAATACCATGGTTTCTTCTAACTACAGCATGTCCGGGATCATTAAAAAGTTGTTATCCACCGCATATAGGGTAGGACTTGGTCCTCATTATTGACTTTTCATTTATACCTTATCTATCATTAAACCCTAGGATCACTTTTTGTCCACAGACTATGGTGTTAATCCACTTTTACCTCGTCTGCATCATTGTTCCTCTGTGGATAGGACCTCCTTCTCATGCATACCCTAGTTTATAACACTTTATCTTCTTTTTGGTACCCATGCCATAGTTGTGATAAGTTTGCAAGAGCCTTCTTAGTTGTTTTTCATGACAAAATTGTGGAAATTGAACCCAGTGTTAGAACAATTACACTCACATCAATTGCCAATTACACATGCAAAATTACTCACAAAAGAGACTGAATATGGAGCTGAACACTAAACTGTATTGAATAAGTGTACAATAGCCAACCCTATGAAGTCATAGGCTTCCACAATAAATAATTACATGAGGTATTTTAATGCATGAATATGCCATTCGAATCTAGTCAAAAGTAGGATTACTAAATCTAAGCAAATCCCCCATAGGTGCATAAAGCGATTTCCAAAACTGTCTAGGAGCTCACGAATTGGAAAAATCAATTAGGCAAGATAATAGTGGATGCAAGGAAAAATAATACATGCTTTTCATAGGAGAAAAGAGTGGAGGATGTGGAGGACAAAAAACAAGTTAACTTCACCTAGTCAAACTTTCCCAATTGCCTTAAAACACTGAAAAAGCAGGCAATAAAGCAGAAAAAGCAGACATGCGCTAGGGAGGCTAGGAATAAAGTAGATTTGATTCTAGGAGGTTTCCAAAGTGCTCCATGACTCAAAATTAGCAAGTTTTACCACTATGGATGTGTAGATGACAACTTGCATAAGGTGGAATATGGAAACTAGGCAAATAAGACAAAAATGGATTAATTAATGTCTAAGGTATCTAACTATGGGTTGATTATTCTAACACCCCCCCTTAAGCCTGACTTATGAGTAATATATCAGAAAATTATAGGGCCTAGCAACAAGGGTTAGTCACCCTTTACATACTGCATGTCCATTTAACCAAGGAAAGAGGCAAAAACCCAGTGGGAAAATCCTCCCTTAAACATGGACTGTAAAACAAAATTTGGAAATCTTGTCATCACTCATGCTTCACAGCATGATCAACAATCCCTAGCAGTGATTTGAGATTACTGAATGTCTTCTCACAAAATGCTTTGGTGAAGATATCAGCTACTTGTTCCAAATATGAACAAAAGAGTAGGTGAATGGTGCCATCATGCACAAGCTGTCTGATGTAGTGCATATGGATCTCAATGTGTTTGGTTCTCTGCTTCTGAACTGGATCATTGCAGATTCGAATGGTGCTCTGATTATCATAGTAAATAGTAGTTGAGTATTCTGATTCGAAGCCACACTCTCCAAGTAACCCCTGCAACCATAAACATTGAGTTGCTGCATTTACAACTCCTCTATACTCTGCTTCTGTAGATGAGAGTGCAATGGCACTATGTTTCTTGCTTGACCAGTTGATTGGCCCTTCTGCAAGCATGAACACATAACCTGATGTTGAATTTTGATCTGTGCTGTCACTTGCCCAATCACTGTCAGTAAACCCAATCAAATCAAGATCAGATTTAGCTTTATAGAAGATCCCATGTGTCCTTGTTCCTTGAACAAAGTTAAGGATCCTTTTGGCTGCTTTCCAATGGATCTCATGAGGCTGATCCATGTATCTAGAAGCCACACTTATTGCATAATAAATATCAGGTCTAGTATGTGTAAGATACAACAAACATCCAATCAATTGCCTATAAAGTGTATTGTTTACCATAGGTGAAGAATCAGCTTCTTCAAGCTTCACTCCTGAAAGGAAAGGAGTCTTGCTTGGCTTGCAATCCTTCATTTTGAATTTGTTCAGAAAATGCAAGGCATACTTGGACTGGTGCACCTTGATTCCATATTTGGTTTGAGCAATCTCAAGCCCCAAGAATTGGCTCAATAGCCCCAAATCTGTCATGGAGAACGCTTGGTTCATTGCACCCTTCAAGGAAGCAATTTCATTCTTTGAGCTTCCTGTAATGAGAAGGTCATCAAAATATATCACAATGATCATTAATCAACCATTAATCAACTTCAAATAGACATTTGGATCTGATTTGCATTGAACAAAATTCAGTGATAGCAGAAAGCTATCAATATTGGCATACCAAGCCTTAGGGGCTTGCTTAAGCCCATACAATGACTTCTTTAGCCTGCACACAAGAGATGGGTTAGTAGCAAATCCTTGAGGCTGCTGCATGTATATCTATTAAGTGAGATCTCCATTCAGGAAGGCACACTTTACATCCATGTGATGTACCTCCCATTTCTTTGAAGCTGCAATGGCTAAGGCTGGCCTGATGGAGTCCATCTTTGCCACTGGTGCAAAGGTCTCATTGTAGTCTATGCCATGAACCTGTGAGTAGCCCTTGGCTACCAATATGGAATTGTACTTCATAGGTCAACCATCAGCATCAAATTTGGTCTTGTACACCCACTTACACTAAACTAGCTTCCTCCCCGAGGGAAGATCAACCAACTCCTAAGTGTTGCTCTTCTGGAGTGAGATGAACTCTTCCTTCATGGCTGCTTGCCATCTTGGATCTCCTGCTACATATTCATATGTCTGAGGATCTAATTCCACCATCAAATAGAATTTCTCAGCAAACATAGGATCTTTCATGCATAGAGCACTCTCAAATTGAGATCTAGTCCTCCTAGGGTCATTAGGATTTCCAGCTAGCTCTCCAGCTGTATGAATGGTATTTGCTGCCCATTTTGGAATTGTAGGGATGTTAGGATCTGCAATAAAATCATCACTATCAGACATATCAGAATCAGCATGTTCAACTATCTCTTCACTTACATTTAGAGGTTCTGGTGGTGAAGAGGCTTCTCCAACTTCCACTGTTGCTAGGGGTTCTTCTTGAAACTGAAAACACCTTTCAATGAAGGATTTGTTTGTGCTCAAATTGATCAGATTGTACCCTTTTGAATCTTCAGAGTACCCAACAAATAGACACTCTTGGCTTTGGGGCTGCAAAGCCTTTCTCTTTTTTGTTGGAATTCTAGCCCAAGCCCTTGAGCCAAAAATCCTGAAATGGGTCACATTTGGCTTGTGCCCACTCCATGCTTCGAAAGGAGTCATACCATCAAGATGTTTATGAGGCACCCTATTTTGGATATAGGATGCAAATTTTATAGCTTCGGCCCAGTACTTTGGTGGAAAAGTCTTAGCCTCCATGTAGGTTGCCATCTCTTTTAGTGATCTGTTCTTCCTCTCTGCAACACCATTCTGTTGTGGTGTGTAAGGGATAGAATGATGCATCTGAATACCTGCATCTACACAATATTTAATCAAATCAGACTTGACATACTCACCACCATTTTCATATCTAAGGACCTTGAGTTTCCTCCTAGACTAGTTTTCAACCAAAGCCTTAAAGGCTTTGAAGAGGCCAAAAACTTCAGACTTATGTTTCAGGAAGTAAACCCAACAATACTTGGAAAAGACATCTGTGAAAGTCAATGCATATTTGGCCTAACTCATTGACATATGAGGGAATGGGCCAGCAACATCACTGTGGATCAACTCAAGAGGTGCAGAGGTTCTCTCATCACTAGCTCTCTCAAATTTATGCTCTGGGTGTTTTCCTAGGATGCAACCTTGACAGACTCCTTTGGGAAATTTAATCTTTGGTAACTCTATGACCATTTCTTTTTCACTAATATCAGAAAGATACTTGTAATTTAGGTGGCCAAATATTTCATTCCAAAGCTTCCTTGCCTCATTAGCATGAATCAAAAGAGCAGAGGGGTTTGAGTAGGGTAGGAAGTGTGAGAACATGTATACCTTTGAAGTATGATTTGCAACTCCTTTTGCAATGAATTTACCACTTGAGATCTCTGTGATCTCCACTTCATCAGGGGAGAATATGACCTTATTTGGAGACCCTATGTGGGTCATCTGATACACTGATAAGAGGTTAGAGGAAAGACCTGGAACATACAACACATTGTTGAACTTACCATGATCAAGATCAATCATCCCTTTGCCCAAAATTTCAGTGAGAGAGTCATCTCCCAGTACTATTGGTGGACCTTTCGACATGTCAAGTGAGGTGAATGCCTCCTTGGTCGAAACCATATGTCTTGAAGCTCCAGAATCAATGATGAAACTAGGTGAGCTTGATGTGCCAGCAACCAATGCATGAACTCTCTCTCTGTCTTTTGAACTTGATCCTCCTTCCCTATTCTTTGAGTTGTCTGGAAGGGAGATGCCATTCTTCTCCAAGAGTTGGGTCAGCATGTCTATTTGCTTCTTCATGCAGGAGCTCTCAAGATGATTTCCCTTACTGTAGTATGCGCACTTGCTCATTTCTCCTTTGTTCTTCTTCTTCTGGTAGTTCTTCTTGGAACCTTGAGGCTCCTCCGGAGAATTGTTCTTGTCTCTCTTTTTCTTAGGTGGATTTTTAGCTTTCTTTTTTATTTTTGAATCCACCCTCGAATCTCCAGCAACCAGATCTTGGTCTTTGGATGGTTTGATGGTGCCCATCATCACCAACTTATCTTGTTCTTGTGTGATAGATTCCATGAAATCTACAAGGCTAGGCATCTTCCAGGTTCGAGCTGTTAAATTTGTGGCATAGAAGGTCAAAACAAACACTGAATAGTCAGGTCCAAGCTTTGAGAGTATGGCCAAGACCAGCTGATCATCCTTCTTTTCAATCCCACATTGTTTTAGCTGCAAAACAAGTGCTTTGAACTTGGAGAAATAGAGTTGCAGGGATTCAAAGCTATTTGGACTCAGGGAGATCAGTTCATTTTCAATTTGATGTCCCCTCATCTCATGTGTCTTTCCAAAAATATCAAAAATATTCTCCCATACTTCATTCGTTGATGTCAATCCATCAAGATGGAAAAGGATATCTCTGGATATGCTCAGACACAGGAGACCATAGGCCTCATCCCTCCCGTTGTGCCATTTTATCTTCTCTACAGATGCATTGGGCTCTGCTTCTGTTGCCATAGTCACTCTATAGAGGCCTTTCACTCTAAATAGTATCTCCATGTCTTCTTTCCATTCAAATAAGTTAAATGGAGTCAAGATGATCTTCTGAGATTGATCCATAGCTCAGAAATTGTCCCGACAGGTAGTAGAATGCTCCCAGTCAATGATGTCAAACCTGCAAAACAAATTAGAAGGAGAGAAATCAATCTACAAATACTCTGATACCATGTGGAAATTGAACCCAGTGTTAGAACAATTACACTCACATCAATTGCCAATTACACATGCAAAATTACTCACAAAAGAGACTGAATATGGAGCTGAACACTAAACTGTATTGAATAAGTGTACAATAGCCAACCCTATGAATTCATAGGCTGCCACAATAAATAATTACATGAGTTATTTGAATGCATGAATATTCCATTCGAATCTAGTCAAAAGCAGGCTTACTAAATCTAAGCAAATCCCCCATAGGTGCATAAAGAAGTTTCCAAAACTGTCTAGGAGCTCATGAATTGGAAAAATCAATTAGGCAAGATAATGGTGGATGGAAGGACAACTCATACATTATTTTCATAGGAGAAAAGAGTGGAGGATGTGGAGGACAAAAAACAAGTTAACTTCACCTAGTCAAACTTTCCCAATTGCCTTAAAACACTGAAAAAGCAGGCAATAAAGCAGAAAAGGCAGATATGCACTAGGGAGGCCAAGAATAAAGTAGATTTGATTCCAGGAGGTTTCCCACGTGCTCCATGACTCAAAATTAGCAATTTTGACCACTATGGATGTGTAGATGACAACTTGCATAAGGTGGAATATCGAAACTAGGCAAATAAGACAAAAATGGATTAATTAATGTCTAAGGTAGCTAACTATGGGTTGATTATTCTAACAAAAATGAGCCTCATTTTGCATCTTTTCTGAGCTATTCCTGTTTATAAGGTTCCCCGCATTTATGGAGTTTTGTTTAGGCCCTAGTCTAACTCCTCAAAATAGACTAAACTGTTGAGTAAACTTGTTCGTTCAGACTCATTAAGAATAAGTAAACAGGTATCCACATTGGTGGTAATTTATCGCTTTTTCAGACCATGTGGAATATTTACAAAAAAGGAGCACTCTCTTTTCTTTGAAATTGAGAATAGTATCTTCAGGCATAGGTTTATCACTTTTTTGAACCTAAAGGACTAAACTTACGGAAAAGGAACACTCAGTATGAGCTTAGTTTTCTCTTTTTCGTGCTCTTGACCCAAACATGAAAAGTATTCTGAGTGTACTTTATGTCTTTGTCATGCTCACAAAACCTAAATAGCAAAGCATCGAATTTATTGTTGTAAGCCCCATTTCTCGTAATCAAATGGATGGTTCCAAGTTATCTTTCCTTCCTTCACACTCGTTAAACTCAGGCTACATGTCTCTTATGAAGGTGTGTCGGTCTGGTGATAGTTTACCCATTTTTCGGACCTTACCAACTAAGTATGAAAAAGGTATACCTTATTCCTTCGGGAGCTAAGAGAGTTATTATGTGGATTGGTTTATACTTTTTCAGCCTCGGGAGACTAAATTGGATGACAAAACGCCCCCCTAGAGTCTTTTTCAGAGTTTTCAAACTCTAAAAATATGAAAAAACCAACGATCATGTACTAGTTCGGACTTCTAAAATCCATGAATCATAGACATTATCAAGCATTATTCTCTTCCTTCTTCAAGATTGTAAAAAATGAAGAGAGAATCGAGTTGAATTTCCTGGACTCATTTAAATTTAATAGGAAAGATAAGGAACAATTACTCTCTTTGGGTTATAAATAGTGGCAGCATGTTCTCCTTGAACAAAGCACTCTTTAAACTTTATGATACTCATGTCTCAATTTACCCTTTTATCTCAGTTATTACTTCAATTTTTTATTCCTCCATTTGTCCTTTATACATGGGGAGTCTGATCATGTCTCCTACATGACAAATAAGTCTAGTTGTCATATACGTAAGTTAAAATCTCCCTTGGGTCACCTCTCTGTCATGTTCAATGTTTAAGGATTTGTACCTTCATCTGATTATTATCCTAATTCCATCATTATCCTCTCTAAGAACTACTTGTGTCTTGCCTTCCCGCATCCATTTTCCTAGTCACTCTTCTGATCTGTTGAAGGATTCATTGCCTTCCTCCTCACATCACGTTTTTTCATCAACATCTCTGGATGAGGAAAACCTATAGTTTTGACAATGGTACCTTAGGATTCACTACCCTTATTAGTGAACTCCTTTGCTTCAGTTGTAAGTATCACTCATTTTTTGACATTATGTTGAGTTCCTTCCATGTTCGATTTTAGCACATTTATTCACATGGTAGGGATTGTACTGGTTACTTTGGATTTGGTTGAAGACCTTAGGTTCAATATCTATGACCTAATTTGCGCAATATTGTGTTATGATCAAGAATACTACTTCCATATTTTGAGACTCATCATTGTATATTGTGGCTTTGCTCCACCTTTGTAATATATGTGGTATTGTTACCTGTATCACAAGATGTAATAAAATATTGTAAAGGATCTAGTGTTCTGCTTTATTGAACATGGAATCCTCAGATATGATTTTGTATATGACTTTGGTATGTATTGTTTCAGGTACCTCCCTACTTCCTTGGTAATTGAGTTTTCCAAGATTAAAGATTGTAATGTATTTTGGCCATTGCTTCCCTATAACCTCACACATTAGGGGGAACATGTTATCATGTAAAATGGAACTTCTCCGTCTAAGTACTGACACTCAATATGTCGGCACACAAAAGGACAAATTGTATTGAAGTAGCCAAAACACTATAGATGCGCATGACCTTTGGTACATCATTACCTTACAAGTTGGATTTATTTTTTGTATGGACATTAGGTTGAATACATGGCTATTATCATTACAATCTATGTATCATACGCAAGTATTTACACAACAAATCACATATACATTATTAAGTCTTGCATCGACGGGTTTCCTTTAAGAAAGTCGTGTATCATACACGACCTGCCAGTATTAATAGTCATGTATGAATTAATCCAGAGTTAAAAAAATAAACACGGTTATTCGAGGAAATTTTTGCCCTTAATCATAACTATCCCAACTTCCTCAACCATATCAATCTTCACAACCTCTATTTTTCCTCGTGTATAAATAGAGGGTAGGGGTTGAGGCTAATCAATAAATAATTGTGGAGCAAAGTTATGCAGAAGGTTTCCCTTTAGATATATTGGAGTGGTAGAAATCAGTTCCCTTGGATAGAAGAGGAGCACTTGCCTTAGATGTTGGGTTGTAATCTCACCTCACTTGTTTATTAATAAAGAGACTCCTTCTTCCAATATTGTGTCTTTGCACTCTTATATATTGTCATTTATGAATTGTTTCAGTATTTTATTATAAGCATGTTATTTCATTAATCATTGATATAATATATAAGATATTGTAGGAAATATCTTGCTCTTTGCAGGTGTTGGAGATCCCCTGGAAGCTGCAGAAGCAATTTGAAGAGAAGAAGAAAGCTAGGATCGAACATCATAAATAATGGGTGTGTAATCTCTTCCTCTTTCTATTTCAAATTTTGAAATGGTTGACTGTCTGCAAGTTAATTTAGTAATTTGGTAACCCCATAGACCCTAGGTTATAAGGGTGTGTTTTCTTGAACAACGGTATTGAACTGACATATGATTGTGAATTGAATTGGTTTTGTAGTGTTGTTTGCAGGTACCTACGTAGATTCTTCAGGAATTGACATACCAGCATACAAAAAGATGGATTGTTCATCTCTCATACCCCAAATCTATACACCCTTCAACTACAATGATTGGAGGGAATATATGCATGTAACCTTGTGCAAGGTTGGTCTATTTAGGATGACAATGGTAGAGAAACTGATCCCCAACAGTATGTTGAAAAGAACAAATTTTTGAATTGGCTTAATGAGGTCTTCAGATTCATCTGCAGTCATATCTCTTGAGATTTTTTTTTCCACCTTGAGGGACTAAGGACTCCGAAGGAAGCTTGGGATAAGATTGAATATTTGTTTCATAAACAAGATGAGCTTCGAGGGAATATTTTGGAGAATGAGCTCATTTCTATATAGCCCAATAGTTTTGAATCCATTTAGAAATTATTTACAAAATACAAGTCATTGAGTACTACAATGTAAAAAAATTGGATTAGAGAGGAAAGATGAGAAGCTTGTTCTGTTAGTGTTGATAAATCTTGGATCAAAGTACTAAGTCTTTGTCTCTACATTCCATTCCAGAAGATCTTCCGAAGATTCCTTCTTTAGATTGTTTTGTTGAGTCCTTGATACAAGAGCAAGATAAATTGGTTCAAATGGGAGTGATTCAAACCTCCAAGAATCAAGCACTTTTGATGACAGACTCAAACAATGCACAAGCAAGACTGAACAACAAAGGAAAGTATACCAAAAAAACTGACTCAAATCCAAAAGATAATTATATATATTTCGATGGATCCTTGGGTTCCAAGAAAAATAAGAAATTTTAGAAGGCTAAGTGTCCATACTATATGAGAGGGTTTAATCAAGAGATACAGTGCATGAATAAAACCATCAGTCGATTTTCAACACTCCTTGAACATAACAATATTTCTCTTCCACAAAGAGTAAAGAAGTCTGATGTTAGACAACCAACATAAAATCATGAGAGGTTCCATTCCTTGAAGGCAGGCGTTACTCGATCGAAGGATTACTTGATATATTTTGGATTATCCAACCAGATGTTTGTCTCCAAGGAATCCTTAACCACTCTTAATATCTTAGTAGGACCTAACATTAATATGGGTGATGACTCTCATATCCCAACAACAGGAAGAGGTTCTATTAAAATCCAACATGGATATTTCATAAATGTACTATATGTCCCCTCTCTGCAACAAATTTGTTATCTATTTATCATATGACACATACTGGCTCGCTAAAGCAAGTTTTATTTGGTCCTGACTCAATGGAGATCTCAGATATATTAATTGGGAATATTATAGCGAAGGGTGTTGCAAACCATGCCTCCAAGGCGTACAAACTCTCACACTTTCTTCCATACTTAGCTCGAACACAATCTCAATAGCCATTGGAAAGGGAAGGTAAATTCTCTCTTTCATCTCCATTTGTATATAATGATACGTTGTCTAAAATTTTAGTTTTAGAAGATGAGGAACAAGATCAACACAATCTTGATATTGATATTGTACCTCAAGATGATTTAGATCCATATCTATCTCCTATTCTGAATCAGAAGCCTAAATGGGCCTAAAAGCTCATTGAAGCAACTCGGAATGGTGTTGGGAATCTAGATGACAGAAGAAGAATGAGGTCCTAGTATCAGAATGAACATGTTGTACTCTCTCACACAACTTCGCTACCTATAGAGTGGTGCAATAAACTTCTAGAGAGATGCTACTTGATGATAGTGAATGATCCACAATTTGGCCCATTGATGAACAAAATGGATCATTCCACTCCTCCTTGAGAAAGAAGAGATAAAAGAAACATTCAATAGATGGGAAGAATATGGAAAGGGTTAACATGCACAGTTGTAGGATACTGATGCACATAAGAACCTTGATTTTTCATGGATGATCCACGGAGTTTAAAATTGCAACAATTTTTTCACAAGTTTTTGCTCAAAAAGAAGTTTTTCTCTAAGTAGTATAGTTTGTTTCTTGATTCCTGCTTATTTTGAGGGGGGGGGGTGTTCCCATGAGGTTTTCACCATTTTCCTTTTTTTATTAAGTAGTTTATTTTATGTCATTTAGATTGTATGGGTGTGTTATCTCCCAAAATAAATTTATTTTGATAGTATGAAGAATTCGAGTCATGTCATGAAAGATTTAAAGATGACCAACAAATTGAAGGTCTCTGTTTGTGCTATGGTTGACAAAATTGGAAGTTTTAGCTTCCAATGGCTTAGGTGGGGTTCTTAATAGCTCATTAGACACCGAAAGGATTTGTTTCGGCAACTAACAGTTTAACGCAGGATGAAAGATAACCATCGAAAGTGATCTTGAGTGAGTAAATGGTGAAAGCACTTTTGTTTTCTTAGGCGAGACTTCAAACAACTCATTAGCCACCAAAAAGCGTTTCTTTTGGCAACTTAGTGAACAGTGCAAGAAGGGCGTTGACCACCGAAAGCATGCAAAAAGGTGTTGGGGGAAAAGCCCGCTCAAAAAAACTCATAACACAGGTTTCAATGGCTAAGCGTGGTTTCAAAACAGTCTCTAAGCCACCGAAAGCATACTTTCAGCAGCTAAGACTGAAATTTCAGGATGCTCTAAGCCACCGAAAGGGGCATTTTACTATGAAAAGGCATCATTTTAAAACGGTGATTATGAGCGACTAGAGAATAATTTTGCAAACTTCTTGGAGGTGTTTCTTCCTAACAGATCAAAGAAAAATAACCTATATCAGTTTCCCTACAAGTATTGCATATTGGGATAATCAAATCCATCTCTGATCCCTAATTTTTGGATCTCAGAATTTACCTATTTTACACATGTTTTTGAAATACATATCACGGGAATATGAAAATTAATTTTCAAAACATGAGAGAGGTTTTTTCTCAAAACAAACCAATATACAAAAACCTCTTTTAGTTTATACACAGGTGTTACGGAGTTGAAGAAAGAAATGCATTTCTGAGCCCCAATTTTCAGCAGTTTGGCCAAATTTTTAGGGCAAAAGTTGACCTAACAGGGTAGGTTACAACAGAAAAATGAAGAGTTTACTTCACCAACACCTAGGAAAGAGTAGAGGACCAATGGAAGAGTTAGTTCCAGTGATTACTTTAGTTATCAGAAGGTTCAAACAGTGAACCAATTCTACATTTAGTTAGACTAGTAGTTAAATTAGGGTTTTTTGACCTAATTATGCAAAAAACTATTATTTTGTCTATTTTTATTAAATCAGATCTAATTTTTTAGGATCTAAGTATTTTTGTAAAGGATATAGAGCATAAGACTTATTTTATTGAAAGGGTTTGACTTCAGGGATTTATAAACCTATACTATTGTCAGCTTCTCATTTTGCTCATTCTTGAATATAAGCTCTTTTGTTATGATTTGTTCAGCCTTCATCTCTGTCTTTACTATACTTATGCTTGAATGTGTATTTAGGTTAATTTCAAGTTGATTAATAACTAATAGCTATCATCCTATTGGTGTGTTAATGTGATTTGATTTATAATTACCATCCTTATCATGATTTAGCCATTTATATGCATTTGTTTTGTATGTAAATCTGCTAGCCTGATGAGTTCTCCATTCCTGCACCTTATTGTCAACTTCTGAATAGTTGTAACTAAAAGCCTTGTAATTGAGTGAGTTTCATGCATGTATTGAGAGTGGAAGGTTATATAGGTCACTTGACTTGATCCATATCATAAAACCCTTAAAACATTTTAAGTTACCTTCCATCCTCAAGCTACAACCTAAAGGAGTTTCCTGGAGTGATAACAAATTGGTGTTGTTGCCAGGGAGAGGAGACTAAAGCTCATCTTCCCTAGGAGACAACATAGATCCTTGCTTTGATGATAGACAAATCTTGGACATTATTCTGGTTGTAATCATCTATCTGGCGACTCCATTGAAATAAGGTGGCTTCAAGAAGACCAAGTACCAGAGCAAACCCTAAAGGGCCACCAACAACACCTGTTTCAGATCTAAAAGAGATTCTGAGAAGAGCTAGGGCTTCACTAAGGCAGATTAGCAGTGTTGCACAGGAAGCTACATCAGGTATTTCAAGAAATATTTCTGCTATTATTTCTTCTGCTGAAACACTTAATTCTCAGGAATTTATAAATACATCAGAAAATTCTAGGGTTTGGGAATCTTCAAGCACTACTGCTTGTGAATATCTCATCCCTAGTGACTCCATTGAAGAACTATGGCTCCGCGAAGGGCTCATACCATAGAAAATCAAGAGAGGCGACCAGCAACACCTGTTGTATACCTAGAGAAGATCATCAAAAAAGGAAGAGCTCTACAAAGGCAAACTTCTAGAGTAGCAAGGACATCTAGATCATATTTGTTGGTAGAGGGAGAAGAAAATATAGCCTTGATGCTAGGGCAGATTTACAAATACTTATATTTCCCTGATCCATTCGAATTTAATAAATCTCCACTGGGGAGGACCTAGTTGATAAAAGATGAAGAGGATGAATTCAAAATCTAGGTACCAGTGTAGTAGTTTACTTTATGAACTGGTGTTATTTTTTATCAGCTCCTTTATACTCTTCCCTTCACATGTTAAAAGAATTATCCTATGTTTTATATATTCTAAAGATTATCAGGCATTTTTTATAGATCCATCTGTAGAAGAATATTTGCAACCTGCTTGTATTATAGAAGGTGAATCAGTCTTTGTGCCACAGCTTATTTATAAAAATGACCTCTGTATCCAAATTCCTTCTAAATATGATCAGCCATGTAACCTTGAAGAAACCAAAACTGATTCAAAACCTATGCAGAGCTCAACACTTGTTTCCATAACCTTTGAACCTTGTCAGTAGATTGTTATCCCTCATGACCAGTCCATAGCCTTTCAAATCAAAATCAGGATGAAGATGTTTAAGCCATTAAAACTGCCCTCTCATCTTCATCCTTATCCTCTTGACTATTATGAATATCTCCCTTGGTTTTCTGGAGAGAATCAAGCTTTAGCTGAAAGGCACTTGGAATCTTTCGAAGATTTTATTGACTATTTTCAAATTATTCATGAGGATGTAATCATGAGATTTTTCTCTAAATCGTTGATTAGAGATGCTGCTATATGGTTCAAGAGTTTAAGAGCTAACTCCCTTGGCTCTTGGATAGAATTCACTAATGCCTTTTTGAAGCATTGGGGTGAGAACAAATCTCTTGATTTGTATCTCGTTTATTTCTATGCTTTGAAGAGAGAGGAAGACAAAACTTTGCCTATCTTCAATCGGAGATTCTACAACACTTATCATGATATGCCTTTGGAGATGTGGCCTATAGAGACAACTGCCATTATATATTATGCGATGGGATTACATTCAAAACTTGCCCTTTTTCTGCTAGAAAGGAAATTTTCATCTTTAAGCATTCTCTTTAAAGATGCTTTAGAGGTGGAGGAAAACAATTGTGCTTCAAGGAGAATCCCAAAGCAGTTTGATTTTGAAAACCATCATCTATCTGAGCCAAATAAACATCACTATGATTCAGATTTTAAACAGGAAGATTGCGAGTCTGAAGCATATTTGGAACAACAGCAAGCATGTAAGCTCCTTTCAGATTTAGAATCAGATTCTTCAGTGTTTGTAAAGTACTCCCAAGATAGGTATGAATCTGGATTTTATGATTAATTTGCAAACTAAGATGAGCCTATGATAACTGATGATTGTATAGGAAATTATATGTTTTCAACTAATCTTTATTCATATGATGTAAACCATGTTTTATCATCCTATTGTGAGCACTATTCTCAGAAGGAAATTTTAATGATTGATGATCAAGATCTGATCATAAGAGAACAAGAAGGTTCAGATCAGCTATTGAGCTTGAATTTTGATCCAACAAAGGTTGAGCAGTCCACTTTCAACATTGACATCAGTGAAGGAAAGGAACAACAGCATAAAAAGGTATTTTTTGTTGTATTTTATGACCCTATTGCTGACTATCTAGAATTTATGAGCAACATAGATATCAAAATATTTTTGTCAGATGATAGTTGGTTCTGTCACCCTTCGAAACTACATTGTTGCATGCTAGGGTTTCATTTATTTTTTAGGTCAAGATCAAGGATAAGCTCCGCAGATCAGCTTCTGACATGGCTTCATTGGAAGCATGATGTCATGTGATAAGAATATTCTACTGATTAGAATTAGGAGTAGGAGTATATAGGAAAATAATCTCTTAATATGAGTAGCTAGGACATTTTTATTTTTATTTTCGTGAATACGCAAAGCGAGCTAAAAGAAGATTGCAGGTGATCAGTTATAAAAGACAAATGATTCCATGCCCAATGGAACACCAGAAGATAGCTTTAATTGTTCTTTTTCAGGGAAGGCATTTTGGTCTTGGGTTCTTGGGACCTCACAGGGAGGTTCCCATCCCCAAGTAGGAGCCAAATGTTATCTCCCAAAATAAATTTATTTTGATAGTATGAGGAATTCAAGTCATGTCATGAAATATTTAAATATGAATAACAAATTGAAGGTCTCTGTTTGTGCTATAGTTGAAAAAATTGGAAGTTTTAGCTTTCAGTGGCTTAGGTGGGGTTCTTAATAGCTCATTAGCCACCGAAAGGCTTTGTTTCAGCAGCTAACAGTTTAACGCAGGATGAAAGATAACAACCAAAATAGGTCCCAAGTGAGTAAATGGTGAAAGCACTTTTGGTGTCTTAGGTGAGACTTCAAACAACTCATTAGCCACCGAAAAGTGTTTCTTTCGACAGCTTAGTGAATAGTGTAAGAAGGGCGTTAACCACCGAAAGCATGCAAAAAGGCATTGGGGGGAAAGCCCACTAAAAAACAATCAAAACAAAGGTTTCAGTGGCTAAGAGTGGTTTCAAAATGGTCTCTAAGCCACCAAAAGAAAACTTTCGGCAACTAAGACTGAAATTTCAGGATGCTCTAAGCCACGGAAAGGGGCGTTTTACTGTGAAAATGCATCATTTTAAAATGGTGATTATGAGTGACTAGAGAATCATTTTTTTAAATGTTGAGAAGTTTTTCTTCCTAGAAGGTCAAAGAACAATAACCTATCTTATTTTTCCTACACATATTTTATATTGGGAGAATCGAATCCATCTCTAAGCCCTAAGTTTCGGATCTCAGAATTTCCTCGTTTTACACATGTTTTTGAAATACAGATCTCAAGAAGATGAAAATGAATTTCCAAAAACTGAGAGAGTTTTTTATGACAACAAACCAATATATAGAAACCTCTTTTAGTTTATACACAGGTGTCACAAAGTTGAAGAACCAAATGCATCTTTGAGCCCTAGTTTTCAGCAATTTGGCCAAATGTTTAGGGCAAAATTTAACCTAACAGGGCAGGTTACCGCAGAAAAATGAAGAGTTTACTTCACCAACACCTGGTCAAGAGTAGAGGATGAGTGGCAGTTAGTTCCAGTGCTTACTTTAGTTATTAGAAGGTTTAAACAGTGAACGAATTCTACATTTAGTTAGACTAGTAGTTAAATTAGGGTTTTTTGACCTAATTATGCAAAAAACTATTATTTTGTCTATTTTTATTAAATCAGATCCAATTTTTTAGGATATCAGTATTTTTGTAAAGGCTATAAATCCTAAGACTTATTTTATTGAAATGGTTCGACTTCAGGGATTTATAAACCTATACTATTGTCATCTTTTCATTTTGCTCATTCTTGAATATAAGCTCTTTTGTTATGATTTGTTTAGCCTTCATCTCTGTCTTTACTGTACTTATGCCTGAATGTGTATTTAGGTTACTTTCAAGTTGATTAATAACTAATAGCTGTCATCATATTGGTGTGTTAATGTGATTTGATTTATAAGTACCATCCTTATCATGATTTAGCCATTTATATACATCTGTTTTGTATGTAAATATGCCAGCCTGATGAGTTCTCCGTCCCCACACCTTATTGTCAACTTCTGAATAGTTGTAACTAAAAAGCCTTGTAATTGAGTGAGTTTCATGCATGTATTAAGAGTGGAAGGTTATATAGGTCACCTGACTTGATCCATATCATAAAACCCTAAATTATTTTTAAGTTACCAGGCATCCTCGAGCTACAACCTAGAGGAGTTTCCTGGAGAGATAACAAGGTGACTCTGGCCTAGTTGTCAGGGCCCAAGTTGTCCAAAGTTAATATTGAGGGGGGTGTTGGGATTAATAATCCTCCTTTGTCCAATATATTCCATTTTGTCATATTTCCTAGATTAGGAGGTCATTTATCACCTTACTGGATTTTTGGTGCCATTGGTTCCATTGGTGCCATTGGTTCCATTGGTGCCATTAGTGACATTGGTGCCACTGGTGCCACTGATGCCACCGGTACCACCGGTTCCACTAGTGCCATTGGTGCCACTCTTTCCATTGATTCCACCGATTAACCTAGTTCTATTAGTTCCATTGGTGCCACTTGCACCAATCCCTACATTATAGGATCCCACTCTGAGTGCCACCAGCATCCTCCATTAGTTGGTTGTGGTAGGTAAATAGTTGTGCTGAGTTAAACTATGGTTACAATCAATTAGATAACTTTCAGTTAGCCTGGTTCCAGTTATGCATGCATGAAGGGAGAGTGGTGCGATTTTCCACCTACCTCATCATTTAATTGATTGTAGATTGATTTAGACATCCAGAGTTAGACTAGTGAGCTTCTAGCAGTGATTTAGATACACTAAGTTAGCTATTTAGCCAACTTTAGTTAGTTATTCAATAAGTTTGAGCTAGTAGATTTGAATCCTATCCATGGAAATCAAATTCTATTTAATTGTATAATCATTCTATTATTGATTAATGAAAACAGATTAATGTTGTAATTAACTAATCAATTCTTATCATATTTGTCTCAAATTTGTCTTGTTCATTGTACATTGTCTTTGATATTCCACTGCATAATTCTACTTCTCAATTTCTCTCATTTTCCTGTAGATCAATGATTCACAAATTTAACAAGACTAATTAGAGACATGTTTTATCTTAGGCACATATATTTAAATTGTATAATAAAAGAGGATGAATAAATTTATAAATTCTTCTACTTACACTTATCAGCTTCCTTTAATTTCATTCATATATTCCTAGATAACATCAATCATATATTCATTGAGAATTGGGTATGTGGAAAATTCCTTCAATATTTGTAGCGACCTACCTATAGGAACTTCAAACTTATTTTTCGTTCCTACCAAGTCAATAGGGAAAGATAAAATAATTATATATTCTTCCTTCATAGAGGATTTTAAAGAATAATCTATGAGATTATGAATACTAATACCTTTCAGGATAGGATGTGAGGTGCTAAATTTATGGTCTATTAAGTTATCATATACTAATTGTCTAACAACGCAGTTCATTAATAATCATATACTAATTCTCTAACAACACAGTGAATGAACGGTAATTCATCAATCAATTAGTCATATAGTGGAACAAGCTCATGATATATGATAAAATGATGTCTGTAATGTAGATGCCATCATATACAAAACAAAAAATGAATTTCTAATTAAATCCTTCATTCCCAGTATAAGATTAAAGACACACAGTAAACTCATAATAAAGATAAGAGTGTATCACATGCAATAAAACATCACTAATTAACCTTATCATTCAAAAGTACATCCAAGGTATTTCAAGTATATATCTTATAAGAATAGAGATGGATATGAAAAAATCCATGAACCAATAAATCTGATACACGCAATATAAATATCTGGATCTACATCTCGATAATGTTGCATAAAAACCCTGACAAAGCCAAATTTTATGCACTTAATAAGTGCATGGAATAGTCTATGTCTATAAGATAAAGGAAATGTATTTCAAGTAGAAAAAACTCGTCAACTTCCTTTTTCTCTAAATGGTCTAAATTCCCAAGAGAATGAAAATTATATGTATTAAACTTGTAACTAACCCTATAAATATTTTACGTAGCATTTCTTATGGCATAGTTATCATTTCATTACCTATCATTTCTTATGGCATAGTTACCATTCATGCATAACATACAATGTCTTATTCAATGAATCCAAACGAGGGTCATATTTCGTTTTGTTTTTCTTAACATTTAATTGACGTTGTGTAGTCTCATGTTGTACACCAAGAGTTTTTGTAATAGTAAAAAGTGATGTCACAAGTCGGAGTAATTAATTATATATTCTTCCTTCATAAAACATTTTAAATAATAATCTATGAGATTATGAATACTAATACTTTTTAGGATATGCTATGAGCTGCTAAATTTTTGAGCTATTAGGTGATCATACACTAATTCTCCAACAACAGGGTGAATGACTGGTAATTCATCAATCAATATGTCATATAGTGGACCAAGCTCATCATCTTTGAGAATATGATTCCTATAATGTAGATGTCATCATATACAAAACACAAAATCAATTTCTGATCAAATCCTTTTACCTATTAACAAATATATAGATATTTAAAGACATGTATGCCTTAATAACCATTTCAAGGGTGTTATGGAACTAACATCCATAGATATATCAATATCATTTTCTAGCTCAATCATGTGGTTGCAAAATATTTTTGTGAGGAGGCTTTGTTGAGTGAAAGATTATGGTTTTCGGGAATAGGAAGAATTTTCTCTCCTACTTCATTCTTCATAGAGGCATATAAAACACAAATAAGATTTGTTGAATATTTTTCTATAATTTCAATCCTTGGAGTATCATCTAAAATAATAAAAATGGTACATTTCCAATCCTCACATGTTTTCATCAGCATTGGGATATACAGAGAGTTATTATAATTTTTATGATAATTCATAAATGCATAAAGCTCAAGAACTGTTGATAAAATGGATATAACATCTATATTATATAAGGGGAAGGGAAGGAATCAATACATATTATGGGTAGTATGTAAGGATTAATTAATCATCAATTAGTATTAATAGAAGAATAAAGGGTAAGCATATAAGGATGATATATGTATGTAGTAATGATGGCTTAGGGAATGGTTTTGTAGGGTGGAGACACCCTGATCACTTTTTTCGCAGTCCCATGATTTTCAAATATCTCTCTCATATTACTACCTTAGTTTAAAAAAGAATGCAACTAATAGTAGTATTCATCTATAAGCAAAACTTGGAAAACACATATACCTCTTCTTGCACCTATCAATCATTCACAGAGGATAGCTTCACTCCATTCAACACCTATTCATCTCTAATTTCTTGTTGTTTATGAACCCTCTCTAAGAACTCTCCACCATTCTCTTATGCAAAGGAAACCCTTTCATCACCATGATTATCATCTTCTACACCACTTTCATCCATCGATACTCTCCCTTTTATCATCTTTCCAATGATTATGGAATATACCATTTCTTGTAGATTAAGAATGTCATGAAGCACACCCTTCTTTGAATCCTTCATAAATGAATTCACTCCATGAAAATCGTAATACACATGTATGTAATTTTATTTTAGTCTAAAGAATTGAATATCTAAACAAAATGTTAAGATTGTTGGTTTTGTTCAATTCCTAGTATCAAATAAATTTAATGAAAATTTTCACAAAAGAAAATGAAGGAGTTCTAAAAAGTTGGAGAAATACATATACAAAATTTTAAACCCCCAGAATGCCAATTTTTTCAACCAATTTGCAACTTGAGTTTTGAGCTATTAGAAAAAGAGGATCGCAAAGCAATAACAATAAACTATAAAAAATATTCAAATAATAAAATACATTACAAGCGAAATAGATATAACATGGTTGACACAAGATGGGACAAGTCCACACATAAATTTCCAGTCCTTTATTATTATACCATCCAACAAAATGAAGGGATGCAACCTGCAATAACCCCTCTACACTTTCTCTTCACTTTTTAACAGTCTCTCTCACACAATCACATAGGTTGTTTTACAATTCTACAATACAATACACAACCGTGTTACAATGATTTATTTTTATAAGGGAATTAACATGGGAAAATACCACGGTTCATCCAATACCATTGGTCCATAAACAGTTTGCCAACAAACATCCCAAAATTTTTATTTTGGGGGCTTTGCCCCCAAACTAGATTTCTCGGGGGTGTTACCCGTGAACCCCCGTTGGGGGGGAATTATCCCCCACACCCCCCTACTGGAATGAATTTATAGTAAAACTAGGGTACAAACATGGCTGAACAATAACATGTATGAATATGGAATATCATGCTCCACAACCAAAATCTTCCACATGGAAACTGATTAAAAAAACTCCACCGCTATTGCACTTGTTGGACTATACTTTGAACCTTGGAATTGGAAAATGTCTCTTCTTCACCTTCATGCTTGAAGTCCAACTAAAACCGACCAGGAACTCATTTTGTCTCTGGTTACTACCTTTGTCAACATGTCTGCAGGATTCTTGCTAGTATGTATCTTTTCCAATTTTAGCAGTTCATCTTCCTAAACATATCTTATGAAATGGTACTTGAGTTGTATATGTTTATTATTTGAATGGAATTTTAAGCTATTTGCAAGATTAATGGAACTCCAGTTGTCACTGTATAGCTTTCTATTCTCCTACTTCTTACACAATTCCTCCATGAACCTATGCAACCGTAATCATCTTTTTACTAACCTCTGTAACAACAACATATTCTTCTTCTGTTGTTGAAAGTGAAACAACATTTTGCAATTTCGAAATCCAAATTATTGTTGTTCCACCCACAATAAAGACATACAATGTTGTGCTCATCCTGCTATCTTTATCAACTGTTAGGATATTTAGACACTTAGGAGTAAGTTAAGATCAACTTGTGTAATATATCTGTTAGGTAAAAGTGTGTTTCTTTAGTATGCATTTGTAAATATTCTAATCAAATGGTCACCATATGTTCTAGACATAGAGTGATCTGACGGTTCAACTTCTCTTAGATCATACCTACCATTGATCCCTGGCTTAACACCCGATTGGTATATGATCTCTAGTTAAAGAGCATAGAGGGTCCTTGGCTATTTGATCGATTATGAGAATCTCATGTAACTTTCTTTCTTTTGCATAATAAATTGATCCAAGTAGCTATTTGGCTGGGGTCGTGGACTATTTCTCTCTCGATGGTTTTAACCACGTGACAAACATTGGTGTGTTGATCTGTGATCTGTTTGTGTGAAGCAGTTGCTCAAGGTGTTCCATCTTTTGGGAGTACCCTGTGTACCCGAACTTGGTATCAGAGCTTTTATGAAGAGCTGCTTTCGGTTTTGATCAAGATCTGGAACCGGTGTTGCCAAAACTTTGAAAGGGTTTCTATTTCTATATTTTCTGTGCATTTTTGGCCTTTGGGAGCTATTCCATTGTGTCCGGAGTGCCATTTCCATTGGGAAATAGTTTTCATTTCATCGAAAACCGTTTCCGTTTGTTCCAGAAACACCAATTTCGGCAAATCTAAAGGTATAATGTTACAATGACGGATTTGTTTTTTTTAAATATCTCATATTTTATCAATTTTATTATTAGATCTTTTTTTGTTTTAGTCTCAGACTATTTCCTTCCCTGACTATGTATGCTCTTTGTCGTGCACCTTGCACGATCGCGGCAAATCAGAAACAGTAAGGGAAAGTTTTTTTTTCTTGTCTTCTCGGCTACGTATTCTCTTTACCATGCACCTTGTGCAATCACGACAAATCATAAACAGTGAGAAAAATTGAAAACGTAGACTTTCCTAGTAAGCTAACCAAGATCTAACCCCATTGTGTGGAAAAAAGTTTTTTTGTTTTTGTTTTTCATTTTTTTTTTGTGATTTGCAGAAAAAAAAAAGGAAAGCATGGAGAACGAGAGAGAAGAGTAACCTCAGGGAAAGAAAAAGAACCCACTGATGATGATAAGAAAATAAAATGGGCAAATATATGTGATGAAGCTCGTGGATTGATTGGGATGTCAATCTCTACTGATTTGCGATTCCACATATCTGGAATTGATGAACCTGATAAAGCTTGGGAAAAGTTAGAATCTGTGTTTGGTAAACACAATGAAATTTGGGGTCATCAACTTGAGAATGAGTTGCTTTTCTTGAATCCAAATGATTTTTCATGCATTCAAGACTATTTATCTAAGTATAAAACTCTTAGACTCTTATGTCCAGAATGCAAGATTAAGAAAGAAGACAAACAATGTATTTATCATATTCTTTCCAAACTTGGACCTGCATATTCCGTTTTTGTATCTACATTCTACTCCATGAAAGAATCCTTGACTGCAGCTAGCTATCAAGAGCCTAGTCTTGAATCATTTTGTGATTCCTTAATTATAGAGTAATATAAGCTCATTCATCTTGGAATAATTAACAATGCATATACATCTTGGAAAGCCTTGTTGTCCCAATAGAAAGAAAATTCCAAGCCTCCCAAGAAATAGAATTTTCACAATAATAAGCCAAACAACAAGGGTCTCAAACCCTCTTAGTCAGCTCCTTCTTTAAAAAATGACAAAGGATCCAAGCAAAAAGGAAAGAAGAATGAGTTTCATTGCAATTTTTGTGGGAAAGATAATCATGATGAATCTAAGTGTTTCAAGAAGATGGCAGCCTTGGAAGCAGTAATGAAGAAGCACCACATCAGCATAGATTTGTCTTCAGAATCTAACTCTGATGGACATGCACTTTGTGCTTTTGGTTACTCTTATACTGCATCTTCTTCTTCTACTTCAAATGAATGGCTTATTGATTATGGAGCATCTTATCATATGGCTAAGGATCAAGCCATATTTTCTACTATGCATGAATGTAACACCAAAAAAATATTTGTTTGTGATGATAGATCTATAAGTGTTGTAGGGTCTAGAACAGTTCCAATAGAAAATGGTCATTTCAGTGATGTACTATGTGTGCTAAAAATTTCCTACAATTTGTTATCAGTCTATCAAATTACTCATTTAGGTGAAGGTAAAACTGTGACTTTTACACCTCACCAAGTTGTAATCAAGGATTTTAAAAATCCTCAAAATGTCCTTGCTACTGGAACTATTGATGATATTAGCAAGTTGTACAAATTTGACAACTTTGGGTCATCACCTTTTCCTTTAGTTTTTGTTGCTCATAGTGATAACTTGAGCAAACTTTGGCATGAGCAATTTGGTCACTTAAATTATCGCTCATTGCAACAACTATGTAAAGACAATATGGTGACTGGTCTTCCAATGGTATCTTGCAAGGATGGTGTTTGTTCCGGTTGTGTACTCAGAAAACATCATCGGGACATTTTTGACAAACGTGCCTCTTGGCACGCCTCAGTTCCTTTAGAGCTTGTGCATAGTGACTTGTGTGGTCCTCTTCCATCTGCTTCCTTTTCTGGTTTCAAATATTTCTTAACTTTCATTGATGACTACTCCAGATGCACTTGGGTTTACTTCCTAAAACTTAAGAGTGAAGTATTTAACATGTTCTTGGCCTACAAGGCCCTTGTTGAAAAATAATCTGGTCATCAAATTATTAAGTTAAGATCTGACAATGGAGGAGAATATGTTAACAACAAGTTCACTACTTTCTGCACTGAACAAGGAATCCAACAACATCACACTATTCCATATACACCTCAACAAAATGGTGTAGCTAAACGGAAGAACCGCACTTTAAAAGAAATGGCTAATTGTATGATCCAATCTAAGGGACTAAGTATTCAATATTGGGCTGAGGCCATAAATTGTGCAAATTACATAGTTAATCGCACACCCACTAAAGTTTTACAAGGTATAACACCGGAAGAAGCATGGAGTAAAATTAAACCAGATGTAAGTCACTTTTGTGTGTTTGGTTGTGAAGCATGGGCTCACATTCCGGATGAAAAACATAAATCATTGCAGCCTAAAAGTGAAAAGTGCATATTTGTTGGATATTCTGAAGATGTAAAAGGTTATAGATTTATTCAACCCCATTCACATGATATAATCATTAGAAGAGATGTTAAATTTGATGAAAATCTCTTGGCCTACAAGCCTAACTTGGCGGGTGTGCCAACTTTGGCCTGCGAGCCTGATTCGGCGATTGTGCCTTCTTCTTCTTCTTAGAACTTCCTTGACAAGTTTCTAACTCTAGTTTCCGATGATGACAGTGAGGATGAAAATCCACCTCTGCCTTCTCATGTTCCTCCAATTGCACCAGCACCAATATTTCCTCGATGGGTTTGTTCAACATGTGAAGCAGCTGGTGATCTTGTCAGTGATCCTAGAGATCAACGTTGAACACGTTATTAGTTTCAGTGAGTATCTTCTCTTTTGGCTCAAGTTTCCGAGAATCATGATCCAGAAACTTTTGCAGAAGCTTTAGGAAATCTAGATTGGGGTGCAGCTATGGATGAAGAATATTGTTCCTTAATGGCAAATGATACTTGGGATCTTGTTCCTCTTCCAAAAGGAAGAAAAAATGTCAGATGTAAATGGGTCTACAGAACTAAGTATGCATCAGATGGAAGTGTTGAAATACTTAAGGCAAGGTTAGTTGCCAAAGGTTTTTCCCAAGTTGAAGGGATTGACTACAATGAAACCTTTGCCCTTGTAACAAAAATGAAGTCCATCTACCTTGTTCTTTCCCTTCCAGCCTTACATAACTAGGAATTCCATCAAATGGATGTCAAGTCTTCCTTCTTACATGGTGATTTACATGGAACAACCTCCTGGATATGTTCAAAATAACTCTAGTCTTGTTTTTCTCTGTAAGAAATCCTTATATGTCCTTAAGCAAGATCCTAGAGCTTGGTATGCCAAAATGGATAGCTTTCTCCTTGGCATTGGTTTTTCTATATGCCATTCTGACCCCAATGTCTATACCAAGAAAGTAGAAAACCATCTCATCATACTTGTTCTTTATGTTGATCATCTTATCCTTACTGGTAGTGACCCTAAACTTATAACCCATGTGTAATCCAGTCTTAAGCAAAATTTTGAAATGTCAAACTTAGGACATTTGCATTATTTTCTTGGTCTCCAAGTCTTGCAAACCAAAGAATGAATCTTTCTTTCCTAGTCTAAGTATGCTTGTGACCTTCTTCGTCACTTCCACATGGAAGATTGTAAACCGGCCCCTTCTCCCTTCCAGTCTGGAGTCAAACTTTCTTCCACTTGTACTTCCCCTGAAGTAGATGCCACCTTGTATCGTCAGCTTGTTGGTATTCTTTTATACTTGACTCATGCCTGTCCTGACCTTTCCTTTGACATTGGTCGTGTTGCCCGTTATAAGCAAACTCCTCATGAAAGTCACTGGAAAGCAGCAAAAGGAATACTTCAATATATTTGAGGTACAATTCAGTTTGGGATTCATTACAGTACAGGGGGGAAACCTTTGTTGGTTGGTTTCATTGATTCAGATTGGGCCGATGATCTTGATGATCAAAAGTCTACTGTAAGTTATGTTTTCAGTCTGGGATCTGGACCTGTCACTTTGGATTGTAAGAAACAACAAGATCTTGTTCTTTCTCCAGCAGAAGTAGAATATCGAGCTACAGTTAATGCCAGTCGAGAAGCTTTATGGCTTTGACAGATCCTTTCAGAGTTTGGATTCGAGTAGCAGCAGCCTACTCCACTTTGGTGCGACAATCAAAGTGCCATAAATCTTTCCAAATATCTAGTTCTACATCAGCATAGCAAACACATTGAGCTACACATGCACTTCATCAGAAATCTTGTTCATGATAGTGTTATTGAAGTTCTCTATTTCCCTACAGATGATCAAGTTGCAGACATCTTCACCAAGTCTCTTACAGAAGCGAAGTTTTCTAAACTTCGGTCTATGTTAGGAGTTCAGGAATGTGTCCTTAAGGGGGGATAGGCTCTAATGCATCCTTCCTTCTCCTAGTAGTGTCACTTTTTTAAATCCTTCAATCCTATCCCAAGTTGTTCTTAAGGGGGGGATGTTAGGATATTTAGACACTTAGGAGTTAGTTAAGATCAACTTGTGTAATATATCCGTTAGGTAAAAGTGTGTTTCTTTAGTATGCATTAGTATGCATTTGTAAATATTCTAATATGATGGTCACGATATGTTCTAGACATAGAGTGATCTGATGGTTCAACTTCTCTTAGATCATACCTACCATTGATTCATGGATTAACACCCGATTAGTCTATGATCTCTATTTAAAGAGCATAGAGGGTCCTTGGCTAGTTGATCGATTATGAGAAGCTCATGTAACTTTCTTTCTTTTGCATAATAAATTTCTCCAAGTAGCTATTTGGCTGGGGCTGTGGACTGTTTCCCTCTCTAGGGTTTTAACCACATGACAAACATTGGTGTGTTGATCTGTGATCTGTTTGTGTGAAGCGGTTGCTCAAGGTGTTCGGTCTTTTGGGAGTACCCTGTGTACCCAAACTTCAACTGCCATATCTGCATGAATATATCCCTATAGAGCAATCTCTGATGCTCCAAAAAAAATGCATGAGAAGTGGTACTCTCAAGTAGGTGAGAATCCATTGTACTTCTTTCTAGTTCTCTTTGCCTATATTGTTCATATACCTTCTCACAAGTCCCGTTGCACGTGTAATATCTAGTCTTGTGCACACCATGGCATACATCAAGCTTCCAACTACTGATGAATAGGGAACCTTGGAAATGTATTCTATCTCTTCCTGTGTCTTGGGACACATCTCATTACTTAGTTTGAAATGGCTGGCTAGAGGTGTACTAATTGGTTTTACATTCATCATTCTAAACCTCTCCAACACCTTTTGTATATACTCACATTGAGACAATGTCAATTTGTGATTTTTCCTGTCTCTTGTTATTCTCATACTACGGATTTTCTTTGCAACATCCAAATATTTCATTGCAAATTATTTAGCTAGCTTCTTTTAGAGCACATTTATATCCTGCATGTTATACCCTCCAACAAGTTGCATGTCATCCACATACAATAACAATATAATATATCTTCCATTATATAGCCTCTTGAAATAAACACGGTGGTCATAATGCCATCTACTATAACTATATTCTATCATAAACTTATCAAATTTTAAATACCACTTCCTTAGATCTTTATTCAGGCCATACAATATCTTCTTCACCCTACAAACCAAATTCTCCTTCCCTTTGACCTCATACCCCTGTGGATTCTTCATATAAATCTCTTCCTCCAAATACCCATGGAGAAAGGTTGGTTTTAGTCCTAACTATTCAAAATGCAAATATTCTACCACCACTAGACTTAAAATAGTCCTAATTGAAGTCATTTTAACAATAGGAGAAAATATTTCATCAAAATATATACCTTTCTTTTGTGCAAACCCCTTTACCACAAGTCTATCCTAATACCGCTTCTTTCCTCCTTCTTCCTTCAACCTCTAAACCCATTTATTTTGCAATGCTCTCTTTTATGCAGGAAACTCAACCAAATCCCAAGTCTAGTTTCTTACCAATGAGTCCATATCCTCATTCATTCCTTGTTTCCACTTATTTCTTGTCATGTTCGCACCCCTCATCCCAATTATGGAGAGGACACAACCAACACGCTGCTGCTATCAAACTAGGAAATCTGACCCCATGAACATAAATGTAAAAATAAAATGCGTTAATATAAAAACATACACAGATGCATAATGCAATCTATAGCAGAAGAAAACACATTCATTTCATTCATGCATTCATTATGTTCATAAATCATTAAACAATTAGTTTGCAGAGATTAAGCACAAGAATACTTATCTTGAAAAGGAGCTAGCCTGCAACTAGCTACGTCACTGCAACATTCCACCCAACCATAGGCCAGTGTGTTCATCAATCTCTTAGCATCAATGCCACCCCCGAGATGGGAATGATTACACAAGGAACTAGGGAAATTACAAGCTCACACATAGCCAAAATCAACATCCACAGTCAAGCCAATACACTGTTGGGTTTCACATACTGTCCATCCAAGCCAATAAGAAATTGGGTTTTATAGGATGCTAAGGCAACGAAGAAACAACACATGGGTTCCTTGGACTTATTCATCTAAGACACATTTTTCATCAAACACACAGTCAACTAATTAATCAAACACAACCATACACAACTACTAGATATGAACAAAATGTTCTTGGGAACCAAAACGAAAATGGAAATTGGGGAAAACAACCTTGCATGAGCAAATACATTTTCAAGAAACGTTGTTGGGCTTCACAGAGGTAAAAAATCCCTCATCAAATGCTCAGACCAAGGATCTAGTCTCCCATATGCTGGGCATTACCAAAACAGAATTTGCAACCATAAACGACTCATTAAAATGGGAAAAACACCCTGTGAGATAAATACGTTTTCACCAAACGTTCCTAGGCATCGTATGAGCTGAAATGGCCCCCATGCATACCCAAATCATGGGCCTCTCTTTTCCCATTCACTGAGCAACACAAAAATGAGTTTCACAGCTTGGAGAAATTAGGGAGAATGTAGAAAAATGTGATGGAAGCTCCTAGCTTGATCACAATGGAAAAGATGGCCTCCTCAAACCCCAAAATCGTGGCTCCTTCCTTCCCATTCGACCAACAACACCGAAAACAAATTTTGGGCATGGAGAAGTGAAGAAATGGAAGAAACTCGTGAGGGGGAAAGCTCAGCAAGCTTCAAATGCATGAGAGAGCCAAACCTCCATGAGGATGGGCGATAAATTAAAGGAATGGGTGCATAATGGCTTGGGCATGCATTCCCAAGCTTTTACTTGCCCCACAAGTCAAAAAAACACTTTCCAAAAATGGGTGGTATTCCCAATTCGAAATTGACCTCCATACCTTTCCCATCCCAAGGAAATAACTTCCTCAACCAACTTAGAGATGACTGGGCACAAAAGAAAAAAAGGGTAGTTGACAACTTATGGGTTTTCCCTTGACATTGGATTTTCCCCATTGGCCTAAAGGATTTGATTATTCCACCCCCCTATTCCTTGTGAAATCATGCCCCCGTCTCTTTAACATTGCAGCGCATAGCTAGCTGTGGTATTTTTATTAGTTTTCATTTTACATGATGTATCAAACATATCGTGCTTGGCTAACACATAAACCATCGGCATTGATTTTAATCGTCGATACATAAGACACTAAATCTATGGTGGGGCATTTGGGTTTGGCTCCAAACCATGATTAAATACAATATTTACATCATATGCAATTCAATACCATGGGGTCAAAACCGGGGTTTTACATTTCTAGTTTCTACCTGCATTGCCTCTTCATAACATTTTCGTTCACCAAACTTAGTCATCAATAAATAATGCAGTGAAGGATATAATCATTCAGGCATTCTACTTAACCTGGTAGATCTTCTTACATTTGTAGGAGTTTGAGGTGCATGTTTCTACTCTTGATTTTATGGTGCCTTTGGAACTTCACTTTCTTTGATTTTCACAAGCACATAGTACTCTGTGTTTTCCTTTTCCTCTTTCTTTCCCTACAACTGATCTTTGTGCATAAAATTTTCATTGAATACTACATATCTACTCCTAAGTATTTTCTATTTTTCATAATCTCATAACTGATAACCAAAATCATCAACCCCATATCTAATAAATGTACATTTTTTCATGTCCCTTCCTTGAAGGACATCAATTCTTGACCTTGTTAGGACCTAGGGGGTATAAAAGTCAATTAATTAAATCCTTCCTAGGTAATTCTGGTAAAAATAAGACTATAAGTCATGCATTGATTAAAATTATATTTATGGATTTTCTCATGTAATTGTTTTTATAAAAAAAAATATTGTGCAAATGAGTTGTGATGCTTGTAGAATTCAAATATGTCATATTTGGACAGTCATCTTTCTCAAAATTAAAGTGGAAACAATGCAAAAAGAAGGAAAAAGCAGTTGTTGAGAAAAAGACGGAAACTTCTGTTATGGAGATAAACTTCCTATGGCTTGGGGTGTACCATAGCAGACAACTTTGACACTAGAAATAATTTTTTCCCAATATGTAAGAGAAACCAAACATCTAATACTAAGGGATATCAAGTCGTACCTTGTTCCGTACAGTTGAAGTAGATCCCCATTGAGTTTTCCAATTCACGCTTGTGTTAGCAATTCGCTCTTAACAACAATAAACAAGACAAGCATGCTATATAATAGTGTGTTATACCTACTATAGCATATATAGTCAATGATGTATAAACAATTAAACATATCCATGGATTCAATATTAATATTCAATTGCACATAATTGGACAGGAAAATATATTTATATTATGAAAATCAGAGATTACAATAGTGACAACCTTTGTTGGCACGTCTACGAACGGGAGAAACTGAGTCCTCCACCTAGGCCTCCACCACCTCAATCCTCCATCTCTCGATAGCAAGCCCACAAGCAAAGGAAATCTTGGGAAGAACACAAAGTGCTCCAAAGGGACAAAGGGATGCACACTCAAGTAGATACAAATTGTGGCAACAATGGACTATAGTTTACCTTCTCTTTAGGTCCTCCTCTTCAATGTATCCAAGGGGTTCCTTATATAGCACTCCAAGAGGGTAATGGAGGGTTGAATTTGAGCATTCTCAAGGAATTTGGAAGGCCAAGAGTCAAGTTATTCGGACTCCTATGAGCAAAACTCCAAAAACATTTGGACTTATAAACAAATCCCGATGTACGTGGGTTTGAGGTCAAAAGTCGCGTGTACACGCGAGCAGGGATAATTTTAGGGGCGAATTTTAGCCCAGTGGGCTATTTTTCCATGTTTTTGTCCCAGAAAAGATTCGCCATTTTGCATTTTTTGAGGCCCCGTTTTGCCCAATTTTGAGGGGGTAACATTTTTTCACTCTAAAAATCGCCAAATTATTATATAAATGATATAAAATCCTTGGAAATTAAAATATTTTTTGAAAAATATCGCCAATCATTTTATAGTTGGCGTTTTAAGAATTGGTCATATTCGCCAACATTTATACACTTTTAAATAAGTATGGTTCCTTAAAATCATCCCTGCACACGAGTATGGGATTAAAAGGCACATACAACAATAAACAGGGGTTTTTAAGGGATGGACTTGGATCATCAAAGGATAATATGAGTCCATGGGGTCTAAAGAGTCTGCAAAGGGACATGGAAGGCCATCAATATGTGATCAACCATGTGTGGTAAGATCAGCTGTAACAGACGCCCCCTAATGTGTGAGGTCAGAGGGGTAACATGATGGATGAAATACATTATAAAATCCATCCTAGAAGTGGAGTAATGAAGACCCAAGTGGAAGAAATAACCACTCATCAGTACAATACAATGATAAATCTCTGCATATGACTGCAAATACATAGAGCAGTCCTAGATACATAAGAGTACAATGTCCATGAATAGGCATGATATACAAAATATGACATGTGTGGTCATCGCCACGTACAATATACAATATATTAGAATATCCAAAGTGGATGAAGATGTATAATATATCAAGATCTCCATAATGGTTGAAGATACACAATGGATCAAGATATCCATAATAGTTGAAGATGTCTGATATACACTGGAATCAAATCACAAGAGCTGAAATCTCATGAACACTGGCACAATCAAGGTGGTAGCATATATGGAATGCCACCAAGCTAGAAGGCCTTCTACATGAAATGCTACAAGTACATGTCCTACTATGTGAATAGATGTGTCGAGGTTGAACATAGTAGTCCATCGTCTGATTACCAGTCATTTATGTATACCATTAACAGATGCGAGATCATCGACCGATAATGAAAATGGGAATCAAGGTACAGAGTGCAATATAATAACTGTGAATAGATGTGTTGAGGTCGAACACTTGGAAGAATCCATCGATCAGGGGACATTGATGTATTCCAAAATATTTCGATGGTGAGAGAACCTACCACTGATGACTGTAAGTCTTAAGGAACTCAAATTACTCTAGACTCCTATTCCAAAATAAATGATCTGATATCGATGGAATGGAATCCTCTAGAAGGAGGGAATTAAGGCATCCCCCATCAACCAACACAAGGTACTCAACAATGTTGTATAATGTGGAAGAACAAGATGTGCATGAACCAGTAATAGTACCGAGAATGGCTGACATGCAAAGTCAAGATAACTGAGGAATGGTTGACTCAGACTTCAACTTCCTTCAAACAAGAGCATAAAGGAAAATGGTGACTGAAGGTAGGAAGCATGGACTCGATATGCAAACTAGGACATCTCCGTGACATGGGAGGCATCAATCAGAGGATCCATAGGGACTGGAAGCTTAACCAGTTAGTGGAGATAAAATCAGAGTAATGAGTATAGCTCCTAAATTCAAACTAATACCCAACCAACGAATGTGATATAGAGTGCTCTTTTCGAAGGTGACATGAATCAACTACTGCCAAAGATAACATCTTTTTATGTCTGGGTTTTTGGTTTTTTTATTTTTTAGAATTTTTAGATATTTTGAAAATCCTGAAAAACAATAAAAGTGCTTTATTGTACAAATCTGGAGGAGACGAGTTTCAGGGGGCAAGCAAACTAGTTCCAAGTAGTGGAACATACCTATGCTCAATGCCATGATATATGTGCAAGATAACGACACTTGGGGGAAGATCTCCTCGTAGTGAAAAAGGATGTTCAAGCCGCAAAAGATATATTAAAAGGTTCTTCTTGGGTAGACATGAGACAAGCTCAGGATATATGGATAATAACCCAAAGTCAGGGATCTGACATAAAGCTCAAGAGGGCAACAAAAACTCATGAAAATGTAATTACAACTTGATATATACAAGGGAGTCCCAAGGGAAATGACCAGCATCAATTTCAAGAGGAGTATGGAGCTCTTTCTCAAAGACACAGCGGGACTAAAAGGACTCCCACAACCTAAAGGATAAATGTCAGCATGGGCACCAAATGCAATATGGGATCTAACTAGGGTACCCACATATGGAAAAGCTCAACCATTCACACAATGCCACTTTTGATAGCAGCACGAAGGTTTTGTGACATCATGGAATGGGTTTGTACCTAAGGTTAAGATGAAAAGGTCATAAGGTCATGCAAAATGCAAATGGATGTGAAGTCCTAACCTATATGCCAGTTTAGACATGATACCTATAATAGACAAGAACAAGTTGAAGTATCAATCAAAGCGCACTCAAAATGGGCTCCTACAACATCATAGTAGTCCAAACGGTAAAAAATGGTCATAAATGGTAAAAAACTATAGGAAGTGGGTAAAAATTTCAAGAAATTTTCTATAAAATATTGAAAAATTAAAAATTTTCATGCCATTTGAAAATTCACCCACCATAGTGCATTTGTGGCCATAATTTGAAGAGCTGATTCGAGGAGCATCGTCCAGCAAAATCACTCCGTTTTTGGTTCAGGTAATTCCCCAAGCCCTTCTTTTTCACTTTCATGCAAATTTTTTTAATTTTAATGGTCAAATATTTTGTTTAGGACACCCCAAAATGTGTGTTTTGGCCCATACGGAAATAGGGTCTTTTCCGCATATAGAGTTGGGTATACGTGGAAAATACCATGATACCCGCGTACATACGTGGTTGTTCTACAAATAGTCGCGTATCGGGCCACAAATGTGATTTTCAACATGAAATACTGATGAAACTCAAAAAAAAATGTGCAAGATGGTGCTTGAATGGAGAGAGAGGGAACATGGTGATGTTGAGGAGGAAGTACAAGGAGATAGAATGGCTCAACAAGCATTGAGGGCTTGTGGGTTGTATAAGTTTTGGTTCCTTGGAAGCTTAAGAGCCAAGGAAAGACTACTTCAGCTACTAGTAGACTACTAGGATCCAGATTCTAAAATAATTCAGTTGGATGGGATGTCACTCAGCATTAAGGTTGAGGACATATATTTTATCACAGGTTTGTCCGATCAAGAGGAGGTGGTGAGCCTCCAATCCCATGGGCCAGGAGGTAGGATGGCTATAGAGGAATACATAGCTGTGTATTTCCTTCCTGATACAGAGAAGGTTGGGAGTCAAATCCAGACAAACGTAGTTCAGAACCTAGTGCTGAAAGCCATACTATTGGCATTAAGTAGGATCACAGGTTTAGAATCACTCCACTAGGCCTCAAGGCCAGTGATGTTCTATGTAGTAGAGTGCATGCGACTGATTCTATATGACTAGAGTACCTTGCTGCTAAGCAAGAAGCAGCAACTTAGTGACTGCAAGATGGGTAGGGTATAGAACTTTGGGTTTGGTAGTATACTAAGTGCATTCTTTTTTGAGAGGGTACTGGGGCTAAGCCCTAGAGTTGACATTGCTCCACACAGAGTGAGGGATTCAGCTCAGCTACCCTGGGCCAATGTCATACGGAGGCTGGGAGGGGGAAGAGTGGCCAACCCCTACCCAACAGACTTTTTCCTCTGGTGGCAGAGATAGATCATCGCCATAGATGACTACCCCTATGCACGGATAGACTTCCATGGAGATCTATATATGCCCTTGTCACTAGGATCAACATATGGAGACATAGGTAACGCATCCCAACTCACTTTTTTTTTTGAGTTATTAAATTTTTTTGTATTTTTTTATATATGAAATCAAAAGAATTTTTTTTGTGTGATGACACATAATGAAACTCTGTCATGTACATGCATATGTGGGACCATGACAACCAGAAGGCTTTCCTCATCATCGATGGAGGGGAAAAGGAGATGGGATTATGGGTGTGGATGCAGAGTGAACACTCCAAAGCATTTACACAAACTTTGTTTGCTTAACACACATATGTTTCCCATGGTGCAAGTCAAGGAATTTCCTGAGGCTATGCAACTCCAGGTGGTTGGAGTGCCAGAGGCATGGGTTCAATTATTCCACCAGCTAGCTAAACCCGTGGTGTGCTACCATGATCAACACCTCCTCCACCTCAAGCTTAGATACCTAGGTGCATATTTTGTATGACCGTGTAGTATATTTTGGTGGCTCGGAAGCCCCATTTTGTCTATGACACTTATGTATTATGATGTCACCTTTTTTGGACTTAATGAAAAATATTTATGATGATCGATGATTTATTCTATTTACATGTGTAAATTTTTTTTGTGAAACTCTTATGGTCTATGAAACAAATTTCAATCTTGTACATAGTTAGCATATGAATCAACAACTTGATTAAAATTTCTTGGAATGTGAATGTACGTTATACTCTCAAATTGTTGTTCTAGCAATCTTACATGCAAGAATCTTTGTAACAATGTCAGATCCCTAATACGATACAAGCCATTAAGTTGTGAAACCACTAACTACGAATCAAGATGTACCTCAAGAGAAATAACACCATGTGAAGTGACATCCCGCAATAACTTAATCACAACACTATATTCAACAACATTGTTCGACGAAGGCTATAAACATACGCCTCCTGAAGACAACACTTGACCCATAGGAGTATAGATCACCCATGCAACCTAAGCTGAGTTTTGAGTGTAGAAGCTTGCACCATCAACAAATCCTATGTAAACGGAAGACTCCATCGACATAATCCATAACAAATGAAAGCTAATCAACAAACTCGATCGCCATAAGAAGACCCAACTATGCAATGCAAAAATGTACAATAATATACAAAAATTCATCCTTGGATGAAGATCATGCATAGTACTTTTTAAGATAGAGCCCATTTCTAGGCTCCGCCAAGGCCGTCCCTTCATAATCCACCAACTCATAGGAACTTTTCTCTAATACACGCTTAGCCACATAAGGACCATGCCACATTGGGTTGAAATTTCCTACCCACAAGGGTTCCTTAGCTTGATCCCATAAAAGGACCAAGTCACCTTTACTAAACTTCCTAGGATGGATAGAATTATCAGACTGGACCTTAACGCAATGCTTGTTAACCTCAAGAGCCACTAAATCATCTCGACGTTGTTCATCAAGTTGCTCCAAGTGGATCAGACGTTCTTCCAATGCGGAAGTCTCTGGTAAAAGCTCCACAGCTAGCTTCAAAGAAGGGATTTCACATTCAACCGATAATACTGAATCCATCCCATGCACAAGTTGATAGGGAGAAAAATCGGTGCCAGTCTTGACTGTGTTTCTATAGGCCCATAAAGAAGTATACAACATGATATGCCAATTATTCTTGCTCTATGTGATGGTTCGTTGGAGAATGGACTTAAGTGACTTGTTCACTGCATCAACCTGTCCATTTGCTTAAGGGTAATAATAAGAGGAGTTCTCTTGCTTATATCCTATCTTTGAGGAAAAATATTCCATCATTTTTTTCTGAAAGTTCCTTCCATGGTCAGAGACAAGCTCCCTTAGAATTCCAAACCGGGTGATAATCTGGTTAAATACGAAATGCGTGACTATTTCACCACCGGATTTGATAGTGGGCATATCCTTTGCCCATTTCATGAAATAATCCACACCCACAATAATGTGATGGTTCCCCCCATCTGAAGCTGGGTTACAATCCATAAAATCAACCCCCCACTTGGTGAAGGGACTGACGGTAATAACATGATGCAAAGGGGCTGGACGTGAACACATATTATGTGCAAACACTTGGAAAGGGTGGCACCTCTTGACCACATTAACACAATATTTAAAGATGGATGGCCAAAAATAACCTGCTCACAAATTTTTTTACACTGTAGAAAGCCTAGATAAATGACCACCACACACCCCTCCATGGAAATCACTAAGCACAACCACAACCTCCTCATGATTTAAGCAATGATGTAAAATGGAATCAACCCCATGGCAGTATAAAGTATCCTGCACTATTAGGTAATTTTTTGCTACATGACATAGTTGCTATCGCTCATCTCGTGACAGGTGAGTAGGAACCTTCAATGTTTTAAAATAAACAATATTATCCCCATACCAAGGGTCTGCAGTTGAGATGAGAAAGATATGCTCATCAATAAGAGAATCCTCATGAACCTCTTCTTCATCCAAATTTGGAAAATCCGATATGAGATCAACAAATATTAATCATTTCTTTGATTTTTCCGAAACAAACTCAAGATCAAACTCCTACAATATCACAATCCATTTATTATACTTTCCCCCAATCATCCTTTTGGTGAGGATGAACTAAAATGGATTGTGTGAGCTATGATCAAAGTTTGGCAAGGGAGGATGTAATGCCTCAAATGCTGAACCGCATGGATAGTGCCTAAGGCTAGATTCTCAACATGGGAATAACAAGGTTCCGCATCAATAAGGTTTTGGCTTAGATGATATATGGCATGCTCATGGAGATCCTCGTCCTCCTGAACCAATACCATACCAACTGTCTCCTGAGACGAGACCACATAAATAAAAAAATTGCAGCTATAGTCTGGTGGACTAAGCACAGGGGACAATGCCAAGGCATTCTTAAGAGAATCAAAAGACTCCTGGGCTTTCTCATCCCAGTAAAAAGGGGTGTCATTCTTCAACAAACGCATGAAGCCTTTAGTCAAATTGGAAAAATTTACAAGGAACCTTCTCAAGAAGTTTTCCATACCTTGTAAACATTTAATATGTCGAATGTTCCATGTGGGAGACAATTGAAGTATTGCCTCAACCTTCATGGGATCGACTCTAATACCCTCCTTAGACACGGTGAATCCTAGTAAACGAACAAACTTCACACAAAAGAAGCACTTGTCAGGGTTTAATCGAATTTGATAATGACAGCATATTTCAAAAACTAATCGCAAATGATAAGGATGATGCACTCTCAAATGAGAGTGAGCAGATAGATCATCCAAATACACTTCAATAATATTTTTGAGATCATGAAAGGAAAAGGTCATGGCTTGTTGAAACATAGCTCTGACATTTGTAAGGCTGAAGAGAATATTCCCATATGAAAAAGTTCCCCAAGGACAAATAAATGTAGTCTTATGTTGGTCCTCGAGTTTAATCTGTATCTAATTATATCTAGAAAAGACATCCATAAAATAAAAATATCACTTCCCGCACACTCATCCAAAATTTGATCAATAAATGGTGTAGGAAAGTTATCTTTAGGACAGGATCTATTTAAATCACGAAAATCAATGCATATTCGGATTGCTCACTACTTCTTATCCACCTGAACAGGATTTGAAACCCACCCCATTAAGGGAACGAGATAGATAAAACCTGCTTTGAGCAGTTTCTCTATCTCTGGCTTAATAGTGGGCACTTTCCTAGGATTCACGACATGTAAACATTATTGAACTAGTTTTGCATCCGGATAGGTTTTTATTTCATGTTCGATAATAAGAGGATCTTATCCTAGAATCTCCTCGTATGACCAAGAAAAAAATCATGAAATTCCTTGAAAATATCGGTATACTCTTTAATCTAATCAGGGGAACAATCCGCCCCAATGTAAACATTCTCAATCTTACCATGATCACGATAAATATTGATAGGAATTCTTGGTGACATGTTAGCCATGTTCCCTTCAGTGATCTGTCTAGGAGATCTTAATGGGACCATGGGGCTACCAACCTTCTTGCTTAGAATCACCCTAAATTCATCACACTCTAACCGATCAATATCGAGGAGGAAAGACGATCTATGGTTCAACTCTCCCCAAGGTTGTTCTATCCCAGAAACAGCCTCAAGAATAGCTTCATCAGATGGAAAAACATCATCAAGGAAGTCTTGAGAGTGAGATGACTCTACTATCCATGTAGGCAGCACATAAGGGTCCTCCTCCTCTGTCTGCGAAGAGGAAGGACTAGGCTCTACAACATGATCAATATTCGCTTGATATGCCACCAATGTTGCAGGCAATGACACGTCTGTCTCAACAGGTATAGAATTATCACTTGAATTACTCAGTGAAGGAAGAATCCAAGGATCCTCCATATTAGAAGTGTGAAAAGATACTGAATTCGACGAGGTCAAATCCCTACCAATACTAGACCCAATCATAATAATGGGTGCAGGACAACTAAAGGTTCCCATGAGAGAAGGATACATACCCACACCCACATTCTCAGTTGCTAGCTAAGAATGATCAATAATCAAGATATAAGTTCCCGATGATGCATTTACACTCAGATTTTGGAAAGAGTTTTGATCAATAGTAATGATATTCCCATTCAATGGAAAACAATCCACTCAGAATAGGGAAGATGCTACTTGGATATTGTACATCCAGTTCCTACCCAGCAAAATATTGTAGTCAAGGGGTGCATCAACCACCTCGACCTCAATCGCAACAGTCTTCCCCCCCAATTGAACCTCTAGGAAAGGAAGTATACCATGTGGTTGAAATGATATTCCATTAAAAGTAGTCAACATGTTCGTAGATTTAGACAATGTGGGATAACCTAATCCCTTCCAACAATTCAAAGACATCACGGAAGTGGCAACGCCTTCATCAATCACAGTACGCATGATGGTGTTGTTCAAACACTCTACATGAATCAAAAGAGACATGTAGTAAGGAAAGAAAGGTTGGATTCCATGAGTTTCAAATTTTATCACGGAAGGAGAGCTATCATCACCAACCCCAAGAGTAGACAAAAAGGCCTTTCTCTGTGAAGGACAAGTTTGAAGTACTTCTAATGCAGACATCGCATAAGGAGTCTGGCCCAAACCTCAACAATTGAATAGTTTTGGGTGGCTCGAGCATTAGGATTGTGCCTCGAGCACTTCAAGAATCCCTTAGGAATGTGAGGCAAAACTTCAAGCTTATCCATAGGATTTTTAATTCGCAAATAGCTCTTAGGTAGAGCAGGTTCTTTCCCAAGGTGGTTGTGAAGAACCATAATCTTTCGCACGCATCAAAAAACTAGTATATTTCACCATATTGATGCATCCATGGCCACTAGTGGCCTCCATAGGATTTGGATTTCCACCAGATGCACATCCAGGATCCACGGTCCTCAAGTTTATATTTTGATTATTTGGTGAAGGATTTGTAAATACAGCTGGGCCCTATGCTATGAATGTTAAAGCTGATTTTACCACACATGGTGAATCACACTTTTATGGCCTTCCCTGTCCCTATGTAGACTCCTTAGACCCCATGGACCATTTTTGTTCGTTTGATGTTTCCAAGATCATCCCTAAAAACATGTAAAATTTGCTATACACAACTTTTAAACCCTTTCTCATGTATATACGTGAGTTTGACCTCTAAAACCGCATACATCAGGATGTGTGCAAAAAGCCAAATTCTTTTGGAGTTTTCCTTGATATGGATCCGATTCACTTGTCTCCTGGCCTTCCCTATGCCTTGAGATTGCTCATATTTGACCTTTCATTACCCCATTGAAGAGATATATAAGGAACCCTTTGGATACATTAAAGGCAGGAGGAATTGAGAGCAAGAGAACTATAGTCCATTATTTCCAGAACTTGTGCTTGAGTCTACATCCCTTTGTCCCTTTGAGCACTTTTGTGTTCTTCCCAAGCTTTCCCTTTTCTTGTGAGCTTGCTATCGAGAGATGGAGGATTGAAGTGGTGGAGGCCCAAGTGGGGGACTCAGTTTCTCCAATTCGCAGATGTGCCGACAGAGGTTGTATTCATTGTAATCTCTGATTTTATATTAATAGAAATGTCTTTTCCTATCCAATAATGTGTATTTGAATGAATATTTGATCCATGGATGATTTCAAATGCTTATATGTTATTGATTATATATGCTAGAGTAGATCTAACATGATTATATATAGCATGCTTGTCTTGTTTATTGAATGTTAAGGAATCAATTTATCAATTCAAGATGGATTTGGAAAGCTCAACGGGGATCTACATCAACCGTCCAGAATAAGGTACGAATTGAGATCCTTTAGTGTCAGATATTTGGTTTCTCTTGCATATAGGAAATGATTGATTTCTGGAGTTAAGTTGTCTATTGTGGTACCCCAAGCCATAGGAATTTCTCTCCGTAACAGAATTGGTGACTCCAATGGGGATGTTCCTTGTTTTCTTTGGGGTTTGGGGGCACAATGTGCTTGATATTCTTGACTTGCTCTTTGTTTCTTCTTGTTTCTGTGTTGAATTTTATAGTATGTTCATCCATTGACACTCCCCTTTATTGGTTTGACCCTTGGCCTGCTTTTTACCATTGTCTTCTCTGTATATGCAGGTTTTTGGCCAAAAGTCACGTATACACACAGGTTTTAGCCCAAAATCCACGTATACATGCAGCGTTTTGGCCAAAAGTAACATATATATGCAGTTGTTCTTTAAACAGTCACGTACATCCTCCCTTTTGGTGAGTTTGATGTTGTGGGAAGTTGTTGGGTGGGTTGTGAGTGTGGTTGGGTCTTCCTTGGGTCTGATGTTGTTTGTTGGATGCTTCTTTTATGACCAGAGACCAAATTTTCATTGATTTTTCTTTGAAAGTAGTTTTAGTCATTTACCCTTTTTGTTTTTCCATTAGTGCATTACTTGTTTTGTCTCAGTGTCTTGTTCAGCTTGTGTTTTATAATTGCTACAAAGACTGAGAGTTTTAGATGAATTTTATTGCATTTTTCACTCTTTTATATTGAAAAATACAACGCAGTTGCATTTTTTGCATATGGATTCGAGGACTTGCATTGGATTGCTTGGATGAGAGTTTTATTTAGGCTTTCATATAGGAAGTGTTGCATTGGCATTCAGAAAGAAATATATATTTATGCATCTCATGTAGTGGCATACCCTATTTTTCATTTGACAAAGATTGCACTTAGCATTGTTTGTTATGGTGTGCATATTTATTTCATTGTTGACTCATAATGTCATTAGTTGCACGGCCATTTTCCTTTGAGTAATTACAACCAATTAAAATCAACGCATAATAACATGAATTACACTCTTTTCTTTTATAGGGTGCACCAACAAGACTAGGTTTTAGGGTCTTGGAATAGTTCATTGTGAGTAAATTCTCCAAGACCACTAAACGAAACATGTATGTGTCTGTCCAGGTGAGAGTGTGAAATTCCTTGTTATAATTAGTGTTTCTTAGGATCCTCCTCTTACAATGGAGTTAAGCAGGAGGCAGTGTGAGTGGTTATGATTGGGATGACCCCTGGTTGTAACTGAGTAGCACCAAAGATATTTCCAGGATTGTATTCATATCTGGGGGCTTTTTTGAGAGTTTTTGGATTTTCTACCCTGCCCATACAGTCGATCTTGCCTGGGACTGTCCACTTGAGAATTGGTTATATTGGGGTGACCTTAGTTTCCTTACCTAGGTTATCACAAGAGATACTTGCAGAGGTTATTCTGTGAGTGTTCGGGCCAGGTAGAGGCCAGACAGCACAGTCACTTTATGCATTGAAGCTGAGGGCCACTATAATTGGTTACGTACCTTTGCTTGCAGTGTATGGGAGTTTCGAGCCTCTCCTAGGTGAGACATACATGTTGCATTCGGGAGTTCACATATCCTCCCCTTGGTTTGCTTGTATTTTGGCTATAGATTTTCTTAGGAGTGTGCTCTTTGTGCTCTAGGTGGCCTTTGGGAGCGTAGTTACGTTAGTATATTTATGCTCTCTTGAGTTCAGGTCCTTTTATTTTCAGCATGCCTAGTATCTTATCACCCCTCCTTAGTCCTGGTACAGACCCTGGTGTCATACTTGGGGGCATCACATCCCCTTACTATACTCATAGATTTGGGAGTGGTCACATTCTACCCTCTACTCCATTTGTGGAGGATGTTGACTCCCTTCTCTCGTTCTTTACATCGGTGGTCACCCTCATGGGGGTGGTAGTGGATGCGTTGGGTATACACCTTACTTTCCTTTTTTATGTCCCATCATTGTTTCCTTTGGGTTCATTTGTCATGATCATTCCTCCCTATATCCTATAGTTTGGACTCTTTATTGACTATTTGGGTTGTTTTGGATTAATATGGTTGTCATATAGGGTCCAGTTTTTGTACACTCTCTCCGAGGTTTCGACCCGTTCGTTCCTATCACAGGTATTATGTCTAAACTGGCATATAGGTTAGGATATCACATCCACTTGCACTTATGCATTGCCTTATGACCATTCCATCTTAACCTTAGGTACAAACCCATTCCATGGTATCATGAAACCTTCATGCTGTTATTAAAAGTGATATTATGTGAATGGTAGAGCTTTCCTATACATGGATTTCCTAGTTAGCTCTCTTTTGCATTTGGTACCCGTGCTGTGAGTCCTCTCTTAGGTTTGGGAGTCCCTTTTAGTCTATCCATGTCCTGGAGCAAGAGCCTCATACTCCTCTTAATCGTTTTGCTGGCCTTTGTCCCCAAGACTCCCTTATGTCAAGTTGTAATTTCCTTATCATGAGTTTTTCCTGCCTCATTGAGCCTTATGCTGGCTTCCTTGACTTTGAGTATCAGCCATATAGCTCGAGCTTGTCTCATGTTTAGCCATGCAGAGCCATTTTGTATATCCTTTGCAGCTTGATTCCCTATTTTTACCGGGAGGGGACTTTCCCCCGAGGATCGCTATCCTACACATGTGTCCTTGCATTGAGCATAGGAATGTTCCATTGCTTGGAACTAGTTTGTTTTCCTATTTGACACTCGTCTCCTCCTAGTCTGTAACTTTAAAGCGATTTTATTCTTTTTCAAGCTTTTCAAATATTTGAAAAAGTCCAAAAAAATTAAAAAACCAAAAATCCGGACAAGGAAAGATGTTATCTTTGGCAACAATCAAGTCATGTCGCCTTCAAACAGAGCACTGTATATCACATCCATTGGTTGGGTTAGTAGTTTGAATTTAGGATCTGTACTTGTTTATCTGAGTTTATCCCCACCGATTGGTTAAGTTTCTAGTCCCTATGGAGCCTCTGTCGATGCCTCCTGTGTCGTAGATATGTCCTAGTTTTGCATATCGAGTCTATGCTACCTACATTCAGTCACCATTCACCTTTATGCTATTGTTCAAAGGAAGTTGAAACCTGAGTCGGCCATTCCTCAATTATATTGACTTTGCATGTCGGCCATTCCTAGTACAGTTACTGGTTCATGCACCTTATGATCGAGTCCTTTCACATTAGATAGCTTTGCTGAGTACCACATGTTGGATGATGGGGGATGCCTTAATGCCCTCCTTCCATCGTATTTCATCCCATCGACTTTAGATCATTTATTCTGGGATAGGAATCTAGAGTCATTTTTGAGTGTCTTGAGACTTGCAGTCATTAGTGGCAGGTTCTCTCGCCATCGACATTTTTTTTGGAATACATCAATGTCCCCTGATCGATGGATTCTCTCAAGTGTTCAACCTCAAAAAATTTATTCACACTTGTTAGTTTTCACTCTAGTACCTTGATTCCCATTTTCATTATCGATGGGTGACGATGGACCAATGACCGGTAACAGTATACATCAATGACCGGTAATCAGACGATGGACTACTATGTTCGACCTCAACACCTCTATTCACATAGTAGGACATGTACTCCTAGCGGTTTGTGTAGAAGACCTTCCAAACTGGTGGCATCTCTTATATACTACCTCCTTGATCATGATAGTCTTCATGATATTTTAGCTCTCGTGACTTGATTCCATTATATATCAGACATTTCCAGCCATTATGGAGATCTTGATCCATTATATATCTTCATTCTTCACGGAGATCATGATCCTTTGTATATCTTCATCATGGAGATTATGATTTATTTATATTTTATGTGGCGATTACCACATATGTCATATTGTATCATGCCTATTCATGGCCATTGTACTCTTATGTATCCAATATTGCTATATGTATTTGCAGTTATGTGCAGAGTTGTATCATTGTATAGTGTTGATTCAATGGTTGGTTCTTCCACTGGGTTCTTCATCACTTCACTTTTGGGATGGACTTATAATGTATTTAAACCATCGTATGACCCCTCTGACCTCACACATTAGGGGGAATATGTTATAGCTGATTTTACCACACATGGTGAATCACACTTTTATGGCCTTCCCTGTCCCTCTGCATACTCCTTAGTCCCCATGGACCATTTTTGTTCCTTTGATGTTTCCAAGATCATCCCTAAAAACATGTAAAATTTGCTATATGTGACTTTTAAACCCTTTCTCGCGTATATACATGAGTTTGATCCCTAAAACCGCATACATCGGGATGTGTGCAAAAGGCCAAATTCTTTTGGAGTTTTCCTTGATGTGGATCCGACTCACTTGTCTCCTGGCCTTCCCTATTCCTTGAGATCGCTCAAATTTGAGCTTTCATTACCCCATTGAAGAGCTATATGAGGAATCCTTTGGATACATTGAAGGCAAGAGGAATTGAGAGCAAGAGAACTATAGTACATTGTTGATGAAACTTGTGCTTGAGTCTGCATCCCTTTGTCCCTTAGAGCACTTTTGTGTTCATCCCAATCTTTCCATTTGCTTCTGAGCTTGCTATCGAGAGATGGAGGATTGAAGTTGTGGAGGCCCAAGTGGGGGACTCAATTTCTTCGATTCGCAAACGTGCCGACAAAGGTTGTATTCATTGCAATCTCTGATTTTATATTAATAGAAATATATTTTCCTATCCAATAATGTGTATTTGAATGAATATTTGATCCACGGATGATTTCAAATGATTATATGTTATTGCTTATATATGCTAGAGTAGATCTAACACGATTATATATAGCATGCTTGTCTTGTTTATTGAATGTTGAGGAAGAAATTTATCAATTAAAGCTAGAGTTGGAAAGCTCAACGGGGATCGACATCAACCTTCTGGAATAAGGTACGAATCGAGATCCTTTAGTGTTAGATATTTGATTTCTCTTGCATATAGGAAAGGATTGATTTCTGGAGTCAAGTTGTCTGTTGTGGTACCCCAAGCCATCAAAATTTCTTTCCGTAACAATGATCTTCGAAGCATCTTCCATACGAGGGAACAAGTGAGTGAGGTGGCCATCCCCACACAACTTGTAAGGAAACTAAACCTTTCGCTTAGACTTCTTACCCCCCCAACATTATTATTGTTGTTATTGTTCTTGTGATTAGTTGCATTATCATTATTATTCCCACCTTTCTTATTATTTTTTCCTTTCTTTTTATTCCTTCCAAGTTGCTAGTTACCTTTTGGGTTCAACGACTGCACAGAAAGTACATCTGCTGACTGGGTAGGAAGTGGTGAAGCCGTAGCTTGCCCCAATGCAGATTGGTTAAGTGATAACTAGCTCACTTGTTTCTTAACCAAATATTTAGGTTTGGTACTTGCGGAGCCAACAATACCATCGACATGTGTCCTAGGTTTAAACTTGGGGTCGAAATTGGAGTGTGGAGCATTAGGTGTGATCTCATAAGGAGCCCAAGATAAGCATAAATCAAGTCCAACTGGTGGGCCCTAAAACTATCTTGGTCCTCATTTTTCACTTTGGATGTGGAGACATCCTTCGTGACATAGGGTAGAAATGACTTGAGGAACCAATCTAGAAGAAACCCTGGTGGTGAAAAGGATTTAATCATCCTCTTCCGTCTACGCCACTCTTGAATATGATTCAAAATATGAGTGGCTTTATATTGTGAAAATGTCAACAAGATTTCGGTACCAACATCATAGCAAATGAGTAGCTATAAGTGGTTAAGAAAATTCATGTAATGTCTCCTTTTTGGAATTTTATTAAATGACCATTTTTTCACATTTTTCACAATTTTGACCTTAACTAGTTTTGATGTCTAGACCTCCAAATTGACCCAAATGATTCCAAATTTTATATGAAGGTACATGAATGATAATATAAATTAAATATCATTCTCATGTATATTTTTTGACCTCCCAATTACTTCTGCAAAATTTTTTAATGTTTTGTTCAAAGAAGGAGTCTTTACTAGCAAATTGGGGCTCCAATTCCCCCTGGGTAATTGCCGGAAATGGCTTCACAAATGATCCCAAAGTCACTTGAATTTCTGGAAAGAGGCTGGGTATGTGTAAGGGAAATTTTAAAATTATCATATGCATCATTTTTCAGTTTTCATAAATGGAAAATTAAAGGCTCTCCCAATTCGAAATCATCAGCATTGCAATGGTTCACAACAAGATAGTGGGGAAATGACACTATTTCTTCACTGTTCAACATTTTTACATAAATTATTTTGGGTATTTAGACCTGAGAGTATTATAAAAATTAAATATAGAGGATATACATCAGAACATAATATAATGAGTATTATAATCTTCCCCAAAGAGATTAATAGCTCACCCAAAGCGCAATCCCTCCATTGGCATGAATATGGTGTGAAAAATGGAAATAGTTGAGAGAGAGTGCTGCAATAGAAGAATCCACATTATTTCCTATAGCTTAGAAATAAAAATAAGACTCCATTAAAGCTCCATGAAATACTTGAGTGGAATTTCCAAACACCAACTAGGATGGAAATCTTTCACCCTCGAAATTGGCTTAAGCAAGAAAACTAGTCATCCACTAGCTCTTACAATTCACAAATGACAATTTCACAAATGAGAAAAATATTATTCTCATGGCTTATCCTTGTATTTTATAAATATTATTGGTATTATAAGGTTACAAATCCATCCATAAACAAAATCCAAGTGGAATTGGTGTGGCTGCTCATGCTATGCCATGTGGCCTCTCTCTTCACTTTCCCTCTTCTCCCAAATTTGAGTAGGAGCCTCTTGGCCTTCTCCAACTCCCAATTTCGACCTATAAGATGCTATATTCAGTCCTGAAATGTCAGTATGTTAGTATTTCAGCCTTAAGATCTGAATTGTGTCATAATTTTCATAGAATCTCCATCATTTGTGTCATAGATGTCATAAATGTAAGGGGAATCTAGCCAAGTGTCCATGAAACTCCCATTTGGATCTTCCTCTCCCATGTAAGTTACAATTCATCCCAAATTATACCTATGAAGTATATGGACAAGTATATTAGCCTTATAATCTATCCAAAAACATTAGGCTTCCCATATATTAGAATTTGCAAGAGAAAGATACCATTTAACATAGGAATTATAGCTAGTGTGGGCCCCATAGTCTCCATGTGTCTTCATGCTCTATTACCACTTCCATTTTCTCTTGTATTTATTTAATAATATAAATTATTAAATATTTATACCCTTCTAATGTCTAAGCATCATTTATTATCCCCCTTATTCCAAATCTCAAAGCTTTCACCCCTAACCTAGGAAACTAGTGATTTTCCTCCTTGGCAATTATTTGACTTTTAGCATCCATTTGACAACTTTCATGAATATGGAAAATGTGATTTGGCCATTGTGACCCAATGCCAAATTTGAGACATTACAAGTCATAGAAAGGTCATGAAACTAATAATATGTCCCCCTAGGTAACTCTATATACCATTTCACGGCAGGACCCATGAGGGTGCGTTGAAATAGCCTCAAACAGATAGAATCATCGTTTAAGGAATTCAAAGAGCACCAAATATGAAAGGTTGTAACATGCTCACTGGGAGCTTCACTAGAATTACCTTCAAACTTTGGGATGTTCGAAGGATGTTTGGTAGGAACTTCCAACCATGCCAGGTCATGAGATGCAGGATCGTTCGTCAATCTTGATAGACCGGGTAGATTCAAAGTCGCAAGGAAAGGGAGCCTAGGTTGATCCAGTTGGTTCCATGCTCCCTAATAGGGATGGTTCACATAAGGATGACTACTATATACACCATGGCCTTGGCTAGTGGGATAATAACCTCCTCCCATTTTACCCATATAGGGTTGCATGTAAGGATTGTGATTTGGGGTACCTTGAGGCTGGGGTGCTACAAATCCATAATTAGGTGACTGATACATGGGTTGATACCCAGAACCATAGGGTGTGTATGTTTTACTATAAGATGGTCCATAATAAGGTCCATAAAAGGTTCCATAAACTGGACCATGGTATGGTCCCCAGGAAGGTCCATAGGATGGTCCATGGGAAGATACATGTCCTGCTGACACATGAGAAGGAACATGGCCTTGTGACACAATGGTGCTAGCAGAAGTAGGATGGACATGGCTAGTAGTAGAACTCCATCCAAAAGGCCCACTAGAGTTAGGGGGAGGATGCATGGTCAAAAATGCATTTGAAGGGATTAGTGCAGAAGATGATGGAATATGTGAAGGAATATAAGTTGTTCCCCCAATATTCACATGTCTAGGTTCTAGTCCCCAAATATGAGCACTAGTGCTAGGCCTAGGCTGTGTGTGTGAAGGAACCTCCACCGGAGGGATTGAAGGTGTAATGTGAATAGAACTACCAAACCTCTCCACATGGAAAGGAATGGATGTGCCCCCAGGCGTAGCACTAGGTTCAACACCCAATTCATCGTGAGGTGTTGGACTAGTCTTAATATTATCAGGCATGCCATACCTAATAGTGCTAGTGTTAGAAGATGTGTGGTGTGTCTCATTACCTGGAATCCAATACTGACGATTAGGGTGTGTGGAATCTGTGAATTGTGAAGAATATTCTTGTGATGGTCCAATCGAGTGATGACTAGACCCTACCGGAGTCTCGTATGCACTAGGAGGTTCATCTTCCCATACATGATGAGGAAGATCAGGGATCTTTGGAATATCATGCTTGTGATCACCCATAGTGTATCAATCAAAGTGAGAATGAGTCTTCCCAAATTGTTTGGATCTCTCTCCCAAAGAAGGACTAGATGTGGAAGACAGAAGCTCTACTAAATGACAATAATGGCAAGGTTTCGCACCTGAATCCACAATGACGCAATAAAAATAAAAGACTCGATATAGCTATACAACCCTAAGCAAACTAGTGTGCATGGAGAATACACCTAAGAAAATCTAAAGCCAAATAACAAGAAATCCAAGGGTAGGATAAGTGAACTCCCGAATGAAGCAGGCATGTCTCACCTAGGAGAGGCTTGAGACTCCCATACACAACAAGTAGAGGTTCATAACCAATTATAGTGGCCCTCAGCTTCAATGCATATAGAGACTATGTTGTCCGAGTCCTACCCGGCCAGGACACCTGCAAAATAACCTCTGGAAATACCCCCTCGATAACCTAGGTAAGGAAACTAAGTCACCTCAATATAGCCAATGCTTAGGCAGACAGTCGTAGGTGGGATTGACCATATGGGAAGGGTAGAAAATCCCGAAGTAAGAAAACACAACTGGTACCCCAAGGGTGCACCAATCAATACCTCAAAGGCCCCTAGATATGAATACAATCTTGGAAATATCTTCAGTGCTCATAGAAAGTGACCAGGGGTCATTCCAATCACAATCACATGCACTTCCTTCTGCTTAAATCCTGTGTAAGAGGAGCGTCCTGAGAAACACTACTTATATCAAGGATTTCACACTCTCACATGGACAGACACCTACTTGTTTTGTTTAGTGGTATTGGAGAATTCACTCACAATGAACTATTCCAAGACCCTAAAACCTATTCTTGTTGATGCACCCTAGAAAAGAAAAGAGTGTAATTCATTTTATTAAGCATTTATTTTAGTTCGTTGTGATTACTCAAAGGGTAAATGGTCGTGTAACCAATGGAGTTATGACTTAGCAGTAAAGTAAATATGCACACCTGACAAGCAATTCCAAATGCAATGTGTAGAATGAAGAACGGGGTATGCCACTACATGAGATCCAAAATTTTTCCTTCAAATCTAAATGCAGTCATTCTTATATGAAAATATAACTATAATAGCAGTAAGCAAACCTAATGCAAGTACTGTGCCAATGCAAAATGCAAGAGATGCATAACTATGCAAAAGAAAAATTATTTTTATATTTTTTGTAATAAATCAGATATGTAAGAAAATAAATGACTCTACAACCCCCACACCCTGCAACCACTCACAAACAGTAGCCAAGCAAGGAACTAAGGTAAAAGATACCTAATGCACTAATCTCAAAACAAAAAAAGGATAAATGGATGACAAGAAAAAAACTTAAAAAATAAACTAAAATCAGCTCTGGTCAGAAATAGAGGATGTATACAAACTCCAGGAGCATTCAAGAAGACTCAACAATCTTCGAAAATCATCCAACAACACTTAATCCTCCCACTAAGGCTCAAAATCAAGGAATACACAGATTTTCTCAGTAAAAGGGCATATATACACACATGTTCAAGGAAAACCTGTGTGTATATGCGACTATGAAGGAAAAACCCGCGTATAGGAAGAAAAAGGAAAAAAAAATAGGGCAAAAAGACAAGATGAGACAAAATTTACTTCTTCATGACCCTACTATGAAAACATGCCCCCAGACCTGACACAAAAATAGAGAAATACAGAGAAATTTAAGTAAATTGAATACCAAAAACCCCCAAAGAGAAAAAACTAGGAAACTCCCTAGTATGGTCGACAATTTTGTGATGGAGATAAACTTCCTATGGCTTGGGGTGTACCATAATACATAGCTTTGACACTAGAAATCAATCTTTCCCAATATGCATTAGAGGAAATTTCAATTTAAAACAGGCCTTCCAAAAATAATACAAATTCTATGTCATCATGTATTAGTCAATCAAAATGATTTAAAATTCAAATAGGGAGCACCTCTTAAACAAATTTTTAATATAAATTTAGGGATAGGTATCATAAAAAAACTACTTTTTTTTTCATATTTTTGACGTATCTCCATGTGTTTTTACTCAAATATTAATTAGGAGAGCTCGTTGGATGTGGAATTAAATTCTACATACAACGAGTACCCACTTGGAATTATTTTGATGGGCCACTCTAACCCAAAAAGAAGAAATACTTGAAAAAATGTGATGATGACATCATCATCACTTTTTTTCAGGTATTTCTTGTTTTTGGGGTAGCGGAACCCATCAAAAGTATGCCAAGTGAGTACTCGTTGGATGCAAAATTTAATTCCACATCCAACTAGCTCTCCTGATCGAAATTTGAGTAAAAACACATGGAGATATGTCGAAAATACGAAGAGAAAAAGTAGTTTTTTTCTTTTCTTCCTCCAAAATTAATAAATATTATTTTATTATTTTAACTATTATTTTATTAATTTTCCTTAGGAGGCCCATTTTGACTTGAAATTTACTCTAATTCAAGAGAAACCAGACATCTAACACTAAGAGATATGAATTTGTACCTTGTTTCGGACGGTTGAAGTAGATCCCCATTTAGCTTTCCAATTCACGCTTGTGCTAGCAATTCTCTCTCAACAACAAAAAACAAGACCAGCATGATATATAACAATGCATTAGACCTACACTAGCATATATATTCAATGATGCATAAACAATTAAATATATCCATGGATTCAATATTCATATTCAATTGCACATAATTGGACATGAAAAGATATTTCTATTAATAAAATCAGAGATTACAATAGTGACAACCTCTATCAGCACATCTATGAATCGGACAAACTGAGTCCTCCACCTGGGCCTCCACCACCTCAATCCTCCATCTCTTGATAGCAATCTCACAAGGAAAGGAAATCTTGGGAAGAACACAAAGTGCTCCAAAGGGACAAAGGGACGCATACTCAAGTATATGGAAACTGTGGCAACAATGGACTATAGTTTACTTGCTCTTCAATTCCTCATCTTCAATGTATCCAAGGGGTTCCTTATATAGCACTCCAAGAGGGTAATGGAGGGTTGAATCCGAGAATTTTCAAGGAATTTGGAAGGAAAATAGTCAAGTTATTCAGAATCCGATGAGGAAAACTCCAAAAACAATTGGACTTATGCACTCATCTCGATGTACTTGGGTTTGAGGTCAAACGTTACATGTACACGCAAGTATGGGATTAAAAGTCGTGTACAACAATGAACAGGGGTTTTTAAGGGATGAACTTGTATCATCAAAGGATAATATGAGTCCATGGGGTTTAAAGAGTCCGTACAGGGATAGGGAATGCCATCAATATGTGATCAACCGTGTGTGGTAATATCATCTATAACAACTTCCAAAAGCAGGGAAAAGCAAAGTAGATACAAAAGCAAGAAAGTACAAAAAATATTTCAGGATTAAAGCAGAAAAAATTCAGTCAAGGAAAGTGTAGTTTCCAAATGGGATGAAGGATACAAGAATGTAAACATCTTTTATGACTCAAACTTGCTTTAAATTCTCAAGGAGGGCGCATTCATGCTTAGGGTTAGGGTTTCTAAGTGGATGATTTGGTCTCACCGGTCACCTATTATCTATACTTGATAAACAAGTCACCCATGATATATCCAAAGTGAATTCAAGCTCGTGTACTCATTTTTGTTGATGATTGATTTGTGTTCATGTAAAGAATAACTTCTACTGAGTGTTGGGAATTAGTCTTTTGGGAGATGTGCCCAAAGTACTTGCTTCCCCTCTCTTCTTCCTCCCATTAATTCTCATTGCAACTATTGGAGAGATAATGAACAACACCATAGCTTCATATCAGACATTGATTGTAGCAAATTTCTCCATTGAATTCAAGATCCAGTGAAGCCCAAATTCACCTATGCTACCATTTCTAGCTTGGTGTCATATTTGGGCCTCCTACCCTCAGTTTTAGGTTCTATATTTCGAGAGATCATGTTAGGCTAGGAGAAGTAGACAAGGAATAAGCTGGCGCACAATCCAAAAAGGAAAAGCACACGTGACAAGGAGGAGAGTAGGTCACAATGGAAGCAAAGGAACTAGAAAATAACAATAGGGAACACATGAAAAAGAGGAAAGGAAAGATTGCATGTGTGCAAGTGGGTAACGTCCAGAAAGTGACAGGACCAGAAGATCATGGCTACTAAAGATGCTGTAAGCATGAGGACAATGCACGTATGAGGGAATATTTTGTAAGTTAGAATGACAGTGCCTTGTGTCAACCCCTGAAACCTGTAACCGTATTTTATGGTTGATCATGGCCTGTAACTGATGAGGAGTATGTAGTCGACCCTGTGTGGTCCAATATAATATATAAATAGGAAGAACTCATTTTTTTATAAGGGTTGGACATTTGACATGGTTGTTAAAGGACAGTCATTAAGGTCCATCATTTTACTATTTTATTTAGCCTGTTAAGGAAGTTAGACTAAGTAGAAGAAAAAGACTCAGAGAAGATTCTATCAGAAGTAGGAGACTATTGAGCCGCGGATCTTACAGTTGTGTGCGTAGAACGTTAGTAGTATAAGGAATCTACAGCTCAGTGCGCATAGAGTAGGTAGAAGAGTCGATTCAGGAAGGGTGAGAATCAGTATGAGTAGATAGAAGAATTAACCAGAGAGCAGGAGAGAAGAATATTGAGTCAAAAAGACATATCTTAAGAATAGTCTACAGATCGCAGACTGCAAGGTGCTATACACAATTTATCATTCCAGATGAAGAGAACCTTCGTGGTTTTCCCAGATGGGTTTCCACATTATTTTTTGTGTTTAATGAATGGTTGTATTGAATGTTTATGTGAATGTTGAATTATTTTATTACTGTATATTGATTAGTTATAGTTGAATGTATGCACTATCTTGATTAATCCATGAGCAAACAAGAGGTAAAATCATTGCAATAATGTTGTGTATAAGTCCATGGTTAAAATTCTAAGTCAAAGCCCAAGTTGCAAACTGTCTTTCGATATAGGGAATCATCTGTGTTGCACCAGTTGTAGGGGTTAAGGATAGTGTTGTGTCGTGCACACTGGCATATAGTTGTTTCTAGTTGCACTAGAATAGACTCCATCATCCTGGTTTCCTTTTTCGAGCACCTTGGATGTGCGTCAAGGGACTATAAGTCCCTCTCCAAAAGCAGAAACATGGTTTTGTCAATTACCCATTAGATATCTCAGATGAGAATGTACCTACTTCGCAGGTGTTTTCGACTGAGCTTGCTCTGTTGGGCCAATGTCTTGTGGTTTATTGTTGGTATTCTGGTGTTGTTGAACTATGGGTCTAGACAAGAAGGTGATAGAGGCCAAAAAATGGTTCTGTTGCGGGGGCCTATAATCATCTGAGTCGAGGGAAATTTTGTGGCATCTAGCAAAGAAAGAGATAGAGGACCATGTTGGAGTGTAAGACGCTAGCATTTGCATAAGAAGAAAGTGCAGGAACACTGTTGAGCACAGAAATATGGGTGGACAAGTATATATATTCTGATATTCACGAGGTCTTCTTTGCTGAGTTCCCCACTATACTACATGAATGGTTGTCAATATTAGCAAGTAGACAGACAGACAAACTTCCATAGAAGAGAAGTTGTTGAATAGAGTGATCATTTGGTTCACAAGGTAACCAGTGTAAGTAATGCCATCTCTAGAGTTGTTGATTTTTGGGTTGATATTATCTTGCAAGGATATATCACTGAGTTTGCAGTAGACACTATAACCTTATATAGTGAGGTTGAAAAAAAAATTCCAAGGAGCTTGAAAAAGATATTTGTTATCTATCAGTACATGGATCAAAATGCTTGTCTATGAGAAGGGGATATTGTAGTTGAGTAGTTGAGTCACAAACCTGGAAAGGAGATTATGTCATAGATGGTCTGATTAAGAAAATGGGAAATGGTGATTTGAATTGTTCCCCAGAAGTACAAAACCTAAATAAGAAGTTGGATTCCGAAGGAGTGGAAGGAGGTTCATATCAGGGAAAAGAAGAAAGGCCGAAAGAGGGCGACAGAATCCTAGTCTGTTCAAGGATAGTGAACATGAACTTTAGTTGCAGAGAAGTGAAGGATATTGTGACAAAGAGGAGGAATATAGCCTGATTTTAGAAGGACCAGAGGACTCTGAAGACTCTGTCGAGACACCAAGTTCAGGACATAATTACATCACCCCAGCAATATCACCGGATGTGAGATCTAGAGTCTCATCCCCAGAGAGGACTACTAATACTGATAACGCTGGTACTATGACTAATATGTTGGAAGGTATACCTCCTTTGAATCCTTTACCAGACAACCTTGACACCAACTCAATGGCCAGAGCAAATATTCAGTTACCCACATTCAATCGAAATGGAGGAGAAGATCTAGAGCAGCAATGGTTCCTTTGTGAAGCTGTTTGGATGGTTCGTTTAGTCCATAATGTAGAAATAAAGAAGGCATAGATGATCACAAATATGAGGGGTTGTCCACTAGATTGGTTTATGAATTTCTGTGTCGCACTGGCCAGAACACCGTAGAATACTCTACATGAGATCCAAGCTGCAATGATCTATGAGTTAAGAAAACTGAATTCTGAGTCACAATGCATCATTGAGATCAAGGAGATCAAACAAGCACTGATAGAGTTAGTGTAGGACTTTGACCAATCCTTTAAAACTTTGATGTCCAAAGTAAGTTTCCAAATTCCGGACGTGCAAAACAAAGAATGTTTATTGCTGCACTATTGCCACACATCCAAGGGACGTTAATGCAACAAAAAATTGAGTCGCATACAGAAGCGTTAGAGTTAGAAAGGAATCTAGAGGCCTTGTCCATTGGCGATGGTGCTACAGGAATGGTACAGATTCAGTAACAATTGGATAATCTAACAATACAACTTTAGGAAATCAAGAAGGGTAAGGAAGCACAAGAATATTTATGGTGCATGAAATGCAGACTGAATGGACATACTAAGGATAATTTCCCAACCTTTATGAATTATGTCTCATTCGGTGCACCAAACCCACTAAATGGCCATGGACTACCATGGTGTCACATATGTTAGTATAGAGGGCATCATGAAGAGGAGTGTTTAGATTTACAAAAGGTTGTAAGCACCCTGTGAAACCTCTTCTGTAAATTTTGTAAGTCAATAGGACATGATGAAAAGGATTGCAGAGCATACTAGCTTCTAAAGGAAAAAACCGTCGACACCTACTTAATGAAAAATGAGGGGCATTCCCTATCTAAATAGGTGCAAGCATCGTATCATCCTGCACAATTCCCACCCAATAAATACCAAACTCAGCACAAACCTTAGTATGCACCTCAGTAGCCATACACACCGCAAAATCACTACCATCAGAACCAATACCCACCACAACAACCACACCTGTAGGGAAGGGGTGGTAGAAACTTCAAAGGAAGAGACAGAGGAGGATTTGGTAGAGGAAGAGGCCAACTTACATGCAATAACCATGTACAACTAGGTCACTACACTATATATTGCTTAGAACATGCGAAGGCATGTTCATAATGTAAGGGATAGGGCCATAATGTGGAGCAATGTCCTCAGTTGATCGCAAAGTGGAAAGCAAGGACTATCGCAGGAACTAACCTTGTGCAGAACACAAACCCAAATCTCAACATGAATGTTCATATGATTATGGTTGAACCTTGAGATCCAAATGTCACTATCGTAACACAAGGAGGTGCTGCAACAAAACCAGATCAGGATAAACCGCGAGAAAAACCGCACCCACAAGTACAACCAACAGTAGAGAAAAAGGAGCTATTCGACATCTAGAAATAGAAGGAAGTATTCTTGGATGTGGGACCAGAATTTGTGGATCTAGAAGTACCATTGACATCCGTAGAATTCAAGGAGATTCCTGAGTGGTTTCAACGCATATTCCAGAAGAAGGCCCCACAAAAGGTTAGTAAGCTCAAAACCTTTATGTCAAGTTGGTTAATGCTAATGAAAGATAAAGATTCTATTGCAAAACTACAAGTGATGATAGAAGAGATACCTGTCGAGCCACGACCTGAAAATAAAGTTAACCAAGTGAGAAAAAAGTTCAAAACTGGAAGCGAGTTAAGAATGATTGTGTAGATAGGCGACTATGACATGGATTATATCGTCTTGAATTTAGGCTTAGATGTCAATATTTTTACACGAAAAACTTGGCAAAGTATGGGAAAGCCATGCTTGGATTGGTCCCCTGTCCAACTACGACTTGTAAATTAGGAAAAGGTCATACCCATTGGACGCTTGAGTCAAGTCCCTATCGACATTGAAGGGTTGTGCACATTTGCATACTTTGAGGTCATAAACATTGTTGATGACACAAACCCATATCCTATGTTACTAGGGATAGATTGGGACATAGACAACCATACCATTATAAACTTCAAGAAAAGGATCCTTTCATTTGAGGATAATGAGATGAGATTGGTGTCACCCATTGATTCATTAGAAGGGCAGAGATAGGTTGATCTTGTATAGAATGAGAGACAGGTCAACTATCTCAACCAGATCTACAATGTTACTGCATTAAAAGAAGACTACATTAATCCCACTGAGGATGGAAACCTGAGCTGGAAGAGTGCTAGTTCCTGCACATCTGACTTAAGGGAGGCCTTGGAGAATTGGAAAAATAGACTGCATGAAGTCTCTATGTGGAGGTGCGCAAGGGTTACAAGTTCTGTGCGACGAGTGGAGAATGAGATGCGAGAACTACCTACCTATGAGGGTTTACCTAACCTTGAAACCTTCTTAAATGAGTTTGAAAGACTTGTAATAGAGTCACAATGGTTCTCTGCACTAGACCTCATGTTAAAGGATACACCCGCTAGATGGTGGGGTGCGCAAAATAAATCTATAACAGACTAACCACACTGCAAAATCTTGATGGAAGTTAGGTTTGGTGAAGAGGGCACACTTGTAAATCATAAGTATTCAAGGCTAGCAGACCCTATTGAACATATGAACCATTGTCGCACGGTATTTGTAGAATATCCATGACAGGAATGGGTCCATCATTTCATACATGCATTGGAAATGACACCTAGAACCTAGTATGCATCTATGAAATTGCGACAAGGAACCCAATATTAGGAAGGGCTTGCTAAGCAACTTATGCATACATTTGAATTCACCGATGAGCACCCTACAGTTGATGTCACGCTTTAGATGATAAAGGAGAAGATATTTACTGAGATTCTTCTCAAAGAGGCTAACTCTCACCAATGCAGTGCGACTATTCAGCAATGGATGGCTTGCTACAATCTAGTTGGAGACCCAGATGCTGATCCAACTAATATAAACATACCAGAATCAGAGGGCATGCGATAATTGGAAGTAAGTGGCATTTCAAGTGGAAGGAAGTGGTCACCAGAGAACCCAAAGTTTGCTAATATAGGATATTATTGGGATGAAGAGACAACTTCAAAAATCATGGATTTACTGCATGAATATCAATACCTATTCCCTACCAACTTCTCAGAAATGAAGGGAATAGTGGGAGACTTAGGGGAGATGAAAATACCCCTGCGAATAGATGTTAAACCCGGTAAGAAGCGACCATATAGGATTAACCCCAAGTATAAATAAAGGGTAAAAGAAGAAATGTATTATATGCTCGACGCTAGAATTATTGAACCTATTGAGAAGTTAGAGTGGATCAACACTATAGTGATCTAGGATAAGAAGACAATAGGTGAAGTCAGTATCTGTGTTGACTTAAGGAAGCTGAATGACGCATGCTTGCATAATCCATTCCCAACACCATTTACAGATGAATTACTTGAAAGTGTTAGAGGGCAAGAGATGTATTCATTTACTGGTGGATTTTCGGGCTATCATCAAGTCAGAATCACGAAGGAGGATCACCACAAAACAACCTTTGTCACCGAATGGGGATGCTACCAGTATACGATAATGCCCTCCGGACTCAAGAATGCACCTGCTATTTTTTCTAGAATAGTAGTCTCTGCTTTTAAAGATTTTATTCATAAATTTCTTGAGGTATACTTTGATGATTGGACTATGTTTGGTCTAGTAAGAGACCATATTGAGAGTCTATGCATGATGCTGGACCATTGTGACTAGTATCAAATTGTGCTTAATTCTAAGAAATATATTTTTTCTGCATCATTTGCCGTGTTGTTGGGTCACATCGTATGGCGCAATGGTATCTTGTTCGACCCAGCAAATATTGCGATTATCCTGGACTTACCACTGCCTACATTAGTCATGCAACTCACATCAATTTTGGGACATATAGGCTACTACCGGAAGTTCATAAGAGGATATGCAGCGATAACTATACCTATGGATAAATTGTTGAAGAAAGATGCAAAATTCCTGTGGACAATAGAGTGCCAAGAAATCTTGGATAAATTGAAGACTGCAATGGCCACCGTGCCAATACTTGTATTCCTATATTGGAAGAAGGAATTCCATGTGCATGTTGACGCATCATCTTTCATGCTTGGCATAGTCCTGACACAACCAGGACAGGGTTAGCTTGACCACCCTATTTCTTTCGCAAGTAGGAAACTATCAACAATAGAAAAGAATTACACAATGACAGAAAGAGAAGGCCTTGCTATGGTCTATGCACTTCAAAAAATCCAACATTATTTGTTGGGTGGAAATTTTCATATGTACACTGATCATTTAGTGCTGAAATACCTATTCAACAAGCTAGTGTTGGGGGGGAAGATATATAGATGGATTCTCCTATTTCAGGAATTTGATTTTAAGGTAATAGTAAAACCTGGTCGACTGAATGTCGGGCCAGAACACCTGTCAAGGATAGAAAGTGGTGAAGAACCAACCATCTTGGAAGATAATTTTCCTAATGCACAACTATTTGTGATTCACATGAAGGCCGATCATAGCCATGATTTTAACGCCGTCATCCACTTTTTGAGTACAAGATATGCACCTGAAGGAATGTCAACTAATTGGAAGAAACAATTGGTTTCCAAAGTTGATGACTATACATTAATTGTTGGGCATCTGTATAAACTCAGTGTATATTAGGTACTGCGTCACTGTGTCTTTGACTATGAACAACCTTAGGTTATGAGCGAAGCACATGCTAGTGTTGCAGGAGGACACTACATAGGTAAAGCAACAATGTGCAATATATTGCAGGCAGGATTATGTTGGCCAACCATACACATGGATACTAAAAGATTCTGCAAGCGCTGTGATATTTTTCAAAGGATAGGTGATCCAGCGGATTATTCCTATATAAATATCCAATATGGTACATGGTTCATAGAAGTCGCGCGTGAAGAAAATCGGACGGTGGATACACCAAGAAGCCGCGTAGATCGTAGGTGGTAAGAGCATCTTCTTCTGCAATGTCAGGGATCGGAAGCATTTCCCTTTCTGCAACGTCGGGGCTCGGAAGCCTTTCCTCTTCCACAACGTCGAGAATCAGAAGCCTTTCCTCTTCCGCAAGCTTGGGGATCAAAAGCCTTTCCTCTTTTGCAACGGCGGGGCTCACAAAGACTTCTCCCTTCCACAACGGTGGAAGCTTAATGGACGTTCCGACGGATCGGAAGATGGAACGATTCGGCAGCCGCAACGGCGGAGGCCCAAGACTTACCGGTTGAGAATTCAAATCGAGAGACTTTAACAACTGATAGTCTGCAACGGCGGAAACCAAAGTGACTAAAGCCTCTGACTCGAAAACTAGCTGACAGCCGATTGAGACCGTCGGAGCCCATTGCTTATCCTCTTCCGCAATGGCGAAGCACGGTTGACTAAAACTTCCGGCAGTTCAGTTACGTATGGTTCCGGAGGTCAGATCCTTGGCATGGCAGGATATTCATAGCTTATTCGTAACAATTGGAAATCTTTTCTTGGCAGTTATGCCACAGCTAGAATAATGACAAAAGGCATATGAACAGCCTTGATGCCGCGTTTCCTAGAATGTGAACAGTCGCATTTCTTTGAGCGTTTTGGCTCATTTGTAATGGCAAAGATGAGTAATAAAGGAGACTCAGTTCGTTGAGAACGGGGGGGCAACTATTTTCTCGATAATGAGAATCTTGGAGAGAGCATTATGCTGTTCCTTTTGAAGTCAACCATTCTCAGTTATACTTGGATTCTTTTGACTATTGAAGTACAGTTTTGTAACTTTCAGAGAGGAGGTCTTGAAGACTTTACTTTTAATGTCCAGTTTCTGTGATTGTAAAGAGTTGACTGTTTCTCTGTTTAGCTGGATGTTCTTTGTTTTTGAAGGCCAATTCGTATTAGTCCAGAGAAGAGGTCTTGCATACTTTTGTACATACTGCTGAAATTGATTTGCAGAGTCCAGAACCATTTGTACCATTTTAAAGCCATTAATTGGATCGGTTCCCATTGGAGAGACACCCGGAGACGTAGCCCAGTGGAGGGGGTGAACTCCGTTATCAACTTCTGGTTGTGACTCTATTTCTATGTTTTCTTCCTTGTATCTGTCTATCAATGTTGTGGTTTTCATTCCTGTTCTGAGCATTTAATTTCTGCTAATACTGTCCATTAATTAACCTGTTGCACGCATTCTTTTACAACAAACTTTTAATGCACTAAAGTTGAGGTCCTACGGATCATATTTGGTATCAGAGCTGGTTGACTGTTGTGCAAGTTTGTGAATGCTTACCAGGTCCAGGTTAAAGCTTGGTGAAGGATAATTAGTTGAAGGAGATCCTGAGATTGTCTCCAGGAGAACATTCTCAAGAACCATGTCTTCTCCACGAGGGGAAGAAGAAGGACATACTAAACAGGAAAAACCTGTCATTTCTAAAACTAAGTTTCTAGAGGCTTTTATGAGCATGAAAGCCATGATGGAACTTCTACTCAAAGAGCAAGCAGAAAGGAAGAATAAAGAAGAAGGATCTTCATCCAGATATGCAGAAGTGAAGTCAGAAGAAAAGGGTAAAGGAGTAGGAGGTGATGGTGATCCTCCTCACACTAATCAAACTTTTTCTTCTTCTCATACTTCTCATTCAAATAATGCAAGTCCTAATATGCCTTATTTCAAATTGGATGTAAAATTTGAATTACCTATTTATAATGGAGATGTAGATGCTGAAAAATTAGACAATTGGATCAAGCAGCTTGAAGTATATTGTAGGGTGCAGGGCATTAATGATGACCCTTCCAGGATTCAATTGGCCACTTTGAGAATCAATGGAATGGCTCTTACTTGGTGGGAGAGCAAGATTCAGCAATATCTTCGAAAGAATGGTAAAATTATTTCAGTTTGGAATGAATTCATTGAAGTATTGAGGAAGCAATTTTATCCTTTAGGTCACATGCAGCAATTAACCATAAATTGGCAAATGTTTAGACAAGCTAAAGGACAAAGCATTCAAGATTATACTCATGAATTCAGAAAGAGGGCTATTGCATTGAATGTTTCATTAGATACACAGGAAACTCTTCTTAAGTATGATTGGTGGCATGCATTCTTATTTGAAGCATACTTTGTTGATGTTTAATCCCAGTAATTTAGACGATGTATGTATTCAATCTACCCATTTAGAAGCCAGGGGTAAGCATGCTAATGATACTTTTGTGAAGAAGTCATTTAAATTTGACAGCAAATCAAAAGGTCAAGATAAGGGGAAAAAGAAGATGGCTACTGTTAAGAAAGAGGGTGAAAAGCCTACGTGTTTGCATTGTCAGAAGGGACATGATGTCTTTAAGTGTTGGAAACTTCATCCGGAGTTAAGGCCAAAGAAGTACGGAGGAAACAAAGACAAAGGAAAAGCAAAAGCTACTGCAGCAGTTATTCAGGACTTAGGATCCGACTCAGGTGATGAAACAAAGGTTACAGCTGTCAGAATCCAAGGTAAGGATAAAAGTATCTCACTTCCCATTGATGCACAATCAAGTTCTAGTGCAAGTACAACTTTGCCATCTACTTCTAAGAAAAATGATAAAGATAGAAGTGCATTGTTTCATGTTTGTGTCATTGCAAATCACACAAATATTGATACATTGTTTGATAGTGGTTCACAAGTAAATCTGATATCAGAGGAAGTGGTTAAGAAATTGCATTTAGTTACTGTGCCTCATGAAAAGCCCTATCCTCTAGGTTGGGTTACTAATGATACATGATTGCAAGTTACAAGGAAATGTGTATTAAAATTTGCAATTACTGAAAAGTTTAGGGATGAGGTAGAACTAGATGTAGTGCCACTTGACATTTGTCGAATTGTACTTGGGAGTCCATATTTGTATGACCGGAAAGTAGTCTTTTATAGAGAGTAGAATAAGTATCATCTTTTTAAAGAAGGTATGGAATATATTGTATGAGCACATAAGATAAAAACCAATCTAGCAATAGTCTCTGTAGGACAAATGAAGAGGTTGGTAAATGCTAGTAAGAATTTTGTGTTGATGATGGTTAAGATGAAAAATGATGAAGTCTCTAAATCTTTTGAAGAATGTGACCCTAAGCATAAATCTGAACTGATTGACATCATTTCTAAGTATGATGATTTGTTTCAAGATCCGAAGGGGTTACCACCGAAGAGAGATATTCAACATGAGATACATTTGCAGCAGGATGTGCCACTCCCAAACATAGCCATGTACCGGATGTCTGTAATGCAGAACGAAGAAATCAAGAAGCAGGTTCAGGAGTTGATTGAGAAGGGGGTCATTCGGCCCAGCACTTCTCCTTGTGGATCTCCTATAGTCTTGGTTCCGAAGAAGGATGGGTCTTGGAGAATGTGCATTGACTATAGGGCCCTTAACAAAATCACCATTAAAAATAGGTATCCTCTTCCTCGTATTGATGATTTGCTTGATCAGTTGAAACATGCAACTTACTTTACAAAATTGGATCTGCGTAGTGGGTATCATCAAATCTGTGTTGCTGAGCATGATGCTTGGAAAATAGCTTTTAAGACAAAACAGGGTTTGTATGAATGGCTTGTGATTCCTTTTGGGCTCTGTAATGCACCTGCTACTTTCATGCGGGTCATGAATGATGTCTTTCATTCATTCATTGATGATTTTGTAATTGTGTATCTAGATGATATCCTTGTGTTTAGAAACACCTGGGAAGAGCATGTTGTACATATGAAAAAAATTCTAGATATACTGAGAAAGGAAAAGCTTTATGTAAAAATGTCTAAATGTGAATTTGCTAAAACTTCTTTAGTATATCTAGGCCATATCATTGGTGGAGGCCACCTGCAAGTGGACCCAGCCAAGGTTGATGTCATTGTAAACTAGCCACAGCCTAACACCGTTACTGAAATCAAAATTTTTCTGGGTGCGGTTCAGTATTGGAGGAAATTCATTTCTGGGTTTTCTTCCATTGTTGCTCCATTAGATGCGTTGACAAGCATTAAATAAATTTTCCAGTGGGGAGGTAAGCATCAAAGGGCCTTCGACACTTTGAAGGAAAAGGTTAGCACTGCACCAGTTTTGACATTGCCAGATTTGCAGCAGCCATTTGAGATCGAAACCGATGCCAGCGGGTTTGCCATGGGAGCAGTTTTGATGCAAGGAAGGAAGCCAGTCTGTTACCATTCAGAAACATTCTCTACTGCGGTAAGTAACTATCTGACCTATGACAAAGAATTGTATGCTTTAGTACAGAGTGTGAAGAAGTGGAAACATTATATCATGGGAAAAGAGACATTCATACATACTGATCATCAGCCACTTCAATATTTACAATCTCAAACTAAAATACAACAAAGTAGGAATTTAAGATGGATGGGGTTCTTACAACAGTTTCATCTTGTCATTAAGTACAAAAAGGGAATTCATAATAATGTAGCAGACATGTTATTAAGGCCACCTATGAATGCTTCAATCATTCTTCAGAAAACTTCATTAACAAATGAAAGTTATATTGAACAGTATGCAGAAGATAAAGATTTTAAGGAAGTATATGAATCACTAATACATGGTAAATAGGAAGAGAACTATTTGTGCATGAACAGCTCTTGTATCATCTCGGTAAACTCTGTATTCCAGAGAAAGAAAGAGTGCATGTGATCCGAGAGGCACATAGTTCATTGATTGCAGGACATTTTGGTGTAAGTAAAACATTGTCTGTATTGCAAAATCATTGTTATTGGCCTCAAATGCAAGAAACTATAGCTAAATATATAAGGGGTTGTGTTATGTGTGCAACAAGTAAGCCTAGCAATAGGAAATTGGGTTTGTACACTCCTCTTCCAATTTCTTCTCGTCCTTGGGAAAGTATTTCTATGGAATTTGTAGGGGGACTACCTATGTCTAGAAAAGGACATGATTACCTATATGTCGTTGTGGATAGATTCAGCAAAATGTGTATCTTAATGCCATGTAACAAGAAGATTACTGCTGAACAAACAGCTCTTTTATTCTTTCAAAATGTTTGGGTACATTTCGGGCTACCCACGTCTATTCTATCTGATCGGGATTCCCGGTTATTGGGAAAATTCTGGTCAACTTTATGGGATCTTAGGGACACTAAACTGAAGAAAAGTACATCTTTTCATCCACAGACCGATGGGCTAACAGAGGTAGTGAACAGAATAGTGGTTCAGCTGCTTAGAGGATATTGTAGTAAACATCCTAAACTTTGGGATGAGCAGTTGCAGTATATACAGCATGCTTACAATCATGCAGTTCATTATTCCACGAAAATATCTCCTTTTGAAACTTGTTTTGGTTATCTGCCAAAAACACCGATGGACTTCTCTTTTGGCAAAGATGCAGTGGATGGACATCATGATGCAGATAAAGATTTAAAGTTCATTCAGAGAATCCAAGCAGTGCAGCAGGAAGTTCAAGAATAGTTGGAGAGGAGCCAGGAAAAGTACAAGGCCAGGCATGATAAGCATCGAATTGATCATCAATTTCAGGTAGGTGACAGAGTTTGGTTACACATCACCAAAGAAAGGATGAAAGGTGAAGGTAAAAAGCTTAATCCTATTAGATATGGTCCTTCTGAGATCTTGGAAAAGATCGGTACTAATGATTTTCGCTTGAATTTACCTCCATACATGCAAATTTATTCAGTTGTCAATGTTGAGAATCTTAAATTGTATAAGCCTCCTATGATCATGGATGAGGAAACTAACATACAAATTCCTTCAGTTGATGATTTGGCACCTGAATATATGAGAGATTTGTAGGATGATGTTATTCTTGACAGAAATGTAAGGACTTCACGAAGAGGGAATGCTGAGTACCTTTGAGTGGGGTTGAAAGGAATGCATCCTAACAAAGCAAGATGGATGGAGATTGGTAAAGTGAGGGAGCTGTACCCTCACTTACTTGTAGAACAATTCAGGATTTTGGTGGTCCAAAAGCTCTCCAATGGGGAGGATTGATCCTGCGGATTATTCCTCTGTAAAGATCCAATATGGTACATGGTTCATAGAAGCCGCGTGTGAAGAAAATCGGACGGCGGATACACCAAGAAGTCGTGCAGATCGGAGGTGGGAAGAGCATATTCTTCCGCAACATCAGGGATCGAAAGCATTTCCCTTTCCGCAACATTGGGGCTCGGAAGCCTTTCCTCTTCCACAATGTCGAGGATCGGAAGCCTTTCCTCTTCAACAACGTCGTGGATCGGAAGCCTTTCCTCTTCTACAACGGCAGGGCTCACAAAGACTTCTCCCTTCCGCAATGGTGGAAGCTTAATGGATGTTCGAACGGATCAGAAGACGAAACGATTCGGTAGCCACAATGGTGGAGGCCCAAGACTTACCGGTTGAGAAGTCAAATCGGGAGACTTTAACAACTGATAGTCCGCAACGGAGAAAACCAAAGTGACTAAAGCCTCCGACTCAAAAACTAGCTGATAGTCGATTGAGACCGTCGAAGCCCGTTGCTTATCCTCTTCTGCAACGGCGAAGCACGGTTGACTAAAAATTTCAGCAGTTCAGTTACGTATGGTTCCAGAGGTCAGATCCTTGGCATGACAGGATATTCATAGCTTATTTGTAACAATTGGCAATATTTTCTTGGCAGTTATGCCACAGCTGGAATAACGACGAAAGGAATATGAACAGCCTTGATGCCGCGTTTCCTGGAATGTGAACAGTCACATTTATTTGAGCGTTTTGGCTCATTTGTAATGGCAAAGATGAGTAATAAAGGAGACTCAGTTCATTGAGAATGGGGGGGCAACTGTTTTCTCGATAATGAGAAGCTTGGAGAGAGCATTATGCTGTTCCTTTTGAAGTCGACCATTCTCAGTTATACTTGGCTTCTTTTGACTGTTGAAGTACAGTTTTGTAACTTTCAGAGAGGAGGTCTTGAAGACTTTACTTTTAATGTCCAGTTTTTGTGATTGTAAAGAGTCAACTGTTTTCTCTGTTTAGCTGGCTGTTCTTTGTCTTTGAAGGCCAATTTGTATTAGTCTAGAGAAGAGGTCTTGCAGACTTTTGTACATACTACTGAAATTGATTTGCAGAGTCCAGAACCATTTGTACCATTTTAAATCCATTAATTGGATCGGTTCCCATTGGAGAGGGACCCGGAGACATAGCCTAGTGGAGGGGGTGAACTCCGTTATCAACTTCTGGTTGTGAATCTGTTTCTATGTTTTCTTCCTTGTATCTGTCTATCAGTGTTGTGGTTTTCATTCCTATTCTGAGCATTTAATTTCTACTAATACTGTCCATTAATTAACCTGTTACACGCATTCTTTTACAACAAACTTTTAATGCACTAAAGTTGAGGTCCTACGGATCAATAGGAAAACCATCGCACCGTGATGAGATGTCGCTTGTGCCACAAATAACCCTTCAAGAATTTGGCAAGTGGGCAGTTGATTTTGTTGGACCAATCAACCCACCAGGAAAAAGAACTTGTGAATGCTACATTATCACTACGACAAACTATTTGACCAGATGCGTTGAAGTTGTGCCTGTTAAATATTGTACCGCTGCGACCGCGGTACATTTTTTGATTGAAAATGTAGTCACCCAATTTGGTTTTCCAAAGATACTACTAAGTGACCAAGGTACAGATTTTGTTAACAAAGTGATTACTGAGCTGACTACAAAGTTTCAGATCCAGCATAAGAAGACGACTCCCTACCATTCTCAAGTGAATGGAACAGTCAAAGCCTTCAACAAGATTCTAGAGAATGCACTGACCAAGGTATGCAACATATGCCAAGATGATTGGGATCAAAAAGTTTCATTTTTGCTATGGGCATATTGCACAACTTGCAAGCGACCGACAGGTCACATGCCATTCAGACTAGTATATGGGCAGGAAGTTGCGCTACCAATGGAGTAAATTGTACTGAGTCTAAGGATTACCGTGCTGACGAAGATGACTGATGGAGATTCTATTGAAAAAAGGTTATCATAGCTCGTTCATATGGAAGATGAACTATTTTTCATAGGATTCCATCAAACAGTTGAAAACAACGACATAAATCATGGCATGGAAATCATATCAGAGTTAAGCCATTCGAAGTCGGAGGACTTGTGTTGCTGTATGAAAGAAAATTATTCAAACACCTAAGCAAGTTGAAGATGCATTCGATAGGACCATATATGATCACACACATCACTGATGCAGGTGCATTAAGACTGCAGAAACTAGACAGAATGTACATCGCTAGAATGATCAATGACAGTCACTTGAAACCATACTATGATGGTCATAACATCCCTGTTTAGAAAAAAAATATGAGAGGCCAAGAGATCTAACTTTCTCTATCACATGTTTGCGATAGAACCAGCACAAAGTGCAGGAAAAAGCGCTAAGCATATGGGAAAAAATCATAGTAAGAAGAGAAAGTACTGCAAACAATGGAAATGACAGTCTGGCTGGCAATAAAGTGTGAATATTCGGCAATGAAAGAAGCCATTCTAATAGATAAGACTCATAAATTTGAGAATATACAAGGAGAATGATGGCATGCTTTTAGGTCCTATCAAGCCACATTCGGCATAGCTTCCATACTTGTGCTAACAAGTACAGTAAAGCACTCGAGATGCTAAGTTAATGAGGGATCACATCGACCAAGAAACCCATGTGATCGATTAGACATCAACCTCCCATTTGTGTGACCACCGCAAGACGTGCTAGCAGGTATAAGTCAACGGAATCACCTTCAAGCATCCTTTTATGCACACTAAGAGAGCAAGAGAACCAAAGTCGAGTATTTGCAGAGCTGAAGTCTATCACAGAGTGACCCGTCATCCATGGTTATAGAAATTCTGAGTGATAGTGAGCTATCTGATGCAACCATTATCTCAGGCTTCCCAATTGAGGAAGAGATACAATCGCCTCAGATACAACAACCAAAACAACTAACAGAGCTCAACCCGATGGAAAGAACAAGGAAGAATCCTACAGCACCTACCAATATCCCAACCCCTCGGATGCTCCCTGTACTGAACTATGCTTAGAGACCATCAGCTGCTTCGAGACCACAAGCTACAGCTGCACAACCAGTCGAGAATTCAAGGAGGGTCAGTGAGAAAGCATCAGGAGAGGTGTCTAGACCATCACCACAGGAGAGAAAATGCAAGGCTAAGGCCGCAGTGGACGACCGATGGAAATCACCAGTAGAGAAAGACCCAAAGGAAAAATAACTCATGGAATATGACTCACCATCGGGTGTAGATATAGATGCTAAAAGAGAAGATAAATACTTCCCGCACTATGTTCATCCCAAGAGAGCTAAAGCTAAGGAGGTGACACTTCCAAAGAAAGCACCCACAGTGTTAGTTTCACCCCAGATTCCAAATAGGGTACCCCTACTAAAGATTCTGATACCAAAGATATCCAACTTAACATTTGAAGATGTTGACACTCACTTGTACTTTGTCTTAAATATAAGCAACTAAATGACTACCAAAGTCAGACCTACTTAGGCGCAGGTCTTAATACCGGTTTAATGGGCTAATGGCATCGCTAGCGCAGGACTGATGGACTTGTTGTTCATGCCACATTTTGGCCATAGTCTATAGGTGAATACATACATGGAGTAGCTTCTGGCTTGTTTCCATAGAGGGTGTTTATGTCTTGATCAACCATACCTAGTTGACGTCAAGCTTATTTCTTCCATCACCGAGTTGCCGAAGAAAGGGAAAGACCTATCATCCTATTTGAATAGAAAATAAATTGCCAGGATAAAACATAAGTATAGCCTTCAGCATGTGGGGAGGGGATTTCAGATTGAACCCATTGATAACAACACAGTTCGGTTCGCTCCAAAGCTCCTCTCTTGCAAACTGTTGGGCAAGATGAAGTTGAATCTATGTACTGCGTGAGCAGTAGAACTGGAAGAAATGTGCGGACAAGGAGTAATTTTCAATTGGTCAAAGTTTCTACTCAATGAACTGATAGATGATGCATAACAGGCACAAGAGTACGATAATCACAAGTTTCACTACTCTTGACTACTCATCCTGATATCATTTATTATGTGGTCCAACCCACCAGAGTATCAATAGGTAGATGTCCCACTACTTTCCCTTGGCACAAAGTATCAAAACTTATGGGACAGGAAGAAGAACAAGGACCGCCAGATGGACAATAACATCAATTTTTTTCTGCACGCTGAGGCATTGCGAGACGTTGTCAAGAAAACCTACACAATCTAGTGAACTAGAGTGCACATGTATGTGGCCTTCATAAATTTCCAAGATCATGCACATAACATGATTTTGGAACCCAATAACGACCCAGCAAATCAATTACACCACACTAGATTTGTAATCACGGATGAGGATGTGGATGCCATTATTAAGGAATTTCCTGAGGAATGGCGCGGCCCACTGGTAGAGACACTACCTAAAGACCAGAACTAGGAAGACCCACCAACTCACCAAGATGTAAATATTGGTGAGCATGGTGATGCTGGAATTGGCCAAGGAAATGGTCAAGGAAACAATGGACACAACGGTCAATATCATTAGTCGAAGGAAGAGGAATAACAAGATAATCCTTGTGGCAATGATGGGTCTAATCATAGTAATTTAGAGCGCATTACTAGTCCGGAGAATATCCAGACCCAAGAACAAATGCAACAATAGGAGAGTGGGTCCCAGCGCAAGAAGAGGAAAGCCGACAAAGCAGCTAACATGAGCACACTGATAGAAGATAATGTGCATGAGCTTGCAACTGTTGTTTCTAAGGTCACACAAGAAATCCTTTCCACTTTGAAGACACAGTAGGTAAGCATTGCTGACCAAGTTGGGATCCATTTGAATAAGTTAATAGAATCCATTAATGAGGTGAAAGCCACTATGGAGGCTGAGACATATCGTGTTGATGCCAACATTCCATTAACCACACCAACGTTAGTGTCTCCGATCAATGTAAATATTTTGTGGTGCCCACTAGAAACTGAAGCAGAGACAAGTGCGGCTGATGATAATAACACTCTATAGATTGACTTCTCTAAGCTGGACTTGAGTGAGATATATGAAATTCAGTAGGAAGCCGCGTCAGAAATATGGCTGAGGGAAAAAAAATTTGCATACCAGAAAACAAAACAACAAAGGAAGGAGAAGATGCGCAAGGCCCTCCTTAAGGAAAAAGAGCGAGAACTGGAAAGGCACAACGCCCTCCTTGTAGAGAAGGAACAAGAACTTGTGGCACGTGAGCAAATTTGCGTCGTGCTAGCCAATGCCATCAAGGGTGTGATTGTAGAGTTCCCCCCTAGATGGGACAAGATGATAAGGACTCAGCTACTAAGGTTTCCCAGATCCCACAAATCATAGTTGAATTGAAGAAGCAATTTGAGGAGCTTCAAGCAAGACAGGTACCGAGCACACCCCTTGAGGTGCTCAAAGAGCAAAGAAGAGCAGCGTCTGAGGCTTCTGGGAAGATTAGAGAAGGAGAAATTCTCTACGAAAAGGTAGCTGAAACCCTTGTTGCAATACGGGGAACGCTTCTAGAAGATGAAACTACATAAAACATAAGGCAGAACATGCGATAGGATTATGAGAAAATCAGCGCTGTAAAGGAAGAAATGAAGAAACTGCTATTGAAAGAAAAAGCTACTAAGAGAGCGGAGATCAGATGACTGTAGCAGGAATTCCAGGCCCTTCGAGATCAAGAGCAGACTAGGGAAGCCGAGGCTGAGACACACCAATCAGAAGCAGATTATCTCATAGCATTTATTCATCCTATGTAGCAGAAACTTTAGCAAGTCGCGCAGTCATTATAGGAATCACCATCGAAACATATTAGTTTCGATCGTGTAGAGAAGTTGGCCACACAGGTAGAGGAAGTAGTAGGGGAACTTTCTAAGTTGCAACAGATGGCGAAGGAATTCCAGTACAAGGTTGGTCCCATTGCGCAACTTGGCCCTTTGCCAAAGGAATATATTTTGGAACACAAGTAAAATATTTCTAGTAGGCCATTTTTGCGGACGAGAGAATTTTTGTTTAGTGGCTCGGGACAAGCCACACGTGAGTGTTGGGGGCCTATTGGGCCAAGAAAAGTAGACAAGGAATAATTTGGTGTGCAAGCCAGAAAGGAAAAGCACATGCGATGAGGAGGAGAGCAGGTCACAAAGGAAGCAAAGGAACCGGCAAAGAAGGATAGGGCACACGAGCGAAAGAGGAAAGGCAAGCTTGTAGGCATGCAAGGGGGTAACGACTAGAAAGTGACAGGATCGAAATATCATGGCTTCTAAAGACAGCGTGTTGTGCCCTTGCTCAACAGCCTTAAAAAACATTATTTCATCAAACAAAATCCTATTTTGTTTTGATGAAATGTTTGAGTTTTCGAAAGCAAATCTAGTGAATCACCAGCTACTGAAACAATGAGATTCTGTGACCTACTGAATCAATGAAATTTAATGTTTTTTAAGGAGCCTTTGCATACTATAGGTTATTTGAAAAAATCACCATTATTGAGTTATTAGTTTGGATAGATTTACATTAACAATTAAGGGAGGAGTATTAATGATCTTCATGTCCTTTTGCCATAAACCTAATCTTCAAACCTTATCCAAACGTTTATCACTTTATCTTTACCCTCTCATTTTGTTATCATAGTCATTATTTAGGTTGCGAACTTGGATGATTGATTATAGTTTGGTTCGGCATGTTATCATAGGTGTCGTTCGAATATTAAATAATGGGTATGTGTGATCGGTTTATTGAAAATTAGATAAGACTTAGAGTATCAAAAGCTTAATGATTTAGGCAAATGCGTCTTATCCTAGGTTTATCATTTGACATCCGAATTATATTTGCTCATGTTATTAATGTTTAGGGCTGATTATTATAATGTGCCCCATGCTATGAGGATTTGATTTTGGGTTTCATGGTTATGACACGTTCTGTTTAGCGCTTGTATTTTAACCTTTGAGTCTTGCATGATCCAAGCACGAATATTAATCTCAACCTTATATAATATGATCTGTATTGTCACCTATATTATCGCATGCGAAGGGTCGAAGTTGACATGATGGTTATGCTACGTGCCCCATGTAATTTATTTGCCACCTTCGAAGGTAATGTTGTTATACCTTAAGGTCTGAGCATCAATGTTCAAAGGTTTTAATCCTTACTATTGTTTTGACTCATGCCATCGCCTCCGAAGTCGATCCACCTGCTATAAGGTTGATCTGCTATCATTGCGCTTGTACTCGAATTTGCCCATCACATGCAATGGTTAGTACATAACCAATGTCGGGGCTTCATGATCGGTTAACACCTGTAGTCTGTGCAATGAGTGGTCTTACGTCAATAGCTCGGGGTAAATAATGAAAATATCAGTTCGATTTGGAGCTGTTTGCCATCATTTCTCATTGTAACTGCCTGTTTGTGTTATCATTCCCTTCATGCCGAATTTTCAGGATTTTCGGCTGCGTTCGCTCATGGTGAAGTCGTTTTATGGATGTTTAGGGCTACATTGCTTAGGGTTTTTGCTGTGTCTGCACCCTGAGTGTTCACTCTCTGGTTCTCTGTCGTGTTGTGAGCTCGAGTACCTTGTATGGGTGATTTTGCGTGCCTATGAATAGCCAGTCATGGCGCCGGTGGTGAGAGTCGAACCTTGTGAGATGAAATTGTTGGATTCGAACCCTGAGCTGTTAGCAAAGGTCGAGGTTGTCGGATGGCTACCGTTTGTCAGTAAGTTCTCGGATTCGAACCCTGAAGTCACGAGGGTGTTCGCTGTGTCCTTGGTCGACTTTCAGGCTGTGGTAGGTGACCTCCATTTTTGAGTGGACGAGCGATCAGTTGCGCTTGCCACTGGTCTATCACTAACAGGAGAGAGGTGGTTTAAATATAAGCGAATGGACATTACTGAGTGGAGGAAATTACTGAAAAACCCCTTTCAAGAGGTATCATTCCGAACTGGAGCAGCGCGCAAATAATTTAAAAAGGAATGGCGCCCGGTCTTGGACTTGATACACAGGTACGTGACCTATGAAGGTCGCCTGTCTTCAGCCTATGTTTACCATCTGCACTTGATGTCTGTTTTTATTGGTTTCCCACTGAATCTACCTTACTATCTGGTGCAAAGTCTGTTTAAAATGTCCTCTGCAATTAAAAAGGGCCCGAAGCATGTTAGTCATAGCTTGTTCCATCATGGCTTGGTCCGAATGTTAATTGAGAGGGAACTGTTGAAGTTAAATCGGTCATGGGATGAATTTGTTGAGTCTAATGGTTTCTCGTCCTTCTTCCACTGTCAGTTTGACAACCCCAAGGAATGTATTCGACATCAAGAGCCGAATCAAACTTCAGTCTCTCCTTTGCATAAACGTCTGTCTAACCCTGCCGGTCGTATGAGCCCCAACCCTTGTATTGATCGTATGGCTACTCCAGTAAGAAGTCCTGTTACTCCTTTGGTCTCTAAACGCATGAGAAGGTCTACAACTTCATCACTGGTTACACAAAAGAATAATGTGGATCAAACATGTAATCAGGGAAGTAGTAAGACGAAATCTAAAGGGATGGGTAGGTTTACTAGAAGCATGGCCAAAGGTAAAGTTGTCAAACTACCTATGAATGATGGTATTCATGTCAAAACTGTTGTAATAGACGATGAAGAAGATCACCCAGTTTTGCATGTTGATAACTATAATGTTGGTCCTGAATCTATCTCAAATCCTATCGAGGATAGTTCTCCCGTGTTTGATAAGGATGTTCAGCCTGATCCTGTTGTTGATCTCCCAGTTAAGGGGCAGGCTGTAGATACAAACTTGCCAAGTTCGTATCAAGCTGGGGATGTGATTCCTCCAATGTTCATTACCTGTTTGTTGGATAAGATTCGCAACATGGAAGGTAGGGTGACTGAGATTTCGGTTCATCGTGATGTTGTGGAGGCCGAGAATTTGAAGTTGAAAGAGCAGTTAGATGCAGACAATAAGTATTTGCTGCGTGTTAAAAAGCATAAGAATAGGCTGATTAGAAGGGTATTAAAGTTGCAGAATGAAAACGATAGGAATGAAGAGAGGGTTCGAGAGCTTAATGATCAAATCACATTAATGCAGTTTAAGGGTCAGTTGACGAATCCAGCAAAGGGTGTTAACATTTAGTTGTTTAACGCACCTGTGAATTTATAATGGGTTGAAATGCACTTGTTTTCGGTTACAGGTTTGAAGTTTTGATAGATTGATAATCAAGTTTTTACTTACAGGTATTTTGTTTGTGTTAATTAATTTATTATTTAGTTGATTTGATTTTCTGTCTGATTTCGTTTTAATTATATTTCTTTTGCACGCAGTGTAGCAGGTAATCTAATGGATCTTCTTTCTCGTATTTTGATAACCGCCTATTGCCTGGATGATCCCTATATAATTGGGAATAAATCAATTTTACAGGAGCTTCTTTCCAGGTGTTGTTACATGATCTATGTTTTGATGTGTTGATTCGCTGTTAAGGATCGAATCTTTCCCATTTCTTGGCATTTCCGCGTATGTTAAAAATGACATGTTTTCACTTGTCATTTTAAGGGAAATCAGTTAAAGGTTTAGATTCTGCTATCTCTAGTTTTTAGAACTGTTTATTTTTGGAGATTTAATGTATTTAAAGGGGATATAGCATCTGGGATAGGGGGTCGATAGTTCGGGAAAAAGGAAGATAAGACTATTGTTTGATCGTCCTGTAACTGGAGGCAGTTTCCTGTCAGGAGATATAGTCTTTTTAAACTGGTGATACTTATATATATTTACAGTATTTTTACTTTTCATATTTGTTATGGTATCGCTTGGTATTGTTATTTTTCCCATATTTTTAAATGTTTGCCATAATTTCTTTGGTGGCTTATGCAAATGTATCTTGTGTAATTATCGGCTTATTCTGATTTCGACTTTGTTGATGGATGTCATATTGTGCAATTGGTGATTGACATCATAACCCATGTGATATATGTGCCTGTTGTATGATCTTCTTGTTTTCTGAATTTCTTTTGAATGCTCTCAAGATTATTCATGCAATAGTCCCATTAGCAGATTCGGTTTCAGGATTATATTTGTCACGCTCCTTATCAGGATAGGACTTAGGTTAGGATAATATAATTTCTTTTTCTGTTAATTATATTGCTAAAAAATCTATTTGAATCAGATGTTTATATTCATGTCACATTCAGATTATTCTTTTTCATTTCTGATTAATGTACAGGTGTATATAATGTATCTTTTTAATTGATCAAGTTATTTAACTTCTATCTTTGTAATATAAACTGATTTAACTTAGTTGATTAATACTGTAATTAATAACATTCATTAACTTGTACAGACATAGGTATATATCTAATTAATAATCAGTAGCGTTAGTTTTATTCATACACTTTTCTTTAATTAGACTTTCAGGCTAACAGAGCCTTTAAACCTGTCGAGAACAACCATCCCAAACAGCTTGGATCCTTCTTTAAGGATCCCAGTTTGGGTTGTCTTCCCCCGTTGCGTGCATAGTCACATATGCCCGTCAACAATGGTGCTAGAAGGAGGGTCAACTTAAACACATGGCTGATGAAAACAATCGTGTTAACAAAATTAATCAGCCTATCACTACTCAAATACGGTCATCATCACAGTCTCATACTCTCCACTCATCATGATCGAGTGAATCCCCACTAAATGAATCTGTTCGAAACCTTATCTCTCAGTTCAACTCTCCCGGTATCCACCTACCTAAAGAAATTGACCAGTACGAGCAAGCCATAAACGAATCTTGTAGGATCCTCACAAGGACATATTTGAATCTCACTAGGCACCAACCCACTGAACTACCTCTCCCGCAGATCACACGTCCCCGCACTCATCGTCCTGAACCTGCTTCGGAAGAATAGGAGAAAACTTTAGTTTCCCTCCCTGATCTTCAGATACAACAGCCTTTGATAGGCGCCAATCAGCCTTCATCTTCTTCAGGACCACCTGCTTTAGGAGGGGCTGGTCAACCACCATCACCACCTCATTCACCTCCCCCCATTCATCAAACACCGCCTTCGCCACCTCCAACTCCAAGAAACATGGTAGGTGTAAATCCCCCAAACCCTAATGCTAATATGCCATGGTTAGCTCAGGATGCAGTTGCTGTCCCAGGCGATCAACATCCTTTACCCAAGCATCCTGAGAAATTGTTGCCTAAGTTCAACCCCGAGCTGAAAGAGCTTGCAGAAGACCATGTCAATAAGTTTATGCTAGATGTTCGGCTCTTGGATGTTGAACATGAAGATGTAGTCTGTCGAATTTTCCCTTATACATTTGAGGGAAAAGCTTCGACATGGTATTTTTCACTTACAACTGGTTCCATTACCAGCTGGAACGAATTCGACCTTGCTTTCATGAACAATTTTGGAGATGACAAGACTCCAGCTGCCTTGGTGCTAGAATTGTCTAGAATCCACATGGAAACCAAGGAAAAGGTCAAAGATTTTAACCAGCGATTCCTAACTCTAAGAAACAGGATTCCTGCTGCTTCAAGACCGGCTGAGGATGTCACTATAGAATTTTACACTTCAGCCTTTCCTGTGTCAATGGCCATGTTTGTCAGACAAAAGGCCAAACTTACCCTTGCTGAAAACTTTGAAGAAGCAATTAAGGTTGAGAAAGATATGTCTGCCATAAAGGCAAATCCTCGAGTAGACACAGATGCTGCATCTTCTTCTTGTAATAAGACTGACAGTCCTACCAAGAACACAAACCCTGAGAAAAAATGTCAGGATTAATTAGACCTAGATATCCTCCAAAGAGTTATTAAAAAACTGTCTAATGAAATCATTGATTTAAAGAAAGGTTCTTCTGAAAACACTCCTACTAAAGAACCACCTAGACAACCTTTCAGAAGGCCATTCCCGAATACAGCTCCTAGACAGACCCCGCCCTCTGAAGCTAATAGTGTTGATGAAATTAACAGTTTCCTCAAGTTATTAGTTTCAGGCCTAGAAACATCAGCTGAAAACAAAACTCAATCTTCGGGACAGAGTTCCGAAGGTACCCAAGACAAAGATAATGACACAGAAGATAAACCTCCTCAAGTTATCAGCCACTTCTGGGATACTTCAGAATTGACTGATGATGAAGATGTAGGTGTTGTCAATGTAAATCAGCATCAGTATAAAACCAGAAGCAAGAAATATCAACCCTTAGGGGAACCTTCTACAACTGCTACAGATAATAGTTCAGCTGCTCAAACAAAAACCCAACCTGCAAATGGTAAATCTGCACCCTCTCTTGATTTAGAATACGATCTGATTGAAGATTTAAATAAAATCAAAGCCAACATCTCTATCTATGAACTACTTAAATTACCTGTGATTAGAGATAAAATGATACAAGGGGTATCCTCAAGTAAAAGTGCCAAAACCCCTTCAAATCAAAACAGTTCTGCTAACACTAAAGATAACTTAGCAAAATCTTCAGTCAATGCATCATCCATAGGCAATAAATCTGATTCTTCAACTCCACCTTTTTTACTTACGTTTGAAATATGTAATCGTAAAGTGCACAACTGTATGATAGACTCAGGGGCCTCCAAGAATGTTATGCCATACTCTGTATGTAAAAAACTAAATGCAGTCCCTGTGCCTTGTGATACAAGTATTGTGTAGCTTGACCGTTCAATCGTGAAAGTAATAGGTAAGTTGAAAGAGGTGCTGATAAGGTTAGCTTCGAATCCTCAAGTCCATTTTATCATTGATATAATTGTAGAGGATATCCCAAAAGCATATGGCCTATTTCTCAGCAGATATTGGTCTGAGAAACTGAAGGGATATTTTGCTACTGACTGGTCACACTTATGGATATCTCATAATGGTCGCCCGAACAAGATCAGAATTGATCGAGAATGCTATATGAAGCATACTGTCACCGAATTGGATGATTCGAACGAACCGGTATTATTCACCGATACCATAATGGGCAACTATATGGAAGACTCTTTTTTTGGGGATCTTGAAGCTGAAACTTCGTTAGTCCCAGATGCAGAACAGCAGTCTAAAATTTGCCACTTTAGGCAAGTTCCAGATGAAAGTCCAGTCACAAATGTAGTACGTTTAGATCTGAATGATGGTCTCTGGTCTCTATATTTCAACGGATCTAAGTCAAAAGAAGGGGCTGGTGCAGGTTGCTTGCTGATAGACCCCTATGGGAAAAGGTATTTCATAGCTTGCAAGTTAGAATTCGAATGCACCAACAACGTGGCTGAATACGAAGCTCTGATTCAAGGGCTGAAAAAAGTAATTGACCTGGGAGCCAAAGCTTTGGTAGTGTTAGGAGACTCTGAGATAATTTTTAGACAGGTACGTAACACTATACATTGCATTGCTGGACATCTGAGAAATTATCAGGCAGAGGTATGGAATTTACTATTAGCATTTGAAGCCTTTAACATAATTTCTATCCCTCATTATCTAAATCAGGAAGCTGATATTTTAGCTAATGTTGCTTCGAGGTTAATTCCATCTGAAGGAATGCTGACTGATTCTTTCTCGGTTGAATTACTTTTCAGACCTTCTATACCTAACAACATAGCAAATTGGAGAGTCTTCGACAATGATGAGCAGTTGATCAATTTTCTGACTTTGAAGGATACTTTTAAAGATGCGGTCATTGACGAAATGACTCACGATGAGGATCTATATAATTTTGTGGTAATTCATAAGCCTTGTTCAATTCAGGAATCTCTCAATCAGGTTAGTACTCTTCCCAGTTCAGTAATCAAACTTGATAAATTCTATGACTTGAAGGATAAATTTAAAGCTGCAAGGAACTGTAAAACTAACAGCTCCATTATGCAATCTGAAATTGTAAATCTAGGCACTGAACACAACCCTCAATGTGTAAATCTGGGTAGTATGTGTACTCCCTAGGAAAAAAAAGCCTTCATAAGACTCTTTAATGAGTTTAAATTTTTTTTTGCATGGACGTATGAGGATCTTAAGACATTCGATCCCAATATAATGCAACATGTCATTCCTATGAAACCAGAGGCTAAACCTTTTCAATAGAAATTGAGGAAAATGCATCCTAGCCTAGAACCAGCTGTTAAGAAGGAGCTGAATAAACTCCTTGCCACCAGAATAATTTTCCCGGTTCGACATGCACAGTGGGTGGCAAATCTTGTCCCCGTCAGAAAGAAAAATGGTGATATCAGGTTATGCGTCGATTTCCTAAACCTGAATAAGGTTTCAGACAAGGACAATTATCTTGTTCCTCCAATGGAGAAAATCTTGCAACAGGTCTCTGGATCTGAAATGTTTTCACTTCTAGATGGCTTTTCAGGGTACAACCAAGTATTAGTATCCAAATCTGACCAGTTGAAAACAACCTTTAGGACTCCTTGGGGAACCTATGCCTATAGGAAGATGCCATTTGGTCTAATAAATGCCGGAGCAACATTTCAAAGGGAAATGGACATCGCATTCAGAGGTCTGATCAGTAAGTTTGTCGTTATTTATCTTGATGATGTTACTGTCTTTTCAAAAAACAGAACTGATCATTTAACTCATCTCAGGAGATTTTTTGAGCGTTGTAGGAAATATGGGATTTCTCTAAATCCTAAGAAGTCTATCTTTTCAGTTACAGAAGGTAAGTTACTGGGTTTTGTTGTTTATAAACAAGGCATCAATATTGACCCAGAACGTACCCGTGCTATATCACAGATTTCAATGCCTCACTCAAAGAATTCTATGCAGTCGTTTCTTGGGAAGATAAATTTTGTTCTAGATTTATTCCTGGGTTCACGGAAATTGTTAGGCCGCTTTAGAAAATGATCAAGAAAGATGCTGAATTTAAATGGTCTGCTGAAGAGAAGCAATCTTTTCATCACATCTTAAAATCTATTGCTGAAGCTCCCACCTTAACAAGCCCAGATTTTTCTAAGCCATTTATCTTGTACACATTTGCTTCTAATTCTTCATATGCTGTCGTTCTAACACAGAAAAATCAAGAAAATAATGAAGCTCCCATCGCTTTTACAAGTTCTGGTTTGAATGGTGCAGAACTGAATTACCCAGAAGTGGACAAACAAGCGTTCGCTGTTTTTAAGTCTGTCAAACATTTCCGGCCCTATTTGCTGAAATCTCATACCAAGGTCATTGTGCCATATTCCGCAGTTAGAAATCTCCTGATACAAAAGGACCTAGGTGAAAAATGAGCCCATTGGGTTACAGCTCTTCAGGAATACGACCTGGAAATTAAGCCTCTAAAAATTGTCAGGGGACAAGGACTCTGTAAGCTGGTAGCTGGATCTTCGGACAGTTTTGAATCTGATCTGCACTTCTTTAGCGAACCTTCTTTGTTCGAAAGGGAAGTTTTTCTGATCTCCACTCCTCCTGATTCTTGGTATAATGATATTAAGTTTTTTTTATTGCATGGGAATGCTCCTGAACATTTAGGCCCACGTAATAAAAGGGCTTTGAGATTGAGATATGCCCCTTATCAGCTAATTGATAATATTTTGTTTAGAAATAATTTCGAAGGAGTTCTCCTTCGTTATCTAGAAAGAAATGAGGCTGATAATGTGTTATCTCAACTACATGCAGAACCAGCCGGAGGACATTTTGGCGGAGAAACCACTGCACATAAGATACTTAAAGCTGGTTACTACTGGCCTACATTGTTCAAATATGCATATGCCTTCGCTAGGAAGTGTCAGGAGTGTCAGAGAGCAGGAGGCAGACTGAAGAAGGCAACGTTACCCCTCTAGCCGGTTATTATCGAAGTCCCATTTCAGCAATGGGGTCTGGATATTGTTGGACCAATCACACCAGCTTCTTCACAGCAGCATAAATACATTTTGATAGCCACAGATTATTTCACTAGATGGGTTGAATCCATCCCTTTGCGAGTGGTTAACTCGGAACAGGTGATATCATTCCTTGATCCTTTTATTATCACCAGATTCGGTGTTCCTGAATCTTTGATTTTTGACAATGCAACTTATTTTTCTTCTGTTAAATTAACTGAGTATGCATTGGATAAGGGTATAAAGTTAAAGTATTCAGCTAATTATTATCCCCATGGTAACGGGTTAGCTGAATCTTCTAATAAAAATCTAATCAAGATTCTGAAACGTACGGTGGTAAATCATCACAGGAATTGGCACAACGCCTTATCAAACGCCTTGTGGGCTGACAGAGTGACTCCCAAAGCTGCCATAGGAAACTCTCGCTTTTTTTTGGTATACGGTAAGAAAGTTATTTTTCCTCCTCATTTATTTTTACCCTGTTTACAGCTCTCCCAGTCAGTGCAGGAGACACCATGTTCTTCCATGGAGCATCAAATTAACACCTTGCATAAACTGGAGGAAGATAGAGAGTTGGCTAGGAAAAAGTTTGATAAACACCAGCAGACCGTGAAGCGTTGGTTTGATCTCAGAAAATTAGTCAATCGATATTTGGAAGTAGGTGACCTAGTCCTGAAATGGGACAAGGAGCACGAAGACAAAGGAAAACATACGAAGTTCCAATGCCTGTGGCTGGGACCATTTATTATTACAGAAAAACTTGGTCCTAGCACTTTCAGGTTGCAGACATTGGAGGGTGACATTGACAACCTTCCAGTGAATGGTCACCTGATTAAGAAATATTTTTGCTGATCCTCCTCAAGGGATTATCCTGTATATACCTTGTGTGGTGTGCTTGGTTGGTAGATTTTATTTCGGTTTCTTTTTTATTTGTTTATTTTAGATATATTCTCTTTTTTATTTATTGTTTTATTTGCTTATTTCTGAGTCTGATCAATTTATCAAACTTCAAACTGATGACTTCTTTCAAGTTCTGTAATTGATCTGTAAATCATGCACAAAGATATTACTGTCCTGAAAACTGTCACACTATTTTACTTCTTGAACAGGGAATAGTTTTTCATTGCTCTAGATTTTACCAGAAATTCTTGAATCATGTTAATATTAATCAATAATATGAGTCTTTGCAAAGATTTTTCCAAAAGGGTTAGGGCAGGATTTGGCAAGGTTATCTTTTAAATCTTTTACGCCATCCCTTCTCGTAAAGAGAATAAGGTCTGCCTCCCCATCTGCTAAGGTAACCTCATTGCAGATTATATATAATTACATTCTGGCCACGGTTGGGTTGGAATAATTCAAGATTAATCTGAAGGACATAGGGTCTCATAACGAGCCAGTCTGTTTAGGATCATAGGTTTGCATTCAGTAACATTGTCGTTTCCGGTCACCAATCCTGGACAATGGCCCTTGGAAAAACACTGAGGGATAAAAGGTCTCATCACGAGCTGGTTTATTTATTGTGGTGCAGACTAGTGACTGACATGGTTGCTATCTGGTTACCAAGCCAGAACCATGACCTTCAGAATTATGCTAAAAATAAAAAATAAAAACACACAAAAAAGGACAAAATGATGGTGACAATCCAACCCAACCAGAATTGTATATCTTTAAACTAGCAGATGGGATACTGGCATTCCTTGAGCTTTGAAGCAACCCTGTCGAGGCTATAGACACCTGCTGGTAGCAGGGCCATGCTTATGGTATTGGGGTTTTATTCTCAAAACCAAGCCATTGATTTTTTTACCTCTTTTGGACTGATTTTTGTTAAAACTCGATCTTTATCAAATAAATAATTAGAACTGTAGATTTATGGTAATTTTTAGAACTGTGAAATGCTTGGACCTGTTGAAGATGTTAAAATATCGATGTTTCTATAATGGCTTATATGAAGGATTTAATTTCTTTGTTTGCATGGTTTCAGGTTAAGAAGTAGAGATAACTGTTCTGCCCAGTCAGTCGCCATTTGTTGTGCCCTTGCTCAACAGCCCTAAAAAACATTATTTCATCAAACAAAATCCTATTTTGTTTTGATGAAATGTTCGAATTTACGAAAGCAAATCTAGTGAATCACCAGCTACTGAAACAATGAGATTCTGTGAGCTATTGAATCAATGAAATTTAATGTTTTTTAAGCAGCCTTTGCATACTATAGGTTATTGGACAAAATCACCATTATCGAGTTATTAGTTTGGATAGATTTACATTAACAATTAAGGGAGGAGTATTAATGATCTTCATGTCCTTTTGCCATAAACCTAATCTTCAAACCTTATCCAAACGTTTATCACTTGATCTTTACCCTCTCATTTTGTTATCATAGTCATTATTTAGGTTGCGAACTTGGATGATTGATTATAGTTTGGTTCGGCATGTTATCATAGGTGTCGTTCGAATATTAAATAATGGGTATGTGTGATCGGTTTATTGAAAATTAGATAAGACCTAGAGTATCAAAAGCTTAATGATCTAGGCAAATGCGTCTTATCCTAGGTTTATCATTTGACATCCGAATTATATTTGCTCATGTTATTAATGTTTAGGGCTGATTGTTATAATGTGCCCCATGCTATGAGGATTTGATTTTGGGTTTCGTGGTTATGACACGTTCTGTCTAGCGCTTGTATTTTAACCTTTGAGTCTTGCATGATCCAAGCACGAATATTAATCTCGACCTTATATAATATGATCTGTATTTTCACCTATATTATCGCATGCAAAGGGTCGAAGTTGACATGATGGTTATGCTACATGCCCCATGTAATTTATTTTCCACCTTCGAAGGTAATGTTGTTATACCTTAAGGTCTGAGCATCAATGTTCAAATGTTTTAATCCTTACTATTGTTTTGACTCATGCCATCGCCTCTGAAGTCGATCCACCTGCTGTAAGGTTGATCTGCTATCATTGCGCTTGTACTCGAATCTGCCCATCACATTCAATGGTTAGTACGTAACCAACGTCGTGGCTTCATGATCGGTTAACACTTGTAGTATGTGCAATGAGTGGTCTTACGTCAATATCTCGGGTAAATAATGGCAATATCAGTTTGATTTGGAGCTGTTTGCCATCATTTCTCATTGTAACTTCCTGTTTGTGTTATCATTCCCTTCATGCCGAATTTTCAGGATTTTCGGCTGCGTTCACTCATGGTGAAGTCGTTTTATGGATGTTTAGGGCTGCATTGCTTAGGGTTTTTGCTGGGTCTGCACCCTGAGTGTTCACTCTCTGGTTCTCTATCGTGTTGTGAGCTCGAGTACCTTGTATGGGTGATTTTGCGTGCCTATGAACAGTCAGTCATGGCGCTGGTGGTGAGAGTCAAGCCTTGTGAAATGAAATTGTTGGATTCGAACCCTGAGCTGTTAGCAAAGGTCGAGGCTATCGGATGGCTATCGTTTGTGAGTAAGTTCTCGGATTCGAACCTCGAAGTCATGAGGGTGTTCGCTGTGTCCTTGGTCAACTTTCAGGCTATGGTAGGTGACCTCCGTTTCCGAGTGGACGAGCGATCAGTTGCGCTTGCCACTGGTCTGTCACTAACAAGCTAGAGGTGGTTTAAATATAAGCGAATGGAAATTACTGAGTGGTGGAAATTACTGAAAAACCCCTGTCAATAGGTATCATTCCGAACTGGAGTCGCGCGCAAATACTTTAAAAAGGAATGGCGCCCGGTCTTGGACTTGATACACAGGTACGTGACCTGTGAAGGTCGCCTGTCTTCAGCCTATGTTTACCATATGTGCTTGATGTCTGTTTTTATTGGTATCCCACTGAATCTACCTTACTATCTGGTGCAAAGTCTATTTAAAATGTCCTCTGAAATTAAAAAGGGCCCGAAGCATGTTAGTCATAGCTTGTTCCATCATGGCTTGGTATGAATGTTAATTGAGAGGGAACTGTCGAAGTTAAATCGGTCATGGGACGAATTTGTTGAGTCTAATGCTTTCTCGTCCTTCTACCACTGTCAGTTTGACAACCCCGAGGAATGTATCCGGCATCAAGAGTCGAATCAAACTTCAGTCTCTCCTTTTCGTAAACCTCTGTCTAACCCTACCGATCGTATGAGCCCCAACCCTTGTATTGATCGTATGGCTAGTCCGGTAAGAAGTCCTGTTACTCCTTTGGTCTCTAAACGCATGAGAAGGTCTACAACTTCATCACTGGTTACACCAAAGAATAATGTGGATCGAACATGTAATCAGGGAAGTAGTAATCCGAAAGCTAAAGTGATGGGTGGGTTTACTAGAAGCATGGCCAAAGGTAAAGTTGTCAAACTACCTGTGAATGATGGTATTCGTGTTGAAACTGTTGTAATAGATGATGAAGAAGATCACCCGGTTTTTCCTATTGATAACTATAATTTTGGTCCTGAATCTATCTCGAATCCTGTCGAAGATAGTTCTCCCATGTTTGATAAGGATGTTCAGCCTGATCCTGTTGTTGATCTCCCAGTTAAGGGGTAGGCTATAGATACAAACTTGCCAAGTTCATATCAAGCTGGGGATGTGATTCCTCCAATTTTCATTACCTGTTTTTTGGATAAGATTCGCAACATGGAAGGTAGGGTGACTGAGATGTCGGTTCATCGTGATGTTGTGGAGGCCAAGAATTTGAAGTTGAAAGAGAAGTTAGATGCAGACAATAAGTCTTTTCTGCATGTTAAAAAGCATAAGAATAGGCTGATTAGAAGGGTATTAAAGGTGCAGAATGAAAATGATAGGAATGAAGAGAGGGTTCGAGAGCTTAATGGTCAAATCACATTAATGCAGTTTAAGGGTCAGTCGTCGAATCCAGCAAAGGGCGTTAACATTCAGGTGTTTAACGCACCTGTGAATTTATAATGGGTTGAAATGCACTTGTTTTGGGTTACAGGTTTGAAGTTTTGATAGATTGATAATCAAGTTTTTACTTACAGGTATTTTGTTTGTGTTAATTTATTTATTATTTAGTTGATTTTATTTTCTGTCTCATTGCGTTTTAATTATATTTCTTTTTCATGCAGTGTCGCAGGTAATCTAATGGATCTTCTTTCCCGAATTTTGATAACCACCTATTTCTTGGACGATCCCTATATAATTGGGAATAAATTGATTTTACAGGAGATGCTTTCCAGGTGTTGTTACATGATCTATGTTCTGATGTGTTGATTCGCTGTTAAGGATCGAATCTTTCTCATTTCTTGGCATTTCCGTGTATGTTAAAAATGACATGTTTTCACTTGTCATTTTAAGGGAAATCAGTTAAAGGTTTAGATTCTGCTATCTCTAGTTTTTAGAACTGTTTATTTTTGGAGATTTAATGTATTTAAAGGGGAGATAGCATCTGGGATAGGGGATCGATAGTTCGGGAAAAAGGAAGATAAGACTACTGTTTGATCGTTCTGTAACTGGAGGCAGTTTCCTGTCAGCAGATACAATTTTTTTAAACTGGTGATACTTATATATATTTACAGTATTTTTAATTTTCATATGTGTTATGGTATCGCTTGGTCTTGTTATTTTTCCCATATTTTTAAATGTTTGTCATAATCTCTTTGGTGGCTTATGCAAATGTATCTTGTGTAATTAACGGCTTATTCTAATTTCGACTTTGTTGATGGATGTCATATTGTGCAATTGGTGATTGACATCATAACCCATGTGATATATGTGCCTGTTGTATGATCTTGTTATTTTCTGAATTTCTTTTGAATGCTCTCAAGATTATTCATGCAATAGTCCCATTAGCAGATTCGGTTTCAGGATTATATTTGCCACGCTCCTGATGAGGATAGGACTTAGGTTAGGATAATATAATTTCTTTTTCTGTTAATTATATTGCTAAAAAATCTATTTGAATCAGATGTTTATATTCATGTCACATTCAGATTATTCTTTTTCATTTCTGATTAATGTTCAGGTGTATATAATGTATCTTTGTAATTGATCAAGTTATTTAACTTCTATCTTTGTAATATAAACTGATTTAACTTAGTTGATTAATACTGTAATTAATAACATTCATTAACTTGTACAGACATAGGTATATATCTGATTAATAATCAGTAGCGTTAGTTTTATCCATACACTTTTCTTTAATTAGAATTTCAGGCTAACAGAGCCTTTAAACCTGTCGGGAACAACCATCCCAAATAGCTTGGAGCCTGCTTTAAGGATCCCGGTCTGGGTTGTCTTCCCCCGTTGCGTGCATAGTCACATATGCCCATCAACACGGCGTAAGCCTATGGACAGCACATGTATGAGGGAATATTTTGTAAGTTAGGACAATAGTGCCTTATATCAGTCCCTGATAGCCTGTAACCATTTTTTATGGCGGATCATGACCTGTAACTGATGAGCAGTATGTAGTCAAACTTGTGTGGCCCAGTAGAAGATATAAATAGGAAGAACCCATTATGTATAAGGGTTGGACATTCAACATTGTTATTAGAGGACAGTCATTAAGGTCCATCATTTTGTTTAGCCTATTAAGGAAGTTAGACTAAGTAGAAGAAAAAGACTCAAAGAAGATTCTAGTAGAAGTAGGAGGTTGTTGAGCTGTGGATCTTGCAGCTGTGTGCGCAGACCACTAGTAGTAGAAGGATTTTACAACTAAGTACGCAGAGAGTAGGTAGAAGAGTCGATTCAAGCTATATGAGAATCAGTAGGAGTAGATAGAAGAATAAAATAGAGAGCATGAGATCAAAATATTGAGTCAGAAAGACATATCTTAAGAACAGTCTGCAGATCGCAGACTGCAAGGTGCTATACATAATTTCTCATGCTAGATGAAGAGCACCTTGGTGGTTCTTCCCAGATGGGTTTCCACATTATTTTCTATGTTGAATGAATGGTTGTATTGAATGTTTATGTGAATGTTGAAGTATTTTCTTACAATATATTGATTATTTATAGTTGAATGTATGCACTATCTTGACTAATCCATGAATGAACAAGAGGTAAAAGCATTGCAGGAATGTTGTGTATAAGTCCATGGTTAAACTCCTACGTCAAATCCCAAGTTGAAAACTATCTGTCGATATAGGGGATCAGTTGTGTTGCACCAGTTGCAACAGTTGTGGGGGTTAAGGAAATTGTTGTGTCATGCGCGCTAGCATACAACTTTGCCTAGCCACACCAGAATAGACTCCATCATCCCAGTTTCCTTAGTCAAGAACCTTGGTTGTGAGCTAAGGGACTATAAGACCCTCGCCAAATATGGAAATGTGGTTCTGGAAGTTTCCCATTAGATAGCTCAGGTGATACTGTGCCTACTTTGCATTTTTTTTCTGACTGGGCTTTCTCTATCAGGTTGATGTCTTGTGGTTTATTGTTGGTATTGTGGTGTTGTTGAACCGCGGGTCTAGACAAGAAGGTGATAGAGGCCAACGGATCAATACTCCAAACATATATTAATGTGATCAGTCCAAAATATCTGTTAATTATATTTGTAATACTGTAATATCTCTGTTCAATAATATCTCATATCAATTTTTCCATGAGTGAGCTTTATTTTTCCTATAGGTGGGGGTTTTGATCAGTTTAATGCAAGGTGATTATAGTAATAATCATGGGAAGGAGTCTGAAAGTTTTAATTTGTGAAATAAATATATATGAATCTCTTTTAAATTCAATTATTAGCTCTTATATCTTTCTGATACATAATTCATGCATTATTGTACACCCATGCTAGATGGCTAGGAAAAAGTTACTAGTTTTACAGTTTTATTGTTTCCAAGAGTTTTTTTATACATATTAAATTTTACAAGTTTATACATGTTTTTTACTGACCCCTCTATCCATCCCAACCCCTAAACTGAGTTTTTTTTTATCCATACCTGGTTTGAACAGCCTCCTCTGTGCAAGGCCTCTTTGGGCCAAAACTTCCCATTTTTACCAAATCACTCCTAACAACCCCAAATAATTCCTGAAATTTTATTGGATTAATGAAATTTTAGTATAATTATATTACCATTTATTCAACACATCTGAACCTTTCCCAAGCCTCTGGTCGATTGGATTTGAAAAAGTCTTCCTAGTTTCACGGTTAGGTGACCCAAAAGCATGGTAGTAAGTTTCTGTGGATGATGATTCTTAAAACTAAATGATATATAATATAAATTTGTTAGGGAATATTATTTGTATGTCCTAAAATTTTCCTTTTTTTCTTCCCTCTGTCTGCTTCCCCATTTTTAAATTTCTCAGCAAAATACCCTTATCTGCCTAGTCCAAAACTTGACTAATGGAGTGCAAGTTTTAAATCAGAATTTTAATTAAGTTTGAAGCAATATTAGTTTTCCAATATGTATATCAGATCTAGTAACATTATATTGGTATCATTTATCTTAGGTCATCTTGAATAATCCTTTCAGTTTGAGTCCTTCTAGTCAAAATTAGTAATTTCCTAGCACCTAGTTTGGCAATTTTCTGCACCAAGTCTTTGTCTAGAGTTAGTCTCTGAAATATGATTCATGGATATTACAGTTGTATTAGAGATATTTCCTTGTCTCATATTGTGGAAATAAATATCTCAGTGAATAAATTTTCATCCATGTCATACTATGATGATGACTATGATGAGCAGTATGAAGAGTACTGCAGACATTATGAAGAAGAAGAAGAAGAAGTCCTCTATATTGATGGATTCCTATCAAGAGATGAGGATGGTGAATTATATGGACAAGAATATATAGAATAAATAAGGTTTGAATCTTCAATGGTTAAAAAATACTTGACCAATATGAAATAATCATGTGAAAACATGCCTCATTGCTACCAGGGGTATCTAGCTTTGGGTAAGAAAATTTGTGCAAACTTTTCTTTCCAAAAAATATTTATTTCCAGTATGGATTATGGCCCAAGGATGTGGATGAAAATTATTTTAAGATAATAAAATCATCCATAGAGGAACCAAATTGTTCCAACTCTGTTGGTAAAGAAGAGGAAAGAGGAGCCAAAGATGAAGATTCGACAAATGCATCTGTTGGTCCAAGAACTATGAGATTGTTTGGGTGTTTTTCAAACGGAAATTCCAGTGACCATCTTGATGAAGAAGCCTCAAGTTACTTGAATAAGAATAGAAATGAATCATAGATATAGATCCATGAATTGAAGTGAAAATCACCACAATGTGGTTGCATAATAGGAGAAGTTGAAGTTGAATACACTTCAAGATTCTTGGTGGGTGATATGGAGATCACTGATAGAGATGTGGGATCATGTATGGATGGAGAGAAAAATTTTGGATAAGATCCAAAAGGATATTACAAATCAGAATTGCAGTCACCTTTGGAGACACATAAGGAGGAAGAAGACAAGGCCACACCGCTTGGGTGTGAACCAGAGAAATTGGTGGAGGAGCATTCCAACATAGTACCCCTACCAGAAGAGGGTAATATGAATAACATGGATGATAAGCGTTCTGATTTTTGCAGAAGCCATGTTCACTTACAGCCATATGATTCATGGGAGTTTGAAAATATTTCACTTTCCTATGAGGTCTACAAAATGAAGGACAATGATGAGGGAAAATAATTCACTCCTAGTTTCTCTATTGGCGAACCCAAAATCAATGTAGAGGAGGGTGAGGTTGGAAATGATGATAAACAATATTTTGGATCAGAACCAAGAGAAGAACATATATCATATATGAAATAATAAATTTAGATTCCTAATTAAGTGGAAGACAAGCCCCCACCAGTTGTGCGTGAAGTAGAAAATTTGAAGGAGAAAAATCTATGCAAAGGGATGAACACAATTCATATTTTTGTAGTTACTGGAAGCATGATGAATATGAAATGCTAAAGTATGAGGTAATTTCTGATTTTTGAAGAGATTAAAATTCATTGCATCCCTATGATATACCTTCCCCTTCATACAGTGTAAATGAATTGATGGGATCTTCTAATGCTGATGTGTATGCTAAAAAAGAAACATATGTTCTGGATTTATGCCATAAAACAATTGAGCATGTATGTCAGCCATTGGTTGAAGGAAACTTGATGGAGAATATTATTTGTGAGCCACATCATTTTAGTGAATCACTAAAGGAGGACATAGAGAAGCTTATTGTCACGTCCCCATGCCTCCGACCGGCAAAGAGGACGCGACTACTAGAGCTCTATCAGACCAGCTAAGAGCCCATGAACATGTACAGGCTTAAAAATACAATGCTGAAATGCTAAAACAGAATGCTGAGAAAGAATGCATGACAGTATAACATGCACAATTTAATTATTCATCATACACGGCTTAATTAATTCATCTTGCACAGATGAAATTGTATATTATGCACAGCTATGACTATCTATCTTGCACAGCGGAATCAATGTGCATTCAACAAGCAGAAATTCAACATGTTCATTTCATTTTTAATTAACAGTAAATGTGGATTTGTAGAGGTAAAATACACAAGATCACTTATCTTATGAAAGCTTTGCTCCGCAACCAGCTACGTCGCTGCAACGTTCCACCCAACCATAGGCCAGCGTGCTCATCAATCTCTCAGCAACGCTGCCACCCCCGAGCTGGGCATGATTCTCCAAGGAATAAGGGAACTAACAGGCTTACACATAGCCAGGATACACAAAACACATAGCCAAGCCAACCAAGTTGGGTTTATCAGGCCATTAAGGAGCTGCAGAGGGAAAATTGCTAAGCTGGTGAGCTCATTACAGAGCTAAGAACACCTACACCAAAACTAGCCTGACCTCTAAGACACCCATCCACACCCAACACAAGGAATCAGTCCCTTCTCTGCTACACAGTCCCTCAGGCCCTGCATTCCCTTCCAGTGCTATTCAGGGGTGATGGAGAAGAAGGCCAGCCCTCTAGTTTTGTCTGTGTGGTTTCTAACACCAGGTTTATCAAGCAACCAAGCCAAAATCCTCACTCCTCACACAGTCCAAAGACCAACCATTGCACTCAGGAAACCAATTTAGCTATCACAGTTTAAATAGGAAAATGAATTACACAGCCCCAATGAAACAGCAAATACAGCTCACAACGTGGGGGAAAACACACAGTCCTGTAGCTTATCAGTGAGCACAACTCACAGCAGGGAAAAATACGTCCCCGAACAGCCAGCAGCTCCAAAACGTGAGGAAGACAACCCAGACCCTGGTATTACAAAAACGACCTCCAATCCATGGGAAAAATGAAGCCAGCAGCCAAAAACGTGGAAGGAATCACACAAGAAAAACTCCAGCTGCTCCCCAAAACGTGAGAAAACTGAAAAACGTCAATGCCTAGCAGAATGGCCTACGTTTTTGGGTATTTTCCTTGCCAAGGAAGTCAGAACACGATTTTCAAAAATGGGTCTCTGGCCAATTCGAATTTTGGTTGCCCATACTCTTCCCCTTCCATGCAATAACTAACTCAACCACATTCTGGCAGAAATAAATGATTGGGGAAAAAGACAAGAAAGGTAGTTGACAGCTTGGGTGGGTTTCCTCATAGACATTTGGCTTTTCCCCATTGGCCCATAGGTTAAATATTTCACCCCCCCCCCCTTATCCTTAGAAAATCATGCCCCATTCGATTTGGTTGCCGCGGCCGTAGCTGGTTGTGTCCATTAATTAATTATGATGCATATTTACATAATGGCCAACATAATATGTGCCGCATGCCCCGATATTCAATCGGTGACAATTAAATCCAAAACATAGCATTACCGATCAACAGTGGGGCCTTGGCCTTTAGCTCCGCACCATGATCATTACAATATATACATCATGTACATTTAATGTAACGGGGTCAAAACCGGGACATTACATTACCCTCCCCCTTCAATTAGCACTGTCCTCATTGCTTTACAAAATTGATCAAAATGCTACACTGGCATCGCCTCATTGTTCCACAAAATCGAACAAAAATGGATGTGCCAACCGCATGGCATCCTCCAGCTCCCATGTAGCTTCTTCAGGCCCGTAGTGCTCCCATTGCACCTTTACCTGCCCTATGGCTCGGTTCCGGAGCATTGTGACCTTCCTGTCGAGGATGCGCATTGGCTCGATTCGGAACTCTCCCTCGGGTTCCACCTGAATCACATCCCAATTTATCACGTGGTTAGGATCATGTACATATCTCTTAAACAAAGAAACATGAAAAACATTATGAGCTCTAGTGCTAGCAGGCAATGCGAGTCTATATGCAGCTGGCCCTATTCTTTCAAGCACTTCAAACGACCCACAATATCTTGGTGACAACTTGGCACAACTCCCAAGCTTCAAGGAACTCTTCCTTGCCCTCACTCTGAGGTAAACATGATCCCCAACACTGAACTCTCTGTTCACCCTATGCTTATCTGCATAGCTTTTCTGTCTGTCCTGTGCTACTTTCAGCTTCTGCTTAATCTTTACGACCTCTTGCTCCATTTCCTTGAGCAATTCCAGTCCAAGCACAATCCTGTTCACTGGATTATCCCAAGTCACTGGTGTCCTACACCTTCTTCCATACAAAGCTTCATACGGACTCATCCCCAAGGATGCTTGATGTCCATTGTTATAAGCAAACTCTACCAAGTGCAAGTAATCTTCCCACTTGGTTGGTTTGTCCATCACATACATGCGAAGCATATCTTCAAGCACCTGATTAACTCTCTCGGTTTGACCATCTGTCTGAGGATGGTATGCAGTGCTGAAGTTTAGCTTTGTACCCAAATCTGCAAACAACCCCTTCCAAAAGTTGGAGGTGAACTTGACATCTCTATCAGATACTATTGCCTTCGGCAATCCATGCAACTTGAATATCTCCTTCATGAAGATCTTTGCAATGTCACCAGCCTCATACGTAGACTTAACTGGTATAAAATGTGCTGCCTTAGTCAACTTGTCTACCACAACCATGATGGAATCATGTTGTCTCCAGGTCATCGGCAATCTTGTAATAAAATCCATGGAAATAACTTCCCATTTCCATTCTGGAACTGGCAAAGGCTGCAACAAACCTGCTGGATGTTGATGCTCAACCTTCACCTATTGACACTTCATACATTTCGAAATGTACTCAGCCATATCTCTTTTCATTCCTGGCCAAAAGTACTGCTTTCTAGCTGTAGTGATTGTCTTCTGATATCCTGGGTGTCCAGAATACGGAGCTTGATGGATTTCATCCATGACAACTCTCCTCAAATCTGCTACATCTGGGATATAAATTCTTCCTTTATAAGTGAGAATCCCATCTCCTTCCAATTTATATCCCCCATACCTCTTCTCAAGACTTTGCTGCTGCAACTTGTCTTTTACCTGCTCATACAATTCATCTCCGGCAACATGATTAGCAATCTGCTGCCTCAAATCTGATTGGCAAATACTAAGAGATGCCACATGCATTTCCTGCATCTTCCTGCTGAGTGCATCATCTACCTTATTCTCCCTTCCCTTTATGTGCTTGATCTCGAAATCAAACTCACATAAAAATTCTAGCCATCTTGCTTGCCTAGCATTCAGAGTAGGCTGATCAAATAGATACTTTAGTCCGCAGTGATCTGTTCTGAGCTCAAATCTCCTACCCATCAAGTAATGCCTCCACATCTTGAGAGCGTGTACTATGGCTACAAGATCTAGATCATGAGTGGCATAGTTCTTCTCATGCTCCTTCAGCTTTCTTGACTCATAACATATCACATGGTTGTCCTGCATAAGGACTCCTCCAAGCCCTTGTCCACATGCATCGGTACACACCACGAAATCTTTCTGTGGATCTGCCACCTTCAGTACTGGTGTACTGGTGAGAATATTCTTCAACTGCTGGAAGCTTTCTTCACACCTTGATGTCCATTCGAACTTCATCCCCTTCTTTTGCATAGAAGTGATCGCATGTGTAACTTTGGAGAATCCCTCAATGAATCTCTTATAATATCCTGCAAGTCCCATGAAAGATCTTACATCTGTCACATTTCTTGGAGTAGGCCAATTCATAATGGCTTCTATCTTTTCAGGGTCCACAGATATACCCTCCTCTGAGATAATGTGACCCAAATACTGAATTCTGTCTATATAGAAGTCACACTTGCTCAGTTTTGCATACAACTGATGCTCCCTAAGCACTTGCAATGTCAACCTCAAATGCTCTTCATGCTCTTTCTTATTCTTAGAATAAACAAGAATTTCATCAAGGAAAACAAGAACAAACTTGTCCAAATACCTGCTGAAGACATTATTCATAAGGCACATAAATGTAGCTGGCGCATTTGTGAGACCAAATGGTACCACTACAAACTCATAGTGCCCATACCTTGTCCTGAAGGCGGTCTTATGAATGTCTTCATCCTTGATCCTTACCTGATGGTAGCCAGACCTCAAGTCAATCTTAGAAAATATCTTTGCTCCTCTCATTTGATCAAAGAGGTCATCAATCCTAGGGAAAGGATATTTATTCTTCACAGTAACCTTGTTCAACTGTCTGTAATCAATACATAACCTGAGTGTACCATCTTTCTTCTTTACAAACAAAACCGGTGCTCCCCAAGGAGACACACTTGGTCGGATATACTTCTTTTCCAACAACTCTTGCAGTTGCATATTCAATTCTAGCATCTCCAGTGTACTCATTCTGTAGGGTGCCTTGGACACTGGTGCTGCTCCTGGCACAAGTTCAATTGTGAAATCAATGTCCCGCTTTGGAGGAAGCCCTAGAATCTCATCAGGAAACACATCCCTGAATTCCTGTAGCACCTGATAGTCCTCCAACCTGGGAGTTTCATCTCTTGTTTCCTCCAAAATCTGAGCTGCATACAACTGGCAACCCTTCCTACAGAATTTCTTTAACTGCATAGCTGAAACCTGTCGTACTGAAATCACCTTTGGAATACCTTTCACAACTACTAGGTTCCCTTCTTCATTCGTGCATTCAAAAGTCTTATTGTAGCAGTCAAGCTTAACCCTGTGAGCTTCTAACCAATCCATTCCAATGAGAACATCATAGGAACCAAGCGGTAGAACATTCAGATCTACACAAGTGACCAATCCATTCATGACCAATGGACACTTCTCTACCCCTTCACTGACCTTTCTCTTAGTTCCAGTGGCTAGCTGAACTAACCAAGACTTCCTATGCTTTACTTTCTTAAAAGCACACATATCCACTACTCTAGGAGTAATGTAACTATGCGTAGAACCAGGGTCAATCAAAATAGAAACAGATTGCTCAGCAATCTTACCTGCTACTTCAACCACAGCTGACCAGTGATCTGCCTGACGGTCCTCCAGTGCTGCATAGATCCTGGGAACTGCCCTTGCTACTTGACCTACTGTTTCTGCTTCTTGAACGTTATAAGCTGGCCTTGCACTCTCATTCTCGAGTGGACAATTCCTGCGCATGTGGGGTCCTCCACATTTCCAACATTGAAGTGGCCCTCTATTCTGTTGTGGATCTTTAGGATTTTCTCCAGTCACTCCAACTGGTTTACTCGCAGCTTGAGATGGCTGCTTCTGCTGATTCCTGAAGTTAGAAGGTTTAAAACCTTTCTTCCTTTGGTCAAACTTCTCGTTCTTCTTGTCCTTCCATGCCTTATGGTAATCAGGTTTACCCTTGCTTTGTTCATAGCAATACTTAGCTTTCCTTATTGCTTCTTCAAGAGTTCTAGGCTCATAAAACTCAATCCTGTCTTTATAAGACTGAGGTAATCCACTCAGAAAATGCTGGACCTTCACTTTTTCATCTTTGATGTACCGGACATACCTCAACAGCTCCAAAAACTTATTAGCATACTCTTCCATGGTCTGCTGTCCCAATCTTAGCTCATGGAACTCCTTAATCTTGTCATCATAATACCTGTCAGATAGGTATTTCTGCTTGAAATACTTCTTGAACTACTTCCACTTAAGTCTTCTTTCACTGATCCTCTTTACTTGCTTGAAGTGTTCCCACCAAATGGATGCTCTTCCATTCAGATTGAATATGGCAACTCTTGCCTTCATGTTTCCTGAATAGTCATGCACTTGAAAGTACTTTTTAATACCATGAAGCCAAGCTTCAGCCTCTTGTCCAGTCTTTACCTCACCATCAAATGTAGGAGGTTTTTCCTTTTTAAACTCATCACGAGAGCGATCCCCATGGTGTCTCTTTCTTTTTCTTTTGTGAGAAGAAAAAATGGAATCCCTGCTGGATTCTTCAGAATTATATGACCCACTAGGAGTCCTTCTCCTTCTCCTAGCACTGCTCCTACTGCCTTCTGGTCTTGCTGTACCTTGTCCAGAGTCTATCTTCTTATGTAATTCTGTCAAACTCTGCAACATTGCAGCATTCAACTGATGCTGCTCTTCCTGGGCTTTAATCAGGCTTCTCATAGTGGCTGCAACATCAGACGGTGTCTCTTGGAATCTCCTTCCATTAGACTCGATGTCATCGTTTCTATTACGGGCATTTTCTCCCATGGCATCTTCTGCTCTCTCGAAGGAATCCCGAGCATCATACCCATCATGGGTTCTCATACTGAACCGCAACTTACTTACCAACTGCACTACCTGGAATACTGCCCTTGAGGGTAACTTATGATTTTGTGAACGTGTTAATAACACAATTGTTAGATGCATAACATTGATATAAAACATCATTACTTACCTTCTTCCTGGAATAATCATAAAATTACAAATGCCCAAACACACAAAATTTTTCTTCCTCAAGGAATGACTATCTGAGGGGGACGACGGGGGTCAAGGGGGATTGCCCCCTTGTGGCTTCCCTGCGCCACTGCAGGGCGGGTCGAGGTCTCTTGGAATCTCCTTCCATTAGACTCAATGTCATCGTTTCTATTACGGGCATTTTCTCCCATGGCATCTTCTGCTCTCTCAAAGGAATCCCGAGCATCATACCCATCATGGGTTCTCATACTGAACCGCAACTTACTTACCAACTACACTACCTGGAATACTTCCCTTGAGGGTAACTTATGATTCTGCGAACGTGTTAATAACACAATTGTTAGATGCATAACATTGATATAAAACATCATTACTTACCTTCTTCCTGGAATAATCATAAAATTACAAATGCCCAAACACACAAAATTTTTCTTCCTCAAGGAATGACTATCTGAGGGGGATGACGGGGGTCAAGGGGGCTTTCCCCCCGTATCGGCTCCCTGGAAGCTCTAACCTTCGACCGTATCGGCTCCGGTTCCATTCTCTCCTCCGCCGAATCGGCTGTCGGCTGTATCCTTGATCGGCGGTCGGAAGCCTTTTGGAATCGGGTGGTCTGTTCATCTTCACACCTGCAACGATGGCTCCCCCGGAAGTTCCAGCCTTCCACAACGGCGGCCCGTGGAACGTTTTCCCCTCTGATCGGCGCACTTTCTCTTACGGCGTCGGCAGTCTTCTTAATCGGCTGGCAAATGCCTCCAGCTTCCGCAACGGCGGACGCTCGAAAGCTCCGAACCTTTCGCAACAGCGGCTCGCACAAAGTTCCAAACCTTCCGATGTCTGGCGTCGGCTGACTCTCACATCGGACGTCGGCGGAAACTCGGAACATCGGACGTCGGACCATTCTCCCTTCCGATCGTTCCGACACTTAGCCGAATTTTGGATCTTTCTTTAATTGTGTCGGCTGTCGGCGGCCTTTCTAATCGGAGCCACATCGATTCTCCATCCGCAACGACGGGCGGGTGACTTTATCAATCCTTCTGCAACGGCGGAAGTTAACTTTCTTCAATGGCCCGACCATTCCATACTTAGCTGGTTTTTTTGAAATTTTTCAGTGCGTCGGCGATCGGGTGAATTTTGGGTCGGCTCCAGAATCACTTTGCCATCCGCAACGGCGGATGGAAGGATCGTAAAACCATCTGCAATAGCAGACGAGGACTTCTCCAACCCCTCCGATTAGTGAACAAACTCCGAGCCTTAACCCCTTTAACGTGTCGGCGATCGGAGGTCTTTACGATCGGCTATGGGATTGTTTTGCCGCCCGAAACGGCGAAAGTTCCATTTTGAGGACCCTTCCGCAACAGTGGACGGGAACTTCACGAGTCCTTCTGCAACGTCGGTCAGGAACTTCATGAAACCCTCCGCAACAGCGGACGAGAACTTCTCCCATTCTCCCGACTGTTCACACTCAAGAAAAAATTTTCCCAAATTTCGAATTTTTCACAGTCTTCCACCGATTTAGCTGGGAAGAAAGAAATGTAACCCCTGTTACGGCATCTGGGCGGCTCATGCAGGCCCATGCTGCAACCCAATGCTCTGATACCATATTGTCACGTCCCCATGCCTCCGACCGGCAAAGAGGACGCGACTACTAGAGCTCTATCAGACCGGCTAAGAGCCCATGAACATGTACAGGCTTAAAAATACAATGCTGAAATGCTAAAACAGAATGCTGAGAAAGAATGCATGACAGTATAACATGCACAATTTAATTATTCATCATACACGGCTTAATTAATTCATCTTGCATAGATGAAATTGTATATTATGCACAGCTATGACTATCTATCTTGCACAGCAGAATCAATGTGCATTCAACAAGCAGAAATTCAACATGTTCATTTCATTTTTAATTAACAGTAAATGTGGATTTGTAGAGGTAAAATACACAAGATCACTTATCTTATGAAATCTTTGCTCCGCAACCAGCTACGTCGCTGCAACGTTCCACCCAACCATAGGCCAGCGTCCTCATCAATCTCTCAGCAACGCTGCCACCCCCGAGCTGGGCATGATTCTCCAAGGAATAAGGGAACTAACAGGCTTACACATAGCCAGGATACACAAAACACATAGCCAAGCCAACCAAGTTGGGTTTATCAGGCCATTAAGGAGCTGCAGAGGGCAAATTGCTAAGCTGGTGAGCTCATTACAGAGCTAAGAATACCTACACCAAAAATAGCCTGACCTCTAAGACACCCATCCACACCCAACACAAGGAATCAGTCCCTTCTCTGCTACACAGTCCCTCAGGCCCTGCATTCCCTTCCAGTGCTATTCAGGGGTGATGGAGAAGAAGGCTAGCCCTCTAGTTTTGCTTGTGTGGTTTATAACACCAGGTTTATCAAGAAACCAAGCCAAAATCCTCACTCCTCACACAGTCCAAAGACCAACCATTGCACTCAGGCAACCAATTTAGCTATCACAGTTTAAATAGGAAAACGAATTACACAGCCCCAATGAAACAGCAAATACAGCTCACAATGTGGGGGAAAACACACAGTCCTGTAGCTTATCAGTGAGCACAACTCACAGCAGGGAAAAAAACGTCCCCAAACAGCCAGCAGCTCCAAAACATGAGGAAGACAACCCAGACCTTGGTATTACAAAAACGACCTCCAATCCATGGGAAAAATGAATCCAGCAGCCAAAAACGTGGAAGGAATCACACAGGAAAAACTCCAGCTACTCCCAAAACGTGAGAAAACTGAAAAAACGTGAATGCATAGCAGAATGGCATACGTTTTTGGGCATTTTTCTTGCCAAGGAAGTCAGAACACGTTTTTCAAAAATGGGTCTCTGCCCAATTCGAATTTGGTTGCCCATACTCTTCCCCTTTCATGCAATAACTGCCTCAACCACCAGCAGTCTTTCTTTAATGAAAGTGGTTGGGTAAAAACAAGAAGAAGTCACATGGGTATTTTCCCTTATTGGCTAAAGTTGGACAATTTTCCCACATCCTCACCCTTGGAAGATCATGCCCCATTCGATTTAGTTGCCGCGGCCGTAGCTGGTTGTGTTCATTTTAATTAATTATAGATGTATATTTACATGATGCTGAAACTTAATATGTGCCGCATGCCCCGATATTCAATCGGTGACGATTTAAATCCCAAAACATAGCATAACCAATCAATGGTGGGGCCTTGGCCTTTAGCTCTACACCATGATTATTACAATATATACATCATGTACATTTAATGTAACGGGGTCAAAACCGGGACATTACACTTATTGCAGCCATAAACAACCTTGTTGACATCAATGCTTTGGTGGCAAGATGTTATTGGAAAGCTTCTGAAGGAGAGATGGAAAGAGAATATTTTCTCAAGGAGTGAATAGCACTGAAAGAAGGCATTGCCAAGATAAAGGAGATATATGTGAACCTATTGTATGACAAAGATCATTTCCTCATGGTGTCTGAAATGTACCATTGTGCAATCAATAAGAAAGAAGAAGAATTAAAAAGGCTCACTAATAAGTTGGAGATCACCAATAACTTTATAAAGAAAACACAAAGATCCCTTCAAGAGTCAAACTTTGTAGATATATTAAATTTGAAATTATTTTAAGGTGTCACACCTTTCATTTTTCATGGAAGGAAATGTTTTGGGTATAATGGAGGAACCTCATGTGGAGGACAACCATAATGAAGGAGCAGATTTGCAGGTGCTTGTGAAAAGCTATGAGGAAGAAAATATTGGCGAAACACTCATTGATATTGGGAGGAAGGATGAAGTTTTCTTAGCTATGGGAAATATGTCTGAGGACATTTGAAGTGAATCAGTAAGAAAATATGATTATCTATTCATGGATTGGGCATGTAAAAATATCACAGAAATAGAGGATCAACGATGTACTAGAATTTCTTGCATCAGTGAAGGCTTGTTTGACACACATGCTTGGAAAGAGACACATTATGACATACCCTTATGGATGGTAGAATCTGCTCTAGAGGAGGTGGATGATCACATTCCATATGTGTCAACAAATAAAATTCCTTATTTATCCATTGATTGGGTGGATAGAGACACCTTGGGAATGAAGACTGTGGGAGGTCAAAAGTTTAGTTTCTGCAATAATTTTTTTGTTGTGACTGACATTGTCCTAACATGTGGGAAGACACAAATATTTAATTTGTAGCCATTATATATCTTCCCTACACATTCACATGAGGTGCATTCTAATCTTTTTTTGCTTGAGGAATTTTGGGATGTAGATGATGAGTTCCAAGCACATGGACGTTACCTGACAAAGGTTGTTTTTTCTCATGGAAAGAGTCCTCTTTCCAGTGAAGAGTCATAATAAATCCCTCGTGTTGGACCAGCCCATGATGTGTTTGATTCATCCACACCTTTAGTGGACACATTTTGTAGACGGGTTTTTCACTATAAATTATTCCACACACCTGTGGCATCCAGCACACATAGGGATGAAAATTAGGTGAGGGGGATTTTCCTATCAATGCCACATGAGGAGTAGGAGGATCCTTCCATTGATGAATTAATGGTTCATCCATGTGGTATTAAAAGTGCACCATTCCCTTTCCATGAGGACAAGAAACATCAGAGGCATCTATTTTATTTCTTCATCATGCATGGCTATGCATGGAAGTTCCACTTGAGCCAGTTTGGTGGAACAAGTAGCAGAGTGTTTTTTTTTTTTTGCACCAGAACAAAGATACAAGATGAGGATGCTACAAGCACTCCAATGGGATAAATTATATGGAGTGATTTTCCATCCTTGGATTGGATGAATAGAGACATGTGGGAGATGAGAACCCTCGCAGGGGATCACCACTTGTTCCTTGGGAATAAAAATGATGCATGTTTCGGTACTTCCTAGAACATTGAGTTACATATGGTGGAGAGACTCAATATGATTTGGTCCCACACTAAGGAATTCCATGCCTAGTGGAATATTCTTAAAAATGTTCAATTTGACATGGGGAGAGATGAAATTCTAGTGTGGTGGTATGATACTGAATTCTTTCCTGCTGACGTGTTCTTTCAGTTGGTTGTGATGTTTGACAGAAGGCAATTGATAGAGTGGGACACTCGAATTCTTTGTAATGGAAATCCTAGACAAGTGGCATGGAAATTTGGAGCTTTTCATAATAGGAAATGGAATCCAGTAATTTAACTTAGTTATCCTAATTGGGTTGACAATTTTGTTGAATAAAATTTATCCGTTGGGGTAATGACTATAATCAGAGTGGTGTATCAGAAACATGGAGGATCTTTGGATTGTTATTTTACGGCACCTGGATTGTTTGTACTTGAGGACAAGAATACTTGGTAGGGGAGGAATGTCATGTCCCTTCCTTAAATAACATCAAGTGTTGACCTTTTAAGAACCTAGGGGGTCTAAAATTCAATTAATTAAATCTTTCCTAGGTAATTCTGGAAAAAAAATAAGACTATAAGGTATGTATTGGTTAGAATTATATTTTTGGATTTTCTCTTGTAATTAGTTTTTATAAAATAAATAAATAAAGTAAAAATGAGTTGTGATTCTTCTAGAAGTCAAAGATGTCAAATATGGCAAGTCATATTTCTCAAAATGAAAGTGGAAATAATGCAAAAACAAGGAAAAAGAAGCTCTCAGGAAAAAGATGGAAACTTCCAAAAGCAGGGAAAAGCAAAGCAGACACAAAAGCAGGAAAGTACAGAAAAAACTTCCAGGAACAAAGTAGGAAACTTTCATTCAAGGAAATCACATTTTCTAAATGGGATGAATGATACAAGAATGAAAACATATTTGAGGACTCAAACTTGCTAAAATTCTCAAGGAGGGCGCATTCATGGTTAGGGTTAGGGTTTCTAAGTGGATAACTTGCTCTCACATGTCACCTATTACCTATCCCTGTTAAACAAGTCACCAGGGATCTATTTAATGGAAATTTGATCACCTTTACTTAGTTTGGTTGATGATTTATTTGTGTTCATGTGAAGCATAACTTTTAGTGAGTGTTGTGCCTTAGTCTTTTGGGAGATGTGCCCAAAGTTCTTTCTTCCCCTCTCTTCTTTTTCCCATTCATTTTCATTGGAGGTGTTGAAGAGATAAAGAAAAACACCATATATTAATAGTAAACATCCATCACATCCAATTTATCCATTGAAATTGAGCTCCATTGAATCCTAGCTTCACCTACCCTCCCATTCCCATCTTGGTGTTAGATTTGGGCCTCCTGGCCTCAGTTTTGGGTCTTATATTTGGAGATATCAATCATAAAAAAAATTTATTGATGTTATAAGTCCAAATACATGTTAATTATCTCTGTAATACTGTAATATATCTGTTCAATAATCTCTCATATCAATTTTTCCATGAGTGAGCTTTATTTTTCCCATAGATTGGGGTTTTGATTAGTTTAATGCAAGGATATTATAGTAATGGTCATGGGAAGGAGTATGAATGATTTAATGTGTGAAATAAATATATATTAATCTATTTTAAATTCCATTATCATTTATTACATATTTCTGATACGAAATTCTTGCATTATTGTACACCCATGCTAGATGGCTAGGAAAAAAATACTAGTTTTACAGTTTTATTGATTCCGAGAGTTTTTTTTATCCAAGTGAAATTATTTAAGTTGATACATTTTTTTCAATAGACCCTATATCCATACCAACCCGTAATTTTTTTTTATTGTATCTAAACATGGTTTGAACAACCTCCTCTACGCAGTGCCTCTCTGGGCCAAAATTGTCTGTTTTTCCCAAACCAGTTAGGACTAACAGCCCCAAATCATACATGAACTGTTATTGGTTGTATGAAAGTTTATTATAAGAATATTAATATTTATTCAACATATATGAACATTTCCCAAGCATCTGGTCTATTGGATTTGAAAAAGTCTTCCTAGTTTCATGATTCGGTGACCCAGAAGCATGGGAGTAAGTTTTAGTAGATGTTGGTTCTGAAAGATAAATGTTCCATGATATAAATATTCTAGGGAATATTATTTGTATGTCCTAAAATTTTCCTTGGTTTCTTCCCTCTCTCTGCTTCCCTATTTATAAATTTCTTAGAAAATACCCTTATCTTCCTAGTCCAAAATTTGACTGATGGAGTGCAAGTTTTAAATCAAAATTTTAATTAAGTTTGCAGAAATATTAGTGTTATGATATGTATATCAGATACATGAACATTACAGTGGTATCATAGCTCTAATTTCATTTTGAAGAATCCTTTCAATTTCAGTCCTTCAAGTTAAAACTTGTTAGAATAAGAAACCTGTAGTTACCCATATTTGACATTAATTAAATCATTTTTGTCTTATTCCTAGAATCCTAGATTCCCTCTCTGTGCTAGTTGACTTCTACATGCTCCTAGAAGTCAATACTTGCTAAAATGGGTCATGGATAACTTTGGAATCATCCTGGAAACATATTTAGCATGTCTTCTTTATTCTTGGTTCCTTAAAGCGCATATATGCTTTTTCTGAAAGCTTCCTTGCTTTACACCAGTTTTAAGGCACAAAGGAAAAGCTAGTCTAGGGGAACTTGCCTTATTTTTTGATGACATCATCCTCCTTCATTTTCTCCATAAAAAATCATGAATGAGTTTTTTTTCCACCACTTATTAGCTTTCCCTCTTTCTTTATCTAATTCATGAGGATCTTCATGGATTTGAAAAGTCCTTTTTGCACCTATGGGGGATTTGACTTGTTTTAGTAAGCCTTTTTTTTAACAATTCGAATAGAAACCTAGTGATTTTGAATATCTCATGTAATTATATATTTGAGCAGCCTATTACTTCATATGGTGGCTAATGTACACTTATTCAATACAGTATTAAGTTATGTTCCAATTTCAGTCTCCTTTTGTGTGAATTTTGCATGTTCGATTAGCAATTTTGTGAGTGTAATTGATCTATCTCTTTGGTTCAATTTCCACATGGTATCAGATCCTTTGTATATCAATTTCTCTCCTTCCAAATTGATATTTTAGGTTCGACATCACTGACTAGGAGAGCATTCTGCTGACTTAAGGGCATAAGAGCTGAGATATGGACCGATATGAAAGGATCATCTTGACTCCATTCAATTTCTTCGAATGGAAAGCTGATATGGAGATATTTTTGAGAGAAAAATTTCTCTATAGGTTTACCATGGATACTAAGGTAGATCCCAATGTAGCTACAAAGAAAATCAAATGGCACAACAGGAGAGATGAGGCCTGTGGTCTTTTATGTCTGAATATCTCAAGAGACCTCCTATTTCATCTTGATTCATTGACATATCCTAATGAGGTGTGGGAGAAGATTGAATATATTTTTGGAAAGACAGATGAGATGAGAGGACATCAAATCCCAGTAGCTTTGAATCATTGCAAGTCTATTTTACCAAGTTTAAGGCCCTTGTTTTGCAGTTAAAACAATGTGGGGTTGAAAAGAAGGAGGAGCAACTAGTTTTGACCATTCTCTTAAAGCTTGGTCCTAACTATTCAGTGTTTTTTTTTACCTTCTATGACACTAAATTGACAGCTCGAACCTGGAAGATTCCTAATCTTGTTGATTTCATGGAATCCCTCACTCAAGAGTAGGATAAATTGGTGATGATGGGAACCATCAAAAATTCCAAAGACCATGCTTGGGTTGCTGGAGATTCAAAGGTGGATTCAAAAAGAAATAAAAAAGATAAAAATCCACCTAATAAAAAGAGAGACAAGGAAAATTCTCAAGAGGAGTCCTCAGGCTCCAAGAAGAACCCCCAGAAGAAGAAGAACAAATGAGAAATGAGCAAGTGCGCATACTGCAGTAAGGGCTATCATCCTGAGAGCTATTGTATTAAAAAGAAGATAGACATGTTGACCCAAATCCTAAAGAAGAAAAACATCACCCTTCTTGATTTCTCAAAGAAGAGGGAAGGAGGATCAAATTCAGAAGACAAGGAGAGAGTACATTCCTTGGTTGCTGGCACCTCAAGCTCACCTAGCTTCAACATTGATTCTGGAGCTTCTAGGCATATCATTTCGACAAGGGAGATATTTTCCTCTCTTAACATGTCAAAAAGTCCACCAATAGTTTTGGGAGATAACTCTCTGACTGACAGTATGGGAAAGGGTAGGATTGATCTTGACCATGGTAATTTCAATAATGTGTTGTATGTTCTAGGTCTTTCCTCTAATCTCTTGTCAGTGTATCAAATGACTCACACTAGGTCTCCAAATAAATTCATCTTCTCCCCCAATGAAGTTGAAATCACTGACATTTTGAATGGTAAAGTCATAGCGAAAGGTGTTGTTGATCACACTTCAAAGGTATACAAGTTTTCCCATTTTCTACCCTACTCAAACCCCTCTGCTCTTCTTACTCGTGCTAATGAAAAAAGAAAGATTTGGCATTAAATATTTGGACATATTAACTACAAGTATATTTCTAATTTGAGTGACAAATACATGGTCATATGGTTACCAAAGATCAAGTTTTCTAAAGGTGTCTATCAAGGTTGTATCCTAGGAAAACACCCAGAGCACAAGTATGAGAGAGCTAGTCATGAGAGAACCTCTGCACCTCTTGAGTTGATCCCAAGTGACATTTCTGGTCCATTTCCTCATATCTCCATGATTCAAGCCAAATATGCACTCACCTTCCTAGATGACTTTTCCAGGTATTGTTGGGTTCACTTCCTAAAGCTTAAGTTTGAATTGTTTGAACTCTTCAAAGTCTTTAGAGCCTTGGTTGAAAACCAGTATGGGAGGAAACTCAAGATCCTCAGATATGACAATGGTGGTGAGTATTTCAAGTATTATTTCATCAAATATTGCAAATATTTAGGTATCCATATGCATCATTATATTCCTTACACACCACAACAAAATGGTGTTGCTGAGATAAAGAACAAATCACTGAAGGAGATGGCAACTTGCATGATGGAGGCTAAAACTTTTCCACCAAATTTTTGGGATAAAGATATAAATTGTGAATCCTATATCTATAATAGGGTGTCACATAATAATCTTTATGGTATGACTCCTTTCAAATCTTGGAGCGGGCACAAGCCAGATGTGACCCATTTCAGGCTTTTTGGCTCAAAGGATTTGGCTAGAATTCCAACTGAAAAGACGAAGGCTTTGCAACCCCAAATCCAAGAGTGCCTATTTTTTGGGTATTATAAATATTCAAAAGGGTACAATCTGATAAACTTGAGCACTAACAAATCTTTCATTGAAATAAATGTTCAATTCGAAAAAGAGCCTTTAGCAGCAGTTGAAGTTGGAGAGTCCTCTTCACCACCAAAACCATTTATTGTAAGTGAAGAGACTAATGAGTTTGATTATTCTGATATGTCTGATAATGATGAATTAAATTCATATACTAACAGCCCTACAATACCAAAGTGGGCATCAAGTACCATTCATGCAGCTGGGGAACTAGATGGAAATCCTAATGACACTAGGAGGACTAGATCTCAATTTGAGAGTGCCCTTTGTGTGAAAGATCCACTCTTTGCTAAGAAGTGTTATTTGATGATAGATTATGATCCAAATACATATGAAGATGAAGCACATAATCCAATATGGTAAAAATCCATGAAAGAAGAATTCATCTCGCTCCAGAAGAACAACACATGGGAACGGGTTGATCTCCCCCCAGAGAGAAAGCTAGTGAAGTGTAACTGGGTCTTTAAAACTAAGTTTTCTGCTAATGGTTCACATTTAAAATATAAGGAAATATTTGTAGCCAAGAGCTACTCTCAAGTACATGGTATTTACTACAATGAGACCTTTGCACCAGTGGAAAATATGGACTCCATAAGGCTTGCTCTAGCCATTGCAGCTTCGAAGCAGTGGGAGGTACATCACATGGATTTAAAGTGTACCTTTCTGAATGGATATCTGAATGAGGATATTTATATGCAGCAACCATAAGGTTTTGTATCTAATCCATATTTAGTGTGTAGGTTAAATAAATCATTGTATGGGCTCAAGCAAGCCCCTAGGGATTGGTATGCCAAGATTGATGGCTTTCTGCTGTCATTGAGTTTCATTCGATGAAAGTCTGATCCTAATGTCTATTTGAAGCTGATTCATGGTTATATAATGATTATTTTCCTATATGTGGATGACCTACTGATTACAGGAAGTTCAAAGAAAGAGATTTCCTCCTTGAAGGATGCAATGAACCATGCCTTTTCTATGACAGATTTGGGATTGTTGAGCCAATTATTGGGTCTCAAAATTGCTCAATCCCAAAATGGAATCAAGTTTCATAAATCAAAGGATGATTTATATTTTCTCACCAAGTTCAGCATGAAATATTGCAATCCAAGCAAGATTCCATTCCTTTTAGGGTTTAAGATTTAAGAAGTAGGTTCTTCTCATATGGTAAATAATACACTGTATAGGTAGTTGATTGGGTGTTTTATTTATCTTACACATACTTGAACTGAATTATCTTATGCAATTAGTGTGGCTTCAAGATACATGGATCAGCCTCATGAGATCCATTGGAGAGAAACCAAGACGATCCTAAACGTTGTTCAAGGAATAAGGACTCATGGGATTTTGTACAAAGCAAAATCTGACTTAGAGCTAGTTGGATTTACTGACAGTGATTGGGCAGGTGACAACACAGATCAAAATTCTACCTTGGGATATGTGTTCATGCTTGCAGAAGGAACAATCAGCTGGTCAATTAAGAAGCAGAGTGCCATAGCACTCTCATCTACAGAGGTAGAGTATAGAGGAGTTGTAAATGCAACTACTCAATGTTTATGGTTGTAGGCGATACTTGGAGAATGTGGTTTTGAATCATAGTTTTCAACATTCATCTATTATGACAATCAAATAACCATTCAAATCTCCAATGATCCAATTCAAAGACAAATAACCAAGCACTTGATTGTGCATGATGGTGCCATTGCTCTAGCATAGATTCCCTCTCTATGCTAGTTGACTTCTACATGTTCCTATAAGTCAATACTTGCTAAAATGGGTCATGGAGCGCTTTGGATTCATCCTGAAACATATTTAGCATGTATTATTTATTCCTGGTTCCTTAAAGTGCATATCTTCTTTTTCTGAAAGTTGCCTTGCTTTACAACAGTTTTAAGGCATAAAGGAAAATCTAGTCTAGGGGAGCTTGCCTTGTTTTTTGACCACATCATCCTCCTTCCTTTTCTCCATAAAAAAGAATGAATGAGTTTTATTTCCACCACTTATTAGCTTTCTCACTTTATTTAGCTAATTCGTGAGTATCTTCATGGATTTGGAAAGTCCTTTTTGCACCTATGGGGGATTTGACTTGTTTTAGTAAGCCTGCCTTTTAACCAATTCGAATAGAAACCTAGTGCTTTCAAATATCTCATGTAATTATATTTTTTAGAATCCTATTACTTCATATGGTTGGCTAATGTACACTTAATAAATACAGGATTAACTTATGCTCCAATTTCAGTCTCCTTTTGTGTGAATTTTGCGTGTTTGATTACCAATTTTGTGAGTTTAATTGATCTATCACTTGGGTTCAATTTCCACAAAACTATTAATTTCCTAGCACATAGCTTCACAATTTATTGTACCAAGTCTTTGTCTGGAGTTAGTATCTATGAAGTATGATTTGGGGATATTACACATTTCTTGGATTTATCCTCAATATTTGTTCTATTTTCATTATCCATATGGACAAATGCTTCACAACCAAAAGTTGTGAGAAATGAATAATTTACCTTTTTACCTATCCATGCCACCTCTGGAATTCCACCATCCAAAGAACTTGAAGGCACTCTGTTTATTAAACAAACAATTATATATATAACATCAACCCAAAACTGTAAGGGAAACCCTGTATGGAATCTTATTCACCTTGTACTGTCGATGATCATTATATTCATCCTTTTTTGTGACACCCTTTTCTTGTGTTGTTATTGGGATTGTATTCTCTCTACAGATCCTATGGTATGAACAATAACTATCAAACTAATTGTTGCATTTTTCACCTCCATTATCAGATCTAATACACTTTAACCTCTTCCATGTCTCATTCTCAACCAAATCTTTCCAATTCATAAAAGTAGAAAACACATCATATTTTTGTCTAATGCAATAAACCCAAGTTTTTTTAGTTGCATCAACAATAAAAGTAACATAATAATGAGAGCCACTAAGATATTGTACATGAGTTAGTTCCCATACATCTGTATGCACAAGCTCTAACTTTTCACTCTTCTTCTGTTTCCCAACCCTAAGAAATCTAACTCTCTTTTGTTTTCCATAAACGCAGTACTCATATAATTCCAAACTTACTTGCTTCAAATACAGAAGCAATTTCCTTGAGTGGAGAATTTGAATCCCCTTCTTACTCATGTGGCCAATCCTATGATGCCACAAATATGTACCTATTTCTATGGAAGCTGCAGATATATAATAATCATTATTATGAGGACATAAATACAATGTACCTATCGTACCTTTTTTCTATTACCAGTTCTCCTTTAGTGATGATCCACCACATTTTTCCTGTTAGGTATAACTCCCGATTCTATATTATTCATGGCTAATGCATACATTTATATATTACATATGATGGTTGTGTTTCACCTTCCGCCCAGCCTTTTAGGCTTCCTATGCAACTATTCATATTTATTTATTTACAATATATAATCCCTACGGATTATATTCTAACAATCCCCCTCTTAATCCGAAGGGGTGTTCGTAAGTCCGAGCATGGTTCTGAATCTTTCAAACTTTTCTCGTCCAAGCGCTTTGGTGAAGATGTCTGCAACTTGATCATTTGTGGAACAATGTCGAAGATGGACTGTCTTGGCCTCTACATGATGTTGAATCAAATGATACTTTGTGTTGATGTGTTTGGTTCAATCATGGAATCTAGGATTCTTAGCCAACAATGGAGTGGATTTCTCTTGTTTTTCTTGCAAATCTTCAAGTATCTTCCTGAGCCATACTATTTCTTTTGTTGCTTCAGCTGCAGCCACATATTCTGCTTCTGTTGTTGAATCTGCTGGAACTGACTGTTTGCGTGATCTCCATGAGACAGCTGCTGATCCAAGACTCATAGTGTATCCAGAAGTTGATACTCCTGTCTCCTTATCGCCATCAAAATCTGAGTCTGAGTACCCAAAAAGTTTGAATTCATCCACTTTAGAGTACTTGATTCCAACGTCTTGAGTCCCCTTCAAGTATCTTAGAACTCTTTTTGCAGCTGACCAGTGTCCTTCACAAGGTTTATGCATGAACCTTGAAAGTATGCCAACAACATAAGAAATATCTGGTCTAGTTTTTGTAAGGTAGATAAGACTTCCTACAAGTTGTTGATACTTGGTCACATCCTCAAATTATTTTCCTTTGCTTGATGTGAGCTTCATTTTCTGTTCCATTGGAGTAGATATAGGGTTGCATTCTGTCATGCAAAATTTTTTTAGTAGTTCTCCAACATAATTTTTTTGAGGTAGGAATATGTACTTAGGATGTTGAGTGACTTCAATTCCTAAGTAATAGTGGAGATGTCCCATATCTGTCATTTCAAAGATCTTTTTCAAATATTTCTTTATGGATGATATATAGCTCTCATTGTTCCCTGTCATCAAAAGATCATCTACATACACCACAAGATACACAACAGATCTTCCAACTTTCTTTATAAACAGTGTTGCATCATTAAGATCAAAATGTTCAAAATTTAACTTCAAAAGATGCTCGGTTAACTTTTCATACCATGCGCGAGGCGCTTGTTTTAGGCCATACAAGGATTTGACAAGCTTGCATACCTTTTGTTCTTTTCCTTTCACAACAAAGCCTTCTGGGTGGGACATGAAGACATTCTCTTTCAAGTCTCCATTCAAGAAAGTAGTCTTCACATCCATTTGATGAACTTTCCACCCTTTCTAAGAAGCTAAAGAGAGTAAGGTACGGATGGTAGCCCATTTTGCTGTAGGAGAGAACGCTTCTTCATAGTCAATTCCTTCCTTCTATGCATAGCCTTTTGCTACAAGCCTCGCTTTGTGCTTGTCAAGTGAGCCATCTGATCTGTATTTTTTCTTGTACACTCACTTGCAGCCAATTGGTTTGGTTCCAACTGGAGGGTCAACCATCTTCCAAGTTCCATTCTTCATGAGTGCATCATACTCATTCTGCATAGCTTCTTTCCACTCAACTCGAGTAGAAGCTTCTTCAAAGGAATTTGGTTCAAAGTTAGAAGATAAATTAAATTCACAATCAAATGATACATCCATGTCATCACCTGAATTATTTGCTCCTCCTCCATCTCTTTTCGAACTTCTTGTTCCCATATTTCCAACTTCATCCGGATGGACACTTTCAAGTGTCTTTGTGGCCCATTTAGGAATCTTCCATGATGGTCCTGGTTGATCAGCTGGTGGTGCTTCATCATTGATTGAGAGTCTTTGAATTCTCTCAATCACATCATCCAGTTGAACCTCTTGTTCAGGTGAAGTAGCAGGAACTTCTTCATGCGGGGGAGTTGGTGCTTCATATGGAAATTCCAAAGGTTGATCCAGAATAGGAATCCCCCCTTCAAGGTTTGGAATTTCATATTCATTTTCAGAATATGTCTTTGGATGAGGATAAATTTCCAAATGATCAAGCTGTCTCTCAATGGACTGGTCATTTTTATTAGTCTCAAGAAAAATGACATCTCTGGAAATAACAAATTTATTGTTTACCTCATCATATAGACGGTATGCCTTGGAGTATTCTTCGTACCCCAGGAAAATGCATTTTCTACTTCGAGCACCAAGCTTGTTTCTTTGCTCCTTTGGAATCAAGGCATAACATGTGGAACCAAAAACTTTGAGATGCCTGACTGAAGGGAGATGGCCAAACCACATTTCATGTGGAGTCTTGTTATCAAGAGCATTTGAGGGACTTCTATTTCTCAAATAGGATGCACATTTTACTGCATCACCCCAAAACATTAGTTTTACATTCTTGAAAAACATCATTGAGCGAACCATATTCATTATGGTTCTTTTCATTCTTTCTGCTACACCGTTTTGTTGAGGATTGTAGGGACCTGTAGTCTGATGTGCAATTCCATGTTGGAGAAGATAATATTCAAAAGCATTTGAAGTGTATTCTTTCCCATTATCAGTACGAAGTGTACCAATTTTTTATTGTGCTTGTTTTTCTATCAATGCATGAAAGTCTTTGAATGTTTGAAATGATTCTGATTTTGTCTTTAAACAGTAAATCCAGCACATTCTTGAGTAGTCATCAACAAATGTCATAAAATACTTATTCCCATTTGCTGAAGGAGTTGGCATTGGGCCACATAAATCAGAATGCACTAATTCTAATTTCCTACTTGCTCTGAAATTAGATTCATGGAGAGGCAGCTTACTATGTTTCCCTAATATCCATGCATCACATTTGTTCTTCTCTTTGGGAATGGTGGGAAAAACAAATACACCATTCTTTCTCAACAAACGAAGACTGTTATAATTTAGATGACCAAATATTGCATGCCACAATGAACTAGATGACAAAATACCTTCTCCATGCTGAGAGAAATAGGCATAGTTCTGAACTCTTGTAGATGAACCCTTTAGCTTCAGCAGCTTCCCATCTTCGTATCCAGTCATGATGACTTGGTTGTCAGAGGACTTTCTTATTTCTACGATTCCATCAAACATGTGGATGGAATGGCCTTGCTGTCGAATCTCCACCATGGACAGCAGGATTCTCTACAACTCTGGAAGATAAAGAACGTTCTTCAACAAGAAATCAGGGAATCTAGGCATCTTCAGTTGAATGGTGCCCATTCCCTTTGGTTTAAGACTTGACTTATCTGCAAAGTAAACTATGCCATATATTGTTTCATTAAGTTCTTCAAAACAGTCTTTTCTAAATGTCATGTGTGATGTTGCACCAGTATCAAGCAGCCAACAATCTTTGTAAGATGAAAGTGAAGTCATTTCATTAAATCCAAGATTACAATGTGCAACAATACAAGAATCTGAAGATTTACTAGCATCTTGGTCATCTTTCTTCTGGTTATGTTTGTCTTTGATGGAGTCCCACGAAGCCCAACACTGATCCGATGTGTGCCCAGTCTTTCCACAACGCTTGCACTGCAAATTTGATCTTTTGTTGAAGTTGTTTCTGCCCCCTCTGCCTCTAAAATTTCTTCTTCCTCTGCCTCTCTCTTTGCCAGAGAGAGTGGCACCAACTATTGATGACAAAGATTGCATATTTTACAGCTTCTAGTGTAATTTACAAGAATGAACTTAATATGACAAAGAGAAATAGAAAAACAATAACCTTGCAGGTCTACAGTCTCTGCCAAGGTGAATACAATGCAAGTTTACAGGCTTCTTCAATACAATTGTTTCACACAGACTTTATTCTTCAAGGCAGGTCGCGAATCTAGCAGCTTGATGCAGTACTTCTAGTTGCAGCAGCAGAATAATTGCACAGCGACAATATTCCCAATTGCATGAGCAGTCTCAATGCAATCAACACCAAACAAAATAACAATGTTCTTCAATGTATGATACCAGTCACAACTCTTCAATGCAATATATATATCAGTCTTCAACACAATATATATCAGTCTTCAACATATATCAGTCAGCATATATATATTCTTCAATATATCAGTCAGTCTTCAATTGAAGATTTTTATCTGAGATTGTCTCTCACACAAAATTCCTTAAGCGGACGCTGCCTTTAGCTTCAACCTCTAAGAAGACACCACTCAGTATTCAACGCAGCATACTTCAGTAGTCACGTAGCAAGCAGCTCTTCTCCACGCAGCAAACTTCAGCAGTCATGATTCATCAATACACAGCAACCAACCATAGACTTCACGCAAAAATCTAGGGTTAATTTAGGGTTTATGCAGTCCAATGATTACAAGTATTGAGAAATGGCATGAGTCTTGAACTCGTAGCAGCAAAACAACTTGTGAATACGGCACCGAGTCTCTCCTCTTCAACTGCCTCTTCAACTATGTGTTGATTCTTCCAATGTTAGAGCAAATAGTGTGGACAGCCTTAGATGAAGGCCGTGAATGTGGTGAAGCTCTTCAAACTATATCGCAACTGATATTCACACTATATCACAGCTGATATTCACACTATATTCACACTATATCGCAGCTAATACTCACACTATATTCACACTATATCGCAGCTTTCAGTTAACAAGGCATATTCAATACACACAATCCACACTCAATAGGCTCGTTCTTGTCTATCCAACCAAAGGTCCCTTTTGGCCTATCTGCAGAATGTGTGCAGTGTATCCGATTTATGGCAAAGACTTGGAATCTATCTACATGCTCCCAATCTTGAGGAGGTCCTCTCTACGATGATTAAACTCGCAAAGCATGTAGAAGATGGGCGGTTCAAGATGAAAGAAGAATGTCTAATATTAACGGACCTGGTTTTGAGGGAGAAATCAGTTCAAGTCCTAATGAACTACAATCCTCAATGGCTGCGAATTGGACTATACATTGTTCTTGGACATAATGCCCTTGTAACAAAAGAAAAACCTAGTATCTTATGTAATGGAAATTTTTTTTATGGGGTGAATGTGGAGAAGGTTCAGAGTTCTTGAAGCTTGTCATCGAGAAATACTTTTTCACTCATGCTGGTCTTCACGCAGTTGAAGAAAACAGACTTCAAAGAGGTCGCAGTTTATGAACAGTCTACATAGAAAAATTAGGGTTTCGTGACTATCACAGGGATTATCACATCACACAGAGGATGGATGGGGCTGAGCGGAGCATTAGAACAGCCAGAGCATGCACCAATGCATGCAATCTACAGACTGAGGAAAATGAATGAGCAGTCTGGAAGCCAGGAGGGGCAGGACTGAAATGCAGCTAGGAGTTATGGAAGCGCTCTGGTACCACTTGTTAGGTATAACTCCCGATTCTATATTATTCATGGCTAATGCATACATTTATATATTACATATGACGGTTGTGTTTCACCTTCCACCCAGCCTTTTCGGCTTCCTACGCAACTATTCATATTTATTTATTTACAATATATAATCCCTACGGATTATATTCTAACATTTCCAAATGTAGGCAAACAACTAGCATAAATATGCCTTACATATTTTAGTAGCCATTCATTTACATTATTTAACTTAATCCAATATACCTTACCCATTCCAACAATTTTACATCATTCATCATCTCCCAATAAAACATGTCCAAAATCATGTGGAATATAATCATGAAAGAATTTCCTGTGGGGTGTAGCATGAGAAGAAGCCCCTGAATCTACAACCCAGTAATCACTAGTATTATCTAATGTAAGAATCAAAGCATATTGTAACACATCACCTGCTACATTTGCTTCCTGAGTAGTCTCCTGCTTCCTGCCTCCTTTCTTCTTTTGAGCTCTGTAGTATTTCTTCAAATGTCCTCTCTTACCATAGTTTCAACACTCTATATTTCCAAATATGGACTTGGATCTTCCCTTTCTAAACTCGCTATGATTACCTGGGCTCCTTCCTCTCTCCCTTTGTCTTCCTCTACTCTCCATGGTCAATGCATTACCTGATGTATCACTTGTGCTTTTTCTTCACATTTCCTTGCTAATAATAACACCTACAACATCATCAAATTTTGAAGTGCCCGAACCATGGACAAACTTACTTAGATCCATGACCAACATGTTCTAGATTTATGGAAATGAGGACAATATTAGAATAGCCCTAACCTCATCTTCAATGTTCACTTTTATAGAACTTAGCTAACTAGTAAGCGTATTAAATTCATTTAAATGGTTAGCAATAGATCCACTTTCTAACATATTCATAATAAATAAACACTTCATTAAAAATACCTTGTTGGAAGCTGAGGGTTTTCATAGAACTTAGCTAATCACACCCTCTGTTGTCTTTTCTTTTGAGATATTGAAAGCCATTGACAAATCCAGGCATAGTCGTATTGTTCCCATTGCCTTAATGTCAATATCCCCCCATTCTTCGTCCTTCATAGTCACCGGTTGTTTTGTTTTTCCTCCCAACGATAGGTATGGATCCTTCTGGTACAGATAGTCCTCCATTTTCATATTCCAAAACTAGTAGTTTGTAACAAATATAAAATTAAATATTAATTAGATTAGTAATAATAATATGAAAGGGCGTAACCTTTCAATTCTATATGCTCAAATCCTATAAAGGAGAGCATCCTTTGTAATTATCAATCATCATCCAATATATTATTATTATTCATATTCATTATTAAAATGATAGTCAGATTTGACTAACGGACAACCGAATTTGGTATCTCCATTTGGTATCAGAGCGTAACAAATGTAGAATTAAATATTAATTAGATTAGTAATTATTATATGAAAGGGCGTAACCTTTCAATTCTATACACTCAAAGCATATAAAGGTGAGCATCATTTTTAATTGTCAATCATCATCCAATATATTATTATTATTCATGTTCATTATTAAAATTATAGTCGGATTTGACTAATGGACAAACGGATTCAGTTGCTCCTTTTGGTATCAGAGCTCGGATTCGTCTCCTCAGCACTAAGCTCAAATTCAGCTTCTCCCACTTGAGCTCAGTTTTGGCTCATCTCACATCACCCTTCTGCTCACATCTCAGTCATACATCCCTGCTCCAAAAAAAAATAAAAAATAAAAATAAAAATAAGAAAATAAAAAAAATATTCTGCACACTCTTTCTCCACTTACCCAGCTCCTCACAAACCTTCTCCCCACCCCTCATAGCACCCTCGCTCTTCCCCATGACACTCCCCCATTCTCCCTCCAACATGCACCCGCCTTCATTCTACCCTTCCCATGCACACATTGTTCCTCTTGCCCACACCTACGCACTCCAGCTTCATGCCTGTTGAACCTCCCCCCCAGCTCCCTCTGTTTTTGCTCTCATTCTCCTGCCAACCACCCTGCTCCACACTGACGCCTCCTTCCTCCTTGTTACTTCGTCTAGTACTTCACGCCACTCCATCTCCCCATCTCCTTCCCTTTCTCTCTCCCCTTCTACGCATCCTCCCACCCACCATTCTACACATCCCCCACCCACCGTCGTCACTGCCACTTCTCTCCATGCGCTTCCACTTCTCCTCCTTGCATGCTTCCACCTGCTCCTTCACCATTGGATTCGTTCCCCCATCTGTACGTTCACCCTCTGCGCATCCTCCCACATACCTCCACTTCCACACACCACCTCCTCCCTGGCGCCATCGCCATCCTCCTTCCTCTCCCTCATCCTCATCGTCCTTCCTCTCCCTCGCCCTGCCGCTCATCAACACATCGTCACACACCGTCGCTCCTTCCACAACCACGACCTACAACAACTAGAAAAATAAAAAATATGTTATAACATAAGAAAAAATATATAATATAATATTGTAATTAATATATTTATAATAATATATTTTAAAAAAAATATTATATTTATTATAATATAAATAATATTATAATATTTATTTATAAACAAAAAAAAACTATTTACAAAAATATTATATAGTTTATGAAAAATTAAAAAGATAATAATAATATAAATTAATTAATATATTATTATTCAAATTTCACCTTAAAAGGCCAAAATAGCGTTTTACAAACACCCATGGCATCTTATATTAAGAGTGACGAATTCATAAATCTCCTTGAGAAAATCCTTAAGGATATGGACGAAATAAAGAAATCTATTAACGAAACATTTAAAGAAAATGAATATGGATGTGAAAATCATGTAGAAAAAGCCACCCAAGTTGATGAAACAAAGGATGATCTAGACCAAGGTTGTGATAAGAGACAATCCGATGTTGCTAACAATAAATATGATCAATGTTGCGATGAAAATGTCACAATCACAAACACAAAAAGGACAGATATCATCACAAAGATGGCTATAAAGAACATCAAGGGAAGCAACTATAATATCTATTAGACACAAGATAAGAACGGTGTTCTTATAAGCATTATAAGCACAAGGAGCCCATTCAAGGGAACTGACACAAAATGTGTTGGGGATAACAACACGAAAATAATGATGGTTGTAATAAAAATCGCACCTCTCAAGTCATCAATGCAACATAGAGCCAGAATAAAAGATGACATTAGTAAATACTTGAGCTTTGAGGACAAATCTCCCTTAAAGGGAGTGGCAATGTAACAAATATAAAATTAAATATTAATTAGATTAGTAATTATTATACGAAAGGGTGTAACCTTTCAATCCTATACGCTCAAAGCCTATAAAGGAAAGGATCCTTTGTAATTATCGGATTCGACTAACGGACAACTAGATTCGGTTGCTCCATAGTTTTGGCCGTTAAATTTATTGACCCTAAAATTTCCTTCTTCTGCCATTTCTCCCACCCAAACTAGGAACCCTTCTTTCCTACGATTTTACCAACCAAATTGACCTTTTGGCTCCGATACCATTTGTTAGAAAAATAGGATTGCAGAACAATAACAATAAACAATAAACAAGATGCAAATATTAAAATACATTACAAGAGAGACACATATATAATGTGGTTCACCCAAGATGGGATACGTCCACATAAAAATTTCCAACCCCTTATTATTATACCATCGAACAAAATGAAGGGATACAACCTGCAGCAGCCGTTCTACACTTCCTCTTCACTCTCTCACAATATCTCTCACACAATCATAGAGATTGTTTTACAGTGCTACAATACAATACACAGTCATACTACAATGATTTCCTTTTATAGGGGAATTACCATGGGAAAATACCGCAGGTCACCCAATACCATGGCTCTGTAAACTATTGGAAAACTAACATCCCAAAAAATCTTTCGGAGGCTTCACCCCTGAACCCCCGTCAAGTCCTACTGGCCCCCACACCCTTCTGCTGGGATGAGTGTATAGTAAAACTGCGGTACAAACATGAATGAACAATAACATCTCTGAATCTGGAAGATCAATGTCCACAACCAACTTGATCCAAACATAAATTCAAATGGTTTTTTAGGAAACTCAAAATTCAAGAAGGGTTTTGATCAAAACTAAAATTCAGAAAGGGTTTTGAACCAATAGTTCAAATAGCATTTTTATCTAGGTTAAAAATTGAAAGTGCATCTTGGGCCAACAATTTAAACATGGATTGTAGTAAAAATTCAAACCAAGATATGAACAACACAAAATTCTAGCAATAATTTCAGCCAAAATTCAAATGGGTTAAAAGAAAAAATCGAAACACACTTTTGATGTAATAGGGCTAGAGGTCATCAATATACACACCTGAATTGCATCAACTTTAAGAAGTATAGATATTATCCCCTCAGGGATCTTTAGGTGTTCATTATAACTAGTAAATGCAATCAATGTTAAAGATGAAAGAGGGTAAACATCTTACCTTTAGTTGCAGCTATTGAAGATTCAACTATTGCAATCATGGAATTTAAAATGGAAGATGTGCTCTTCATCTTTTCTTCAGAAAAGTATTCATTAGAATCCCGCCCTAAATTGACAACAACCTTTGCAGAGATATTATTTCCCATTTATTACCCCAATTCCTTTCCCTACATTGCTAATTTTTAGTTCACCCAAATCTTTTCTTTCCATTCTTCATTTTTATTTCACCCAAATCTATTTTGTCCATGTGAATTTATATTTTTAATATTAATATATTATATAATTTTTAACTATAATATATTTCTATATGAAAAGCATGTTATATTAATTATTATATATTAAAAACATATTAAATTAAGAAAAAACGTGCAAAGCGATTATTATAAAAATATATATTTATTTTTTCAATTTAAAAATGGGAAGAGGAAATTAAAATGGGAGGGATGATTATTATTTTTATTAAAATAGGAGACAATGGTATTATTTTAACCAGGGGAACCAAGGGGGGGATTTTTAATTTTCTAAGAATATGTGTGATGACGAAACTCATGGGAAGGTGTCACTGACGATTTATTGGAGGTCTGATGCCCACATCCCTCAATCCAACCGGAAGGAGGGGACATGAATTGATTCAAGCTCTCCATATTTTTCCCAATAACCATATTACAAATTTCATAAAAATAAAAACTTGTGTAGGAGTAACATTAAATTACACAGTGGAAATCAATATATACACACACATCTAGCACACATATAATCTTAATCATTGCAAGCATATAAATAAATATAATCTTAATCATTGCAGGCATAATCTTAATCATTGCAGGTAGGTTGAATGAAACACCTACATGATTTTCTCTCTCAACCCACAACCCCTTCTACTCACCCTACTTATCCAAAAATCATACACAGATCTCCCTCAACCATCACAAACTTTGCACTCCTTCCAACTTCCCCACATGGCACAAGGAATTCCCCTTCATTGATCCACAGTTCCCTTAGGGAATCCAACCCTTATAATGCTTATTAATGTGTGCAGTGAGAGACAAATCTATTGTATGCTATTAGAGAACCTCCTATAGTGTTAACTATGGCTTCTTAAGAATTCGTAGGTGGCATAACTCAAGGGGTAAAAGTTCCTCTTTTTCCCACCCTATCTACTCACTTACAACCATCAATATTCCCTTCCCAAAATTCATGTCTGTCTCTAAATTCGAATTCATGGGTTCCACACAGTTTGTTAATGGTCATGAACAATAGTAGGGAACTCTACATAGTGTAGGAACATGCATGAGAGAATGGTCCAAAAGGGGATTGAATCCAAGGGATATGACATGATGGTGAAAATAATGTTAGATTTTTATCATTTAATCAATATGATCTAGGATCTTATCTAAGAGAATAACATGCACAACAATAATCATAAGAGACAAGAGACACAAATATTTTTCCTCAGGGAAATCATAAAGGAGAAAACCCCACAACTTCCTGAAATATAGAATGAGAACCAAAAGCAAAAGTAAAACCCAAATATACAAAGATGATATCCGTCCGCTTTTCTCTCTCTCTCCCTCTTGTGTGAGCTACTTCTCTCTTACTCATGCACTATTGTTGAGTGAGTGTGTGTGCCAAATAGAGAGTCTCACTTTCTATTTATACTTATTTTCCACTTGACTTTTACTCTTACAGGGTTGACCTCACTAGGAGAGTCTAATAACCCTAATACCCCTCAACTGTTGGGACTATTGCCCCAACTTACAACGAAGGGTTAACGTCAACTCAATTGTGGGGACTATTGCCCTGACTTACAATGGAGGGTTAACCTCAATGAATTTACATGAATTTATTATATTAATGACTCTCCTGATCAGAGGAATAAACATCTTCATTGGGGTATAATGAAATACAATAAGAAATATACAAGTGAATACATTCCGAAGTTAAAAATACATTAACACTCCCTCTTAACTAGGAAGGTATTCTATCGAAACAGTTCATCAGCACAATTCTTCATTATTGGATCATCATCAAAGTTGTATCGTCATCAAAGTTGGATCATCATCAAAGATGGATCATCATCATCATCACTACTCCCACTATCTTTAGAAAATGGTGCTATCTCTCAATTCTACTTGTCATAGGAATTTCTACAGAGCTAGCCCTTTTTCATGTTGGATGTAGGTCTCAGAACTTATATCCGACCATGGGAGGCCCATATTTCCACCATGTTGGAAAGGCCCAGCACTTACATCTTACAATGGGAGGCACAGCCTTCCACCATGTCAGAAAGGCCCAACACTTACATCTAACCATGGGAGGCCCAGGCCACCACCATGTTAGAAAGGCCCAACACTTACATCCACCAGCATGATAGGACACACCATATACCATCCACAAAAAGGATCTGCACTTACATCCACCAACAAGGTAGGACACACCATCTACCATCCAGGGAAAGGCTATGCACTTATATCTAACGACATGGTAGGACACACCATCTACCATCCATGCAAAGTCTCTGCACTTACATCCACTGGCATGGTAGGACACACCATCTACCATCTGGGGAAAGGATTTGCACTTACATCCACTAGCATGGTAGGACACACCATCTACCTCCCGGGGAAAGGATCTATACTTACATCCATCGGCATGGTAGCACACACCATCTAACATCCTAGGAAAGGATCTGCACTTACATCCACTGGCATGGTAAGACACACCATATACCATCTAGGGAAAGTCTCTTTAATTACATCCATCGGCATAGTAGGACACACCATCTACCATCTGAGGAAAGGGTCTGTGCTTACATCTGACCATGAGAGGCCCTTCCTACCACCATGTCATAAAGGCTCTCGGACTTATCACTTCCCCTTGGAAGGAACCTCAATATGAAGAACACTAGGCTTCTCTCTGAAGTACTTAAAATTCACTCTGGCCATTTCTAGGTTAGAATCACATTAGGGGTGATTACATCCAAGGATAAACTACGAGGGTCACCAAGACTGATTACATCCAAGGACAACCTACAGGATTGTTTATCCCTGAGCAACCTATGATATTTTCTAGGATTTTATGCTCAGACAACCTATCTCATCAGCTATTCTAGAACTCCCTCTTTTGAGAGATCTCGATATGGATCACAAATTGGAACTTCACAGCTCCTCTCTCACTTGTACTTAGCGCCATGCAGGACTCCATATTGCCAAACTAGTAACCCATACTGGATCTTAAACTAAATAAACAACCTAGGTTTCTCTTCTTCTCATTGGAACTACCAATCCGAATCAACATAACCATGCAGGTTAGTCTTTTGATTCGTATCATACTTGAACCCACACTCAACTGTACCCTTCAGGTACTTCACTGCATGCTTTGCAATCATGAGGAACTGGCTCAGGTTGTTCAAGGCAAAGAAAATATCTGGTCTCGTTTTCATCAGGTACATCAATGACCCAATCATCTCATGATACACTTTGGAATCAACCAACTCAGATGAAGCATCACTTAATAGCTTCAGGTTCAATACCATAGGTGTGGACATGGCCTTGCATTCAATCATCCCAAATCTCTTCAAGATATCCACTGCATACTTCCCTTGTCCAAGGGGGATTCCATCCACACTTAGCCACACCTCCAAGCCTAGAAAGTAGTGCATCATACCCAATTCCTTCATCTTGAACTTGAAATCAAGTATCCTTCCTGCAACTTTAATGAGTTCCTCTTTCCTTGTCAAGAAAAATTCATCGACATATAATAAGAGCATCACTGGTCTTCTACCTTCAACCTTGAAGCAAAGGTTGGAATCTACTTTACTCTCAGTAAAGCCTAGATCCATCAGTAATCTGTCCATCCCATCGTACCATATTGAACCTCTGGATCTTCTGTAGTCACTCCCTATGAAGCAGAGCATCATTCTCCCTCTTCCTTTTGTACTCTATGTATTGAAACATTTTGTACTGGAGTGCCAAGTGGCTTCCTCTGTTACTAATATTTCCTTGTATCCCACTATGTTTTCATCTACTGCATGTTGGATATTGTATATCCATATGGAAGACACTACAAAATTCCCTCTAGTTCTCGATACCGCATCCTAGACATCATTCTTCTTGAATTGGTCCTCTCCTCCCCTTTGGCTACTTCTTCATAGCTGGAAGGTTATGCATCAATGATGTCACTCAACAGTGTCAAATAACTACATTGTGTATGAGGCCTCTTGCTTTCCTTGGATTATTCTTCATCTACCGTTCTCTTTATATTCTTCTAAATCTTTTTCTTTCGATATGGAAGCTTTTGGTTCATCTTCTTGAACTGTCGTCACTTATTCTTCGAAACAAGTCTCATCCTTGTTTTCTTGTAGGTGATTGTACGCGATCTTTCCTACAAGTCAAATGCATTACTTGTATGGTTAGAAACATTTTATAAGGCATATTCATAATGGAAAATTCTTATGCATAAAGATATAATCATGCAACCATTTTAGCCAATACAACATTCATCCATATCTGGTATACACAGAAACTTTCTAGATTCCTTCTATCTCTACCATAACATTATTGAGATTGTGCAATAATCCCAATATTTCAGCAAAGAGTTTTCATCCTAGATAAGTAGCAATGGAGTGTTGTATAGCACCATGGGATACTTTCCCATCACATGCATATTAGTAGTATACTGTCATTAATGCAACCATTCAATCATGCATAATAACTAAAAAATGTCATATAAAAAACTAGATAGATAGCACAATACAATTCAATTACTTATCTTTATTTTTTTCATGGGTAGACTCCTTCTTGAGCCTTGAGCTTCATCATCTTCTTCATTCATAACATCATCATTTCTTATCCAAATGCTAATATGGAAAAGAGGTTCTTCAAGAATTGAGTCCTTCATATTCCTTATCGCTTGAGGGATCTTTGTAAGAGCTTGATCTTCAGTTTCTTCCATATACTCTTCTCTTATTATGAGTCGAGCTTATTCTTGTGTGCATTCTTCCCAGAGTCTGCTAAAGGTAATCACTTACTTCTGGAACACATTCCTCGAATGAATGAACCCATGATATTAGGAGGCCATTCAAGGTGGTTATAACAATATCTTATTATTATTCGATTGATTCATCATAGCATCGAACACTTCCTTTTGGTGTCTTCAAGGAAAAAACATGAGGGATGAGATGATCTTTAATAGAATATGCAATGATTCTCTTAGCTCTAGCCTTAGCCTCATCTCCCTCTAGCTCTTAGAAATTCCTTACTAATTTAAGTCAATTTATTCAAGGATCATGGACTTCCTATACTTCCATACTTGGAAGTTTCCAGCTTCACCAATCTTGTCATCAAGCTGGTGTGATTGGTCATTTTGAAATGAGAACCTCAAATGTAAATAGAAAAAATTTAGATCTTACTGATTTAAGGTGTTCGTCTTAGTTTTCGAGCTAGTTTATCTACGGTTTGTCAAAGAAACCCTAATTTTAAAAACTTGGAATTTCAAACTTTTGATTGGACAGAAATATGGTCTCTTCAAGGTGAGTTATCCAATGTACTCCTTTTCTGAAAACAGTGGAGAGAAGCTCCCCGACCAGGTAGCCCTAGTTTTCCAATTTCTTCTGTAGAAATTCCTGATATTGTTTCTATGGTATATCTGAAATTACTGCTCCTCTGTGTCTGAAACTTATTCCTAATTTAGCCTTGTCTATCCTATTTCTAACACCAAATATTAGTGTAGAATTGGTTTCACCAATTGGGACTTATGCATGTTTTCCCAAGGTGACTTATTTTAGGACTGTTCAAAATAGCTAACTTGTACAGACTGCCACATGTCAGTGTTTCACCTTCGGGGTATGAAACTTCTACCACTGAAAGTAAATTTTGTTCCCTATCTGGAACAGTTTGATAAATTTCATTCGGACCATCATATCCTGAGATATAGCAATTTTCCCCAGGCCACCTATTTAAGGTTGAATCCTAGGAGAGGATGGAACCCTGAATTGGAGGAATCATATCTCCTATAATATAGCGAATCGTAGGATTCAAATTTTAAAAAATTTTCATCAAGAATTTATATTCTTCCTGTAAACGTTTCAGCTCCCGAGCCTTCTCCAATATTGATATATAGCGAATACACCAAAATGACTAGTTTTAGTCTTTTAAGGTTTTTCAAATTAGGGTTTAACTTTCCTGAGATTCTACCCAACCAAAAAAATTGATATTGGTCTCTAAATTTTGATTTTGAGGAGGAGAGAAATACTATGCTGGGCTCACTAAAAAAATCCTCTTCTGTGAAAAGCCCTAATTTCCCGTAGTAGTGACAGGTTAAAAACTGAAAATGACTGGAATCAAATTTTGCTTCAACAGAAAGATGTTCCCTTCAATGGAGAGTTATCCTAGCCTCATTTCGCTGATGATCCATGGAGAGATACCCAAAAATTAAGAAGCCATAGATTCTGCAACTGCAAAGTGTCTTCTTCTCGGGTTAGCTCTAATACCATGTAGGGTTTTTTATCATTTAATCAATATGATCTAGGATCTTATTTGAGAGAATAACATGCATAGCAATAATCACAAGAGACACAAATATTTTTCCTCGGGGAAACCATAAAGGATAAAACCGCGCAACTTCCTTAGAGATAGAATGAGCACCAAATGCAAAAGTAAAACCCAAAGATACAAAGATGATATTTGACAATTGTTCTTTCTCTCTCTTGTGTGAGCTACTTATCTCTCACTCATGCACTACTACTGAGTGAGTGTGTGTGCCAAATAGAGATTCTCACTCTCTATTTATACTTTTTTCCACTTGACTTTTACTCTTACAGGGCCAACCTCACTAGGAGAGTCTAATAACCCAAATACCCCTCAACTGTGGGGACTATTTCCTTGACTTACAATGGAGGGTTAACCTCAACTCAATTGTGGGGACTATTTCCCTGACTTACAACTGGGGTTAACCTCAATGACTTTACATGAATTTATTATAACAATGACTCTCCCGATCGGAGGAACAAACATCTCCGTCGGGGTAAAATGAAATACAATAAGAAATACAAAAGTTAATAAATTCCAAAGTTACAAATACAACTGACATATCTTTTGGCCATAGAAGAAAAGGACCACTGAAAGCTGACATAACTACCACCACCCCCATGTGTTAATAACTACATGAAGTTAATTTCCCCACCAACCTCCCACATGCATTCAATTATTGGGTTTAATAGTAAAAAATGAACTAATTGGCTAATTTAAATCACATGGCATATTTTGGTTCAGTTCTAAGGTCGACACTTCACAATATAGGATTTATATTCCCCGTAATCCCCTCTTCCTCTTCCCATCCCACCTGGTGAAATCATAGCCCTTCTAGTGCTCTTTGCACAACCATATTAGACTATTTTATTAATTTCCAACATAATATTTACATATATTTTGAATTGGAATGATAAGACAATCCTATGGTCCAAATAAAATATATAAATCATACTTTCCTAGCATTCACTGTTTGGGACATGGCCTTAAGCTTCGCACTAGGAATTCATACTAGCATAATATAATTACATAATTTACATAATTTTGGTTAAATACATTCCAAGAAAAAATTTGGGTATTATAATTCCACCCTCTTGGAATAACACCATCCTCGGTGTTTTCTATAAATCAGAAAAAAATGTGTATGCCTCCTGCATGGCATCCTCCAAATCCCATGTAGCCTCATTGGGATCAAACTATTTCCACTGCACCTTTACCTATCTGATATCTTGGTTCTGTGGAAATGTTACCTTCCTATATACCATGCATAGTGTCTTGTTTTGGAACTCTCCCTTGGGTTCCATTTGAATCACATCCCAATCAATCACATGGTTAGGATCATGTACATATTTCATAAGAAAGGAAACATGAAAAACATTATGAACTCTAGTGTTAGAAAGAAATGAAATTCTATATGCAAATGGCCCTATTGTTTCAAGAACTTCAAATGGCCCACAATATCTTGGTGAAATCTTGGCACAACTTCTAGATTCAAGGAAATATTCCTTGGTCTCACTCTAAGTTAAACATGATCTCCAACACTAAATTATCCATGCATTCTATTCTTTTCGACACATCTTTTTTATCAATTTTATGATGCCTTTAAATTATACCTAATTTTTGAGACCTCATGTTCCATTTCCTTAAGCAATTCTTGCACAAGAACAATTATGTTTACTGGATTATCCCATATCACTTGTGTCCTACACTTTCTTCCATATAAAGCTTCAAATGGATTCATTCCCAATGAAGCATGCTTCCCATTGTTATATGCAAATTCTACCAAGTGTAAATAATCTTCCCAGTTTGATGGTTTGTCAATCACATACATGCAAATAATGTCCTCAAGAACCTAGTTTAAGGCATCCCTAATCAACCAACATGAGGTACACAACAATGCTAGATAATTTGGAAGAAAACGAACAATATGTGAATGAACCAGTAACAAATGTATTAGGAATAGATGACATGCAGAGATAAGATAACTGAGGAATGGTCGAATTTGGCTAAAACTCCCTTCGAACAAGAGTGTAAGGAAGATGAAGACTCATAGTAATCATAGACTCACAATGCATACTGGGAGAAATATGTGACACAATAGGCATGAACAGAGGCCCCATTAGGAACTATAAGCATAACTAGCCGATCGATAAAACATAGAATAACGAATACAACTCCTAAGGTCATACTAGTAACCCAACCAATGTATGAATGTATTGTGCTCTTTTCGAAGATGACATGACACCTGCCAAAAGAAAGTGATATCATTTTTTATATTTGACAATAAAAAATAGAATAAAATGTGTTATAGTACACTAAGGAGGAAATGAGTATCGCAGGAAAGAAAACTAGTTCCAAGCAGTGGAACATATCTATGATCAACGCAAGGAAGCATATGCAAAATAAGGGCACTCAGGGGGATGTCTCCTTGGGGTAAAGGAAAATTAAGCTATAAAACATATATGGGAGGGTATTCTTGGCTAGGATTGAGGAAAGATGGAGTTATATGGCTGATTAACTGAAGTAGGGAGTTGACATAAAGCTCAATACAACAAGCGAGCGTATGCAAATGTAGTTACAACTTGATATAAGCGGGAGTCCCAATAAGATATGGCTAGCATAAACTTCAAGAAATAACATGAAGGTATTTAATAGAAGACATGGCAGGACTACAAGGGACTCCCAAACCTAAGGGAGGATGCTCACCATAGGAACCAAATGGAAAAATGGGATCTAAAAAGGGTACCCATGATAAGGAAAGATATACCACTTACGTAATGCCACTTCCAGTAGTAGAATGAAGGTTTTGTGTCATCACAAAGCGGTTTCATACCTATGGTTAAGGTGATATGGTCATAGGATAATGGAACATGCATGCAGAAAAAAGATCTTGTCTTATCTGCTATTTTAGTAATATACCTCCCATAGGCATGAATGGGTCAAAGTATCGATGAAAGTGTACCAAAAGAGGTTCCTACACAAAAAATTAGTCCAAATAGATGAAAATGGTTAATAAGAAGTCCAAACTATAAGGCCAAGTGGGTAAAAATTATTATTTTTTGGTAAATAGTAAAAAATGACATTTTTACCATACCATTTGTTTTTTACCCAAAATAGTGCATTTGGAGCAACTTAGACTTTGAAAATTGAAACGTTGATTATGGGAGCTACGAGCCACGGAATCCAGAGTCATCAAGACCAAGCAATTCATAATCACATTCCTCATCTATTCCATGCATTAATTTTTAGTTTTAGTGGTGGATTTTTATGCATGAGGCAACAAAACTTAAGGATATCGGACCACGTGGGTCATATTTCATCGAGTTGCATATAGGGATTGATGTACACAGTAAAAGAACATCTTGCACGCATATATATGATACTATTATAAAGAAAAGTTGCATACAGGGTCGGGTATGTCCAATTTTATGGTGAAATATCACAAAATTTTGGTTTTTAATAGCAAGATGGTTTTGGAATGGAGAAAACATGGCAATGAATATGTTCATAGGGTAGTTCTCGGTGATATAAATGCTCAAAAAGCCTTAATAAGGTGTGTGTTGTGCAATTTTTGGAACCTTGGGGGTTTGAGGGCCCAACCAAGACTCCTCCATATGTTTGTGGATTACTGGGATCCAGACACATTGGCATTTATATTGGATGATATGCAATTGATACTAGAAGTAGAGGGAATATACTTCATCGTAGGACTATCCCATATAGGTGCGGTAGTGAACCTACGATTTGGTGTAGTGGGCGGAGGACTCACTATTGAGGAATACATAGCTGTGTATTGAATTCCTAACATAGAAAAGATTGGAAGTCAAGTTCTAGTGAATGATATCAAGACTCTAGTCTCAAGGTGATAGTTTTGGTATTGCCCAGAATAACAGGTTTGGCATCACTTCATCGGGATTCATGGTTTCTCATGTTCTACTTAGTAGAGTGCATGATACTTATGGTATATGACTAGAGCACAACATTCCTGAGCAATATGAAGCAACAAGTAACTAAGTACAATATAGGTAGGATAAATAAATTTAGGTAAGACAACATTCTAAGCACTTTCTTCTTTGAGAGGGTACTGAGCCTCATCCCTGGAGTTAAGGTCCCTCCTTATAGTCTACGGGATCCATCCTATACTCGTTGGGTAGAGGTTATGCGGATGATAGGGGGAGTAAGGGAACCTTATCCTTTACAATTCAACCTATTCTAGCAGTGGTGACGAAAGGTCATAGCCATAGATGACTACCCCTATGCAGGGATAGACTTCTGTAGAGATCCTGACATGCCCCTACTACCAGGGTCCACATATGGTGATATAGGTAATATCCCATGTGTATGGTTTTTTGAATTATTAATTTTTTTGTATTTTTTATGAATATAGGACTCTAAAACATGTTTTTGGTGGAGACAAGTACTAACATTAGGTATTTTCACAGACATGGGTCTGCGATTACAGGATGGTTTCCCTTGAAATCAATGGAGGGGATGACGTGACAAGATGATCGATGCATATGCAAAGAAGATGCTCCAAAACATACATGGCAACATCGCCTGACTAAATCACAGGATAGACATGGTGCAAGTTGAGGAATTTCACGCGGCTATGTAGTGACATGTAGTAGGGGTGCCATGTCCATGGGTTTTGTATTTCAAGAGGTTAGACAATGCAATCATATGTTATCATGATCATCACCCAATCCCATAGGCATAGATTCCTATGTAGACATTTTGTATCGGTCGTGTGTATTTTGGAAGCTTAAAGCCCCATTTTTGTACTTATGACATTTTGTACTTTGACACCATTTTTGGACTCTATTCAGAAATAAAAACTAATAGTGATCAGTTTGGTATATTTACAAATGTTTTTAAATCTGAATGTGATTTAAATGTTTTATATTTTTTTATGGATGTGAAAAGCTCCAATCTAACACGTAATTTTCATATGAATCGGAAACATGATTATAAATTCTAGGTATATGAATGTATGTAATAAAATAAAAATTTTGCTCCAATAATCATACCCTAAAGAACCTTCTCAATAACGTAGGATCCCTAACACGATAAAATCCAATTAACTGTGACACCACTAACTAGGAGTCGAGGAAAACTTCAAGAGATCAAACACCCTTAGAAATGGCATCACACAATAATTTGATCATAGCAATATACTCAGCAAGATTATTAGATGATGGTTGGAGGAAAACACCTCTTAAAGACACCAACTAACCCTCAGGTCCATAGATAACCAAGGAAGTTAAAGCTAGGTCCTAAGTGTGGTGGATAGAACCATCAATGAATCCTAAATAGATCGAATATCGCATCGACTTCTTCCACAACAGAGGAATCATGTCAACAAACTGATAACACTACCATAATAAAAAACAAACTATACAAGTTGTAGAGTAATATATACAAGATGTCATCTTTGTCTAAATGTTAAGCATAAATTTATTAAGATATAGCCCATTTCTGTGCTTGTCCAAGGAAATCCCTTCATAATCCTCTAGCTCATAGGATCCTTTCTCTAGGGAACGCTTTACCACATAAGGCCCATGCCACATAGGGTTTAACTTACCCGCCCCAAGAGGTTCACTGGATTGATCATATAAAAGGACCAAGTCACCTTCACTAAAATTATGGGGAGGGAAAAAATTAGCATACTAAGCTTTAAGGCGATGCTTATTCACTTCTAGATCCACTATGGCATCTCGGTGCTACTAATACAAGTGCTCTAAGTGGACCAAACATTCTTCTAACTACAAAGTATAAGGTAGAAACTCTATGTCTAGTTTTAATGAAGCAATCTCGCACTCAACAAGTAATATCGACTCCACCCTGTGTAATAGTTGAAAAGGAGAGAATCTGGTGGCAGTCTTAACTATGGTTCTATGAGCCCACAAACAACGGTAAAGCATGATATGCCAATTAGTTTTGATTTGCACAATGGTTCTTTGTAAAATGGCCTTAGGGTACTTATTAACTGCTTCAAACTAGCCATTCACTTGAGGGTAATAAGAAGAAGAGTTCTCTTTCTTATACCATAGTTTTGAAGCTAATTCCACCATCATTTTATTGTGAAATTTCATTCCATGGTCGCTAACAAGCTCATTTGGGATACCGAACCATTGTCATAATATGGTTGAACATGAAGTGAGCGTCTATCTCACCTTCATATTTAATTGTAGGCACAACTTCTTCCCATTTGGTGAAGTATTCTATGGCCACTATAATATGATTATGCCCCCCAGCTGATGTTCAGCCACAATCCATAAATTCCAACCCCCACTTAGTGAAGGTACTGATGATGATAATAGATATAACGGGGCGGGATGCGAACGCATATTTCATGCAAATACCTGGAAAGGGTGGCATCGATTAATTGTATTAACACAATATTTGAAGTTTGGCGGCCAATAGTAACCCACTGTAAGGATTTTTTAGGCTGTAGCAATCCTAGATAAATTACCACCACACCCCCCACCATGGGAATCATTTATCAAGGTCTCAGCCTCATCGTGATCCAAACAATGATGCAAAATGGAATCCACCCAATGATGATACAATGTGTCACCGATAATAAAGTATTTTTTATAGATATGACGTAGGAGTCATCATTCATCCCTCAAGAGGTGAGAGGGAACCTTCAAAGTATGCATATAGATGATAACATCACCATACCAAGGTTCAACAGTCAAAATCAAGAAAATATGCTCATCCTCAAACAAATCCTCAGGAATCATATCTTCCTCTAGACTAGGGATGTCAGATATAAGCTTCGCAAATATTAACTACTTATTCAATTTTTTTGAAACAAATTCGAGGTCAAATTCTTATAAAATGAAAATACATTTATTATACTTCCTCCCAATCAATCATTTGGTCAAGTCAAACTAAAATGGATTGATGTGAGCTACAATGGTAGTCTGATGAAGCAATATATAGTGTCTCAACCACTATAATGTATAAACAATTTCTATGGCCAAATTATCAGTGTGACTATATATAAGTTCAACACCAATGAGATTACAACTAAGATAATAGATAATGTGCTCTTGGAGCTCACCATCTGCTTGGAATAGAACCATACCAATCATCTCTTGATACATGACCAGATATAAAAATAAATAATGGCTATAGTCAGGTGGAATAAGAATGGGGGTCAATGCCAAGGATTTATTAAGGGCATTGAAGGACTCTTGGGCTCACTCATCCCATATGAACAGACCACCCTTCTTCAATAAACACATAAATTGACATAATTAACAACAAATAAAAGTAATAAATTTCCCATCCCTTGGAGACTTTGAATATGTCGAAGTGTGCATGGGGCAGACAACTAGAGTATTACCTCAAGATTTAGCAAATAGACCATAATCCCCTCCTTCGATATAATGAATCCCAACAAATGACAAACTTTCACACAAAAGATGCACTTTTGAGGGTTTAACCAAATTTTGTAGTGGCGACATCTTTCAAAATCCAGGCACAAATGATCCGGGTGATCCACCCTCAAATGAGAGTGAGTAGATAAATCATCCAAATAAACTTATATAATACGCTTGAGGTCATGGAAAGAAAAATTTGTATCCCACTGAAAAGTGGATCCGACATTTTTAAAGGTCGAAAGGAATTTTTTGGTATGCAAAAGTACCCCAAGGAAAAATAAACGTAGTCTTAAGTTGATCCTTAGGTTTAATTTGTACTTGGTTGTACCCTGAAAATATGTCCATTAGTGAAAAAACTTCGCTACCTGCATACTTATCCAAAACATTATCAATGAATGGTATGGTTAAATTATCTTTTACGAAGGCCCTATTCAGGTCTTTAAAATTTGTGCACACATAGATGGTTCCTTGCTTCTTATCTACCGGAACATGACTGGACCAATTCGGTTAAGAGAATCGGATAGATGAAACTAGATTTGAGAAGCTTCTCTATCTCAGCCTTAATGGTAGGCACTTTGAGAGGTTTCATTACACATAGGTATTTTCGAATAGGTTTATCATTTCGATATGTTTTGATCTCATGTTCAACAATGTGAGGGTCAATTCTTGGAATTTCTTCATACGACCAAGGAAAGACGTCACAAAATTCTTGAAAAAACTTGGTCTATCTCTTAATTTCATTAGGCAAGGAGTCTACATCAATGTACACATTCTAGATTTTACCAGGAATCTAAGATATTTTGATTGTAATCATAGGAGATAAGTTTTCCATATTCCCGTCGGCATATACACCATGAGTACATGATAATACCACATGGTGACAAACAGTCTCACTTAAGGTCATCCTAAATTCACCATGCACGACTCATTCAAGCTCCGGGAGAAAGTAAAATCGATGATGTAACTCCTCCCAAGGTTGTTCTGGAACATTCATGACTTCTAGAATCACTTCATATGAAGGAAAATACTATCAAGGAAATCATGAGAGCATGGTGACTCAACCCCCTAAGCAATAAATGCAAGGAGATCCTCCTCCTCCATCCATGAAGAGGAAGGACAAGGGCCTATAGCAATATCAAGTGCAGCTTGATACATGACCTCTTCTATAGAAAACAAAAATATCATCCTAGTAGGTCTATAATATTCATCTGAAGTGCTCGAAGAAGGAAGATTCCATGGGTCATCCAAATACATAGTACGAAATGGGAGCAAACTCACATGTGACAAATCACTACCAGAGGTAGATCCAATAGCTAGGGTTGGTGGCAAAATATTAAAATTTTCCATTAACAAAGGATACATTTCAACACCGACATTCTCAGTTTTCGGATTAGAATTATCAATAGTCGAGGTATTCAATCTTGACAATGCAGAGGAATCGGAATTATCAATAGACATATGGTCGATCATCACAATATGGTCCTCAAAAGGGGAGAATACTACTCAAAATACAGATGATACGATCACTTTCATAGCATAAATCTAGTTTTGACCCAGTAAAATATTGTAGTCAAGGGGCGCATCAACCACTTCAACCTCGACCGAAAAAGTCTTCCCTCCCAACTAGACCTGAAGAGAAAGAATAATTCCATGTGACTGAAATGATCATCCATTAAATGCAGTCAACATCATCATTGATTTTGACAACGTGGGTGAGCTAAATCCTTTCGAACAAACTAGATACATCATGGACGTCGCAGTTCCTTCATCAATAATTGTACGTTTAATGTTGTTTTTGAGACACTCCACATTTACTAGAAATGCAACATGGTAAGGAAAGTGAGGATGGACCTTTCTGGTTTCAAATATGACTATGGTTGGGGAATTAGGATCAATTAATCTGAGAGAAGACAATAAGGCTCTCTGCTGTGAAGGACAATTTTGAAGAACTTCCATAGATGACATCACACAAGGAGTATGTACCGAATCCTTAACCATAGAGTAATGATGGGCGTATCGAGAATTAGTATTTTGTCCTAAATGCTTGAGGACTCCCTTAGGTATGTGAGGTATCACTTCGGGATTATCAATTTGCAACATAATTTCAAGAGGTCTAGGCTCTTTCCCTAGGTTGGGTTGTGACGAACCATAATATTTAGAGGGAGTCACAACGTTAGAAGCACACATCATGTTGATGCGACCATGGCCACCTTCAACCACCAATGGATTTTGATACCCACCAAAACTACTTCCATTGTCAATGTTCCTCAAATCCATGTTTTTAGAGTGAGGAAAAGGGTCAGTCAACATATTTGGGCTATGTGTAATGTACTTCGAGGCATCCTCAATACAAGGGCACAAGTATGTCATGATATGGTCTCCCCCATAAATTTTGCAAGGGAATTTAATCTTCCACTTAGGATTCTTGTCTCCCCCAACATTATTTGTATTCTTGTCATCATTCGGATTCTCCTTCTTATTCCCATGTTGTTTATTATTTCATCCCTTCTTCTTTTTATTTTGGGATGCTAGTTACCCTTCTGATCTGGTAACTACACTAAAGTGTACATCAACCGACTGGGTAGGGGTGGACAAGGCCATAACCTGTCTATTCACAAACTAATTAATAGAAAAATCTCACAATTGATGTGTAACCTTGTCTATGACCTTGGTACTTGCGAAGCCAACTATACCATCAGGATGTGGCCCATATTGAACTTAGGATCAAATTTCGACTGTGGTGCATTAGGGATAGTTGCATATAAAATCCCAGACTAAGAATATATCAAATCTAACTACTAAGCCCTAAATTTAGCATGTTCCTCATTACACACTCTGGATTTCTAAACATCCTTTGCGATATAAGGAAATAAATATTTGAGGAACCATTCCAATAAAAACTCAAGTGGAATGTTGGCCTCAATCAACCTCTTTCATTGATGCCACTCTTGAATATGATAAGAAATATGTGTGTCTTTATATTGTCAAAATGTTGACAAGAGATCAGTATTGAAATCATAAAGTATCAGTAGTTGAAAGTGGTTAATAAATTTCATGTCTAAGTCATTAAAAGTTCTATAGGTGCCCCCATGTAGCTCTATATACCATTTCGTGGAAGGACCTATGAGGGTGAGTTGATATAGTCATAGAAAAATAGATTTATGGTTCAATGAGTTCGAAGAGCACCATAGGTGGAAAGTAGTAACATGCCCTCTAGGGTCCTCACCATTCTTACCTTCAAACTTCATAATGTCTGAAGGAAGTTTAGCGGGAAAAACCGACCACATTGGATCACGAGACACCAGATATTTGGTTAACTTTGAAAGGTCAAGTAATTTTAAAGTAGTCAAAAAGGGTATCCTAGGTTGTTCCATAGGATTCAATTTCCCCTGAAGTGGTTGGTTCACATAGGGATTATTGTTATAAAGGTCGTATCCTTGACCAGTCAAATAATAACCCTCTCCCATATGCCCCATATAAGGCTACACAGGGATCTGATGATTAGGAATTCCTTGAGAAGGGGCTTCCATATAACCATAATTATAAGATTTCTAGTTCGGTTTCTCCCCAGACACATAAGGAGGTATATTATAAAAACATTGGTTGATGTGGGGGAAATGTAATTATATGGAGCACTACTTCCTAAGGGATCGTGCAGGACATAAGGAGGCATTCACAGCTGCAAGCCATTTTTGCATTGTTTCATTCTTCAATAACTAAGTAAATTGTATGATCTATCTTGTGAGTTGTGTGTTTGTTCACATATCTATGTGCTCAATTTAATATGGTATCAGAGCCTCGGTGGACAAGACACCTCTCCTCCTCAGATCTCCAGCTCGATCATTTTTTTGAGCAAAATTGCTCCTTCCAGTACTGCACCAGAAGCAGAGAATTTAACACTTAATATCCCAAGTTAGGAAATTGTTGATCAAACTTGCTTGATCAAGTATGCTAGGTGTGAAGGAAATTCCAAAATTTCAGACTGTCGACCTTACTTTGTATGTTTGATTGTGTGATAGGTTATTAGCTCTTCTCACATCATTCGCTACAAGCAGCCCTTTCTTCTCACTGCATTCGCTATAGCAGCTCATTCCTTCTTAATCCATTCAAAATGGTTCATCTAGTAGAGCCTCTCACTCCCTTCAACTATCACCGGTGGAAGGAAAACATAGAGGTGCTGCTCTGCACCAAGCAGCTCTTCAGACTCATAGAAGAAACAGAGGTAGTGGCAGCATCAGATCATGACAAAGAAAAGTACTGGAACAGGATTGATGAAGCCCATGGACACTTGTTCTCCTCAGTTTCTCATGATCTTTGATTCCACATCCAAGGATTAAATACTCCCAAGGAGATTTGGGACAAGCTTTCCTCCTTATTTGATAAGCAGGATCAGATGAGGGTCCATCATCTAGAAAATGATATGATCACTCTTAATCCATCCAACTTCAAATCATTGAATTAACTCTTCACAAAGTTCAAGAACCTGATATATCAGTTGAAGCAATGCAAAGTGGAGAAGGATGAATATCAGCTCATCCCTTCCATTCTCACAAAGCTCAATGCAGACTGCTCAGTCTTGGTATCAACCTTCCAAATAGTAAGGCTCACTACTCCAAATTGGAAGATGCCCACTCTTAATGCCTTCATCCAATCTCTCACTTATGAGAATGATAAATTGATCCAAATGGGGATCATTCGATCTTCCAAAGATCAAGCTCTGGTTGCAAGAGGAGATAAGGTAGTGAATGACAAAGGGAAACAAAGAGATGAGTCTCATGTGAAGAAAGAGCAGTCAAAGGATCCTTCAAGTTCAAAGAGAAGAAAGAAGAATGGCAAAGACAAGGTCCTCTGCTCTTACTATGGAAGGGGATTTCATTCAGAAAGTTCCTGTATCAGAAGACAACTTGATGAAATGGCTCTTCTTTTGAAGAAAAATAAGATTTATGCACCTTCTAGCGCAAGGAAGGATGACTTTGAAGAAGAAGATGAAGAATACCAAAGGAAAGGCCATGCACTGAATGATTGCTGCACATCAGCACATGTCTTCCTCATTGATTCTGGAGCTTCCAACCATATGGCTGCATCCAGAGAATCATTCTCTTCTTTTCAGTCCTTTAATGGTCCTAGTAATTAGATGGGAAATAACAGTAAATTCAAAACAAAAGGGAAGGGCTCTATCAAGATTGAACATGGAATGTTCAAAGATGTGCTATTTGTTCCCTCCTTAACTTCAAACCTGTTATCTATCTATCAGATGACCCATACTGGATCTCCAAAGCAAGTGATCTTTGGTCCTGAATCAGTGGAGATCATAGATATCTCTACTAAGAACATCATAGCGAAGGGTGTTGCAAATCATGCTTCAAAAGCATATGAGTTCTCACATTTCATGCCTCCTTCAGAACCAGTGCACTCTCAGCAGCCACTTGCAAGGGAAGGTAAAATTATTGCATCTACTTCTTTTGCACCTTCTACTAGTATTGCAGATCCATCTTTATCAGTTCATGAGATTGAGATTCAGGGTGACTCATATCTAGATTTAGTCCGTACTTCCAAACTGGAATCTAGGAAGATGACTGGAAACTCACCTGACACTTAGAAAGGAAAGCCCCTTGTGATATGCCATGAAATCTTACCTCCTTCAAAGAGATGCAATATAATCCCTATAAGATGCTATATGGAAAGGGCTCAGTCTCACTACATTCAAAAGAATGGATATGATCATACACCTCTTCATCCAGCAAGAGACAAAGATTACATTCCTCCTTTCTTCCATCATCATTTTTGGAGAAGAAGGAGAATTCTACATGCCAGGCCCCAGAATACATGTGCACAGCACACCATGCATGCTGCTTTGCTACCTCACAGAGATGAAGATTGCAGCAACATATTTTCAAGTTTTTCAAACTTGAGACCTTATTCTACCTACTTAGCTTGGATAAAATATTCATTCAAACGTACATTATTGGACATGAAAATATATTTCTATTAATATAAAATCAGAGATTACAATGGATACAACCTTTGTCGGCACGTCTTTGAATCGGAGAAACTGAGTCCCCCACTTGGACCTCCACCACCTCAATCCTCCAACTCTCAATAGCAAGCTCACAAGCAAAAGGAAATCTTGGGAAGAACACAAAAGTGCTCCAAGGGACAAAGGGATGCAGACTCTAGCACAAGTTCCAGCAACAATGGACTATAGTTTCTTTGCTCTCAATTCTCTCATATGCCTTCAATGTACCAAAGAGTTCCTTATATATCTTTTCAAAGGGGTAATGAAAGGTCGAATCCAAGCGATTTCAAGGCATATGGAAGGCCAGGAGTCAAGTGAGTTGGATCCATGTCAAAGAAAACTCCAAAAGGATTTGGATTATGCACACCTCCTGATGTATGCGGTTTTAGGGGTCAAACCTGTGTATATACGCAATTAGGAGTTTAAAAGTTGCGTGTATTAATTTTCACATGTTTTTAGGGATGGTCTAGGAAACATCAAAGGACAAAAAATGGTCCAAGGGGTCTAAGGAGTCTGCAGAGGGACAGGGGAAGGCCATACAAGTGTGATTCACCTAGAGTGGTAAAATCAGCTATAACAGATGCCCCCTAATGTGTGAGGTTAGAGGGGTCATACGATGGCCGAAATACGTTATAAGTCCATCCCAGAAGTGGAGTGATGAAGGATCCCAAATGGAATACCAGCCACCCAATCAACATAGTACAATGATACAACTCTGCACATAACTGCAAATACATATAGCATTACCGGATACATAAGAGTACAATGGCCATGAATAGGCATGATACAAGATATCACATAAATGGTCATCGCCACGTACAATACACATAGATCAGAATCCCCACGATGAAGATATACAAAGGATCATGATCTCCATAATGGCTGAAGATATACAATGGATCAAGATCTCCATAATAGCTGGAAATGTCTGACATATATTGGAATCAAGTCACGAGAGCTGAAATCTCATGAACACTGGCATGATCAAGGAGGTAGCATATAAGAGATGCCACCAATATGGAAGGTCTTCTCCACAAACCAATATGAGTACATGTCCTCCTATGTGATTAGAGGTGTCAAGGTTGAACATAGTATTCCATTGTCTGATTACCGTTCATTGATGTATACCATTAACAGATGCGAGATCACCCACCGATAATGAAAATGTGAATCAAGGTACTAGAGTGCAAACTAACAAGTGTGAATAAATGTGTTGAGATCGAACACTTGAGAGGATCCATCGATCAGGGGACATTGATGTATTCCCAAATACTGTCGATGGCAAGAGAACTTGCCACTGATGACTGCAAGTCTCCAAGCACTCAAAAATGACTCTAGATTCCAATCCCAGAAAAAATGATATGAAGTCGATGGGATGAAATCCGCTGGAAGGAGGGCATTCAGGCATCCCCCATCATCCAACACAAGGTACTCAGCAAAGCTGTATGATGTGGAATGACTTGATCATAAGGTGCACAAACCAGTAACCGTACCGGGAATGGCTGACATGCAAATTCAAGATAACTGAGGAATGGCTGAATCAGGCTTCAAATTCCTTCGAACAAGAGCATAACGGTGAATGGTGACTGAATAAAGGCAACATAGACTCGATATACAAAACTCGGACATCTCTGTGACACAGGAGGCATCGACAGAGGCTCCATGGGGACTGGAAGCTTAACCAGTGGGTGGAGATAAACTCAGATAAATGAGTACAATTCCTAAAGTCAAACTATAAACCCAACCAACGGATGTGATATATAGTGCTCTGTTCGAAGGAGACACGACTCGATAGCTGCCAAAGATAACATCTTTCCTTGTCTGGCTTTTTGGTTTTTTTATTTTTTTGGAGTTTTTCAAATATTTAAAAAGCTTGAAAAAGAATAAAACTGCTTTATAGTTATAGACTAGGAGGAGACAAGTGTCATAGGGGAAAACAAACTAGTTCCAAGCAATGGAACATACCTATGCTCAATGCAAGGATACATGTGTAGGATAGCAACACTCGGGGGAAAATCCCCTCTTGGTAAAAAGGGAATCAAGCTGCAAAGGATATATAAAATGGCTCTGCATGGATAGACATGAGAGAAGCTCAGGCTATATGGCTGAAACTCAACATCAGGGAAGCTGGCATAAAGATCAATAAGGCAGGAAAATCTCATGATAATGCAATTACAACTTGACATAAGGGAGTCCTGAGGGAAATAGGCCAGCAAAAGATCAATAGGAGTATGAGGCTCTTGCGAAGTGTCATGGCAATACTATACAACAGACTCCCACACGCTAAGGGAAAAAACGTCAGCATGGGCACCAAATGCAAATAAGGCACTAAATAGGGTACCCATGTAAGGTCAAGCTCTACCACTCATATCATGCCACTTCTAAAACAGCAAGAAGGTTCCGTGACATAATAGAGTGGGTTCATACCTAAGGCTATAATGAAATGGTCGTAAGGTCATGCAAACTGTAAACGGTGATGAAACCTAACCTATATGTCAGTTTAGACATGATACCTGAGATCAGCACGAATGGGTCAATCCAACGGCTGAAAAGACACTCAAAAAGGTCTCCTACATCATAAATTAGTCCAAAAACAGTCCAAAAGGATTAGAAATGGTCCAAACTATAGGAAAGGGGGTAAAAATTTTCAAAAATTTGAAAAATTTCTATAAATAGTAAGAAATTCAAAACATTATAAAACATTTGAAATTTTTACCCATTTGAGCTCAAATTTTCAACAGCGAATTCCAAGAGATCTAGCCGGTGGAATCCACTACCGCTTCTTCCAGAGACTTACCCATGCTCTACTCTTCCATTTCATGCAATTTTTATCAAATTCCATGGTGATTTTGGATTTCTAGCCCAATCCTAATAGGCGCTGCGGTCCACGTGGAAATTGAGGGTTTTTTCACATATAGGGCTGGATATACGTGGAAAATTCCCTCACAGTCACGTACATATGTGGCTGTATGGAAAACAGTCACGTATGCGGCCACACATAAGGTTTTTTAAGTGTTCTAATGGGAAAACTTCCAATTTTTTGTGCAGGATGGTCCTAGAATGGAGAGAACGTGAACATGGTGATGTAGAAGAGGCAGTAAGGGCAGATCTAATGGCTCAATAAGCGCTACGTGCATGTGGGCTCTAAAAATTTTGGTGTCTTGGTGGCTTAAGGGCCAAACCAGGACTATTGTAGATGTTGGTGGACTACTGGGATCTAGACTCAGAGTCATTCCAGATAGATGGGATGTCCCTCACCATAGAGGTGGAGGACATATACTTTATTACTGGACTTTCCCGACGAGGGGAAGTCGTGAACCTACATTCTCGCGGGCCCAGAGGTGGCCTGACTATATATGAGTAAATTGCGGTGTACTGCTATCCAGACACGGAGAAGGTGGGAGTCAAATCCCAACTAACTCCATATAGGTGTTGAGCCTAAAGGCCATCCTACTGACACTGGGCAGAATAGCAGGCTTGGCTTCATTCCACCAGGCCTCACGTCCTCTGATGTTCTATGCAGTGGAGTGCATGAGACCCACCGTATATGATTGGAGCACTACACTACTGATCAACATGAAACACCAACTCAGTGAGTGTAAGATGGGTAGAGTGCAAAACTTTGGTTTCAGCAGCATACTAAGCACATTTTTCTTCGAGCGTGTTCTAGGATTGAGCCCTAGAGTTGACGTTCCTCTACACGGGGTTTGAGATCCGGCCCAATGGTGTTTGGTAGATGTGATGCGCAGACTGGGTGTAGGTAGGGTGTCCAACCCCTATCCAGCTGAGTTCTTTCCGTGGTGGTGATGATAGATAGTTGCCATCGATGACTACCCCTATGCAAGGATAGATTTCCAAGGGGACCCAGACATGCCGCTACCACCAGGATCAGCATATGATGACATAGGTAATGAATCTCGACCCTCTCTTTAATTTTTTGAGTTATTTAATTTTTTTTGTGTTTTCTGATTATATGGAATCAAAAGACATGTTTTTGGGTGACAATACATAGCGACATCTACCATATGCATGCAGATGTGGGACCATGGCGGCCTGAAGGCTTCCCTCATCACAAACGGAGGGGAAGAGGAGACGATATCATGACTGTGGATGCAGAGCAAACGCTCCAGAGCATTCATACCAACTTTGTGAGGCTGACACACAGAGTTTCCATGGCGTAAGTCGAGGACTCTCCTGAGGCCATGTAGCACCAGGTGGTGGGTGTACCATGAGCATGGGTGCGATTATTTCGACGGCTAGCTAGAGCCTTAGTGACATTCCATGATCACAACCCCCCTCCTCCTCCACAGGCTTAGATAACTAGGAGTGATACATTTTGTATTACCGTGTATTATATTTTGGTGGCTTGAGAGCCCCATTTTTGTATCATGACACTATGTATTACCACATTTTGGATGTTTATAAAAAGTTTTATGATGATTGGTTTATTTATTTACATGTGTAAAAATTTGTGTTTGTGATGAATTTATTGTGTATGAAACAAATGCCAATCTAACATGTAGTTAGCATATGAGTTAGCAACTTGATTATTAATTCTTGAAATATGTATGTATGTTATATTGTCCAATTTTCGTTCTAATAATCTCACATGTAAGAATATTCTTAATAACGTTGGATCTCTAACATGGTACAAACCATTAAGTTGTGACACTACTAACTCTGAATCCATACGTACCTCAGGAGAGAGAACGCCATGTAAAATGGCATCCCATAGAAGCTCAATAACGGCACTACATTCAGCAACATTGTCTGAACATGGCCATAAACATACGCCTCCTGAAGACAATACCTAACCCATAGGAGTATAAATCACCCAAGCAGTAGAGGCTGAGTGTTGAGTGTGACGGCTCACACCATCCACGAATCCTACATAAGTGGAATATTCCATTGACATATACCAAAAGAAACAGAAACTAATCACAAACCCGATCACTATAAGAAAAAGACCTAAATATGCAAAACTGTACAATAATATACAATAACTAGCCTTGGCTAAAAATCATGCATAGTATTTTTTGAGATAGATCCCATTCCTAGGCTCCACCAAGGTCGTTCCCTCATAATCCACTAACTCATAAGCACCCTTCTCTAACACATGTTTGACGATGTAAGGACCACGCCACATGGGGTTAAACTTTCCTACCCCCAAGGGTTCTTTCAGTTCATCCCACAATAGGACCAAGTCTCCCTCACTAAACCTCATTGGATGGACAGACTTATCGTATTGGACTTTTACACGATGTTTATTTACTTCTAGAGCCACTAAGGCATCTCGACGCTGCTCATCAAGTTGCTCAAGGTGGACCAAATGCTCTTCCAATGGTGAAGTGTTTGGTAAGAGATCTATGCTAGCTTCAAAGAAGGAATCTCGCATTCAACTGGCAATATCGACTCCACTCCATGTACAAGTTGATATGGAGAAAAACCCGTGGTAGTCTTAACAACAGTTCTATACTCCCACAAAGCAGGATATAACATAATGTGCTAATTATTCTTGCTTTCTGTGATGGTTCATTGGAGAGTGGATTTGAGTGATTTGTTCACTACTTCTACCTATCCATTCGCTTGAGGGTAGTAAGAGGAGGAATGCTCTTGTTTGTACCCTAACTTTGATGCCAACTCTTCCATCATATGGTTCTGAAAGTGTGAGCCATGGTCAGTAACAAGCTCTTTCAGAATCCCAAACCGAGTAATAATCTAGTTGAATACAAAGTGGGCAGCTGTCTCACTGTCGGATTTAACTGTAGGCATAGCATCATCCCATTTCGTGAAGTAATCAACAGCCACTATGATATGATGATGCCCCCCAACTGAAGTTGGGTTGCAATCCATAAAATCTAACCCCCACTTAGTGAAGGGACCATCGGTGATGATGGGATGTAACGGGGTAGGTTTCAACCACATATTACATGCAAACACCTGGAAAGGGTGGCACCTCTTGACCGCATCTACACAATCCTTAAAGATCAACGGCCAGAAATAACCCGCTCTTAATATTTTTTGGGCTGTAGAAATCCCAGATAAATGACCACCACACGCCCCTCCATGGAAATCATTCAGCACTACCTCAGCCTCTTCATGGGTTAAACAATGTCGTAAAATGGAATCTACCCCATGGCGGTACAAAGTGTTGTCCACTATGAGGTAATTCTTAGACACGTGACTTAATCGTTATAGTTCATCCCGTGAGAGGTGAGTAAGGACCTCAATGTTTGTAAATATATAATGATATCCCCATACCATGGGTCTAAAGTTGAGATTAAGAAGATTTGTTCATTAATAAACGTATCTTCACAAACCAACTCCTCAGCCTCGCTTGGGAAATCCGATATAAGCTCTACAATAATTAACGATTTCTTCGATTTTGCCGAAACAAACTCGAGATCGAATTCTTACAGGATGACAATCCATTTATTATATTTTCCCCCAATCCTCCTTCGAGTGAGGCCGAATTGAAATGGATTGACATGGGATACAACCAAGGTCTGGCGAAGGAGAATATAATGTCTCAACCGTTGAACTGCATGTACGGTAGCTAAAGAAATCTTCTCAACATGATAATAATGGATCTCTACGTCAATTAGATTCCAGCTCAGATAGTATATGATATGCTCATGGAGCTCCTCATCCTCTTGAACCAAAACCATACCAATCGTCTCCATGGACGCGGCCACATAAAGTAGAAAATCACAGCTATAGTCTGGGGGACTAATCACTGGGGCCAATGCTAGGGCTCACTTGAGCGCATCAAAGGACTCCTAGGCTTGCTCATCCCAACAAAAGGTGGTGTCCTTCTTTAAAAGATGCATGAAGCCTCTAGTCAAATTGTCAAAATTGACAATGAATCTCCGTAAGAAGTTTGCCATTCCTTGCAAACATTGAAGATGAGGAATATTTTTTGGGGGAGATAACTGAAGTATTGCCTCTACCTTCAAAGGGTCGACTCTTATACCCTCTTTAGAAATGATGAATCCTAACAAGTGACCTGACTTCACACAAAAGATGCATTTGTGAGGTGACCAAATAATGGTGGCTTCTTTCAAACACCAATCTCAAATGATAGGAATGACGCATTCTCATACAAGAATGAGCAGCAAGGTCATCCAAAAATGATTTGATAATCGATTTGAGATCGTGGAAGATCAAGGTCATGGCTCACTGAAAAGTAGCTACGGCATTCTTAAGGCCAAAAGTCATTTTCCAATATGTAAAAGTTCCCCAAGGACAAATAAATGCAGTCTTATGTTGGTCCTCAGTTTTAATTTGTATCTGATTATATCCGAAAAATCCATCCATGAAGGAAAAAACCTCGCTACCCGCACACTCATCCAAAATATGATCAATAAATGGTGTGGGAAAATTGTCCTTAGGACAGGCCCGATTAAAATCATAGAAATCAATACATATGTGGATTGCTCCCTGCTTCTTATCCACCAGAACAGGGTTTGAAACCCACTCCATCAAGGGAATGGGATAGATAAAACTGGCTTTCAACAGTTTCTCTATCTCTTCCTTAATCGCAGGTGCTTTCCTAGGATTCACCGCATGCAAGCATTGTCGAAGAGGCTTAGCATTGGGATAAGTCTTAATCTCGTGTTCGACAATACAAGGGTTGATACCTAGAATTTCATCGTAAGACCAAGCAAAGATATCACAGAATTATTTAAACAGCTCGGTGTATTCTTGAATCTCAGCATGGGAACATTTTTCCCCAATATAGACATTCTCTATCCTGCCAAGATCGCGAGAGATATTGATAGGAATCGTTGGAGATATATTTTCCATGTTTCCATCAGCCATCGGACCAGGAGAGCTTAATGGAACCATAGGACTACCAATTCTCTCACTAAGAACCTCCCTAAAGTCCTCACACTCCAAGCGGTCAAGCTCGGGAAGAAAGTAAGATCTATGATGGAGCTCTTCCCATGGTGCTCAACTCCCGACATTGCCTCAATAATCACTTCGTCTGAAGGGAAAACACTATCAAGGAATTCATGCACATGAGAAGACTATACTGCCCATGCACGCAGCACATAAGGGTCCTCCTCCTCCATCCGCGAAGAGGAAGGACTAGGCTCTACAACACACTCAAGATTATCTTGATAAGCTACCATAGTTGCAGGCAACAGCACGTCCATCACGATGGGCTCACTCAGAGTACTCAGTGTAGGAAGAATCCAAGGATATTCCCTATGACTCATGTGAAAATACACTGATCTCATAGATGTCGAAGCCTCACAGGAAATAGACCCTATCATAACGATCAGTGCAGGACAACTAAAACTTCCCATGAGGGATGGATACATGCCCACACCCACACTCCCCGTTGCCGGCTAAGAGTTCTCTACGATTGGGATCGAAGCTCCTGAAGATGCAGTAACTGACAAATTCTTGAATGATGTTTGATCAATCGTGACTATCTTCTCTTTAAATGGAAAGCATACAACATGAAATAGGGAAGAAGCTACGGCTTGCATACTATACATCCAATTCCTACCCAGCAAGAGATTGTAGCCAAGGGGCACATCAACCACCTCGACCTCTATCGCAACGGTCTTCCCTCCCAAACAGACCTTAAGGGAAGGAAGGATCCCATGCAGCCTAAACAATCTCCCATCGAACTTAGTTAACATGGTTGCTGATTTAGACAACTCAAGGGAACCTAACCCTTCCAACACGATAAAGACATCACAGAAGCAGTAGGGCCTTTGTCAATCACAGTGTGCTTGACCTTCATGTTAAGACATTCTACATGAATCAAAAGAGACACATAGTAAGGAAAGTGAGGATGAAGTCTTGCGGTTTCAAATTTAATCATGGAGGAAGAATTATCATCATTCACACCAAGGGCAGAAAGCAAAGCCATCCTTTACGAAGGACAACTCTAAAGTACTTTGAGTGCAGACATCGCACGAGTGTGGTCCAAATCCTCGACAACTGAATAGTTCTGGGTGGCTCAGGCATTAGGATTGTGCCCCGAACTCTTAAGGACTCCCTTAGGAATGTGAGATGCTCCTTCAGGTTTATCCACAGTTTTTCAATATGCAAAGGATTCCTTAGTGGATCAAGTTCCTTTCCTGGGCTGGGTTGTGACGAACCATAATCTTTCGCATGGGTCACAACTTTTGCAGCACGTACCATGTTAATGAAACCACGACCACTACCCTCCGGTGGATCTTAATCACCACCAAACTGATCATGGGTCCTCGAGTTCACATTTTGATTGTGATGTAAAGGGTTAGTCAGCATAGCTGGGCCCTGTGCCAAGAATCTTGAGGCTTCATCGATACGAGGGCACAAGTAAGTGAGGTGATTGTCCTTACACAACTTGCAAGGAAATTTAACCTTACGTTTAGCTTGTTTGTCCCCCCCAGCATTACAGGCATTCTTGTCATTATTATTAGCATTCTTATTCCTATTCCCACCCTTACGATTATTCTTACCCTTCTTTTTATTCTGTCCGGGCTGCTGGTTACCCTTCTGGTCCGACGATTGCACTGAAAGCACACTCGCCATTTGGGCGGGTTGAGACGAAGCCGTGGATTTTTTCGAAGCAGATTGGTTGATTGACAATTGACTAACTTGTTTTTCAATTGAATCCATAGGTTTAGCACTCGCACAACCAATAATGCCATTGGCATGTGGTCCAGGTTTAACTTTGGGGTCGAAACTAGAATGCGGAGCATTGGGAATGATCTCATATAATAAACCAGACTGAGCATAAATCAAATCCAGTTCCTGAGCCCTAAAAATGGCTTGTTCCTCATTTTGCACTCCATATGTAGAGACATCCTTTGCTATATATGGTAATAATGACTTAAGGAACCATTCGAGGAGGAATTTCGGCGGTATAAAGGATTTAATCAACCTCTTCTGTCTACGCCACTCTTGGATGTGGTCCAAGATATGTGTGGCTTTATCCTATTGAAATGTCGACAAGAGTTCAGTACTGATGTCATAACGCACTGGTAGCTAAAAGTGGTTAAGAAAAGTCATCACTAGGTCATCGAACAAAGCGAATGCCCCCCTAGGTAGCTCTATATACCATTTCACAGCAGGCCCTGTAAGGGTGTATTAAAACAGCCTTAAACGGATTGAGTCCTAGTGCAAGGAATTTGAAGAGCGCCATAGGTGAAAGGTAGTAACATGTTCACTCGGATCCTCTCTTGGTTTTCCCTCTAATTTGGTTATGTCTGAGGGAAGCTTAGTAGGGACAGCCGACCAAGGTGGGTCTTGAGCTACAGGATCGTTCGTCAATCTTGACAAGTCAAGAAGATTCAGTGTTGTGAGGAAAGGGATCCTAGGATGATTAGGTCGATGTACCGCTCCCTGATAGTTCTGATTCACATAGGTCTGATTACCATAACCACCATGGCCTTGGCCATAGTGCCTTCCTCCCGTTTTACTTGTATAGGGTGGCATGGAAGCACCATAGTGTGGTGTACCTTGACTATTCGGAGCTACAAATTTGTAATTTGGATAATAAGAAGGTTGTTGATACCCGCACCCATAAGGTGAAGAACCCTATCCATACTGCGTCCCATAATAGGTTCCATAAGTCATCGCATGAGATGTCCCATGAGACACTCCGTAAGTAGGAATATATGCTCCGGAAGTAGGAATATGACCTCTAGAAGTATGGCCATGACCTCCTAAAACAATGGGTGGTGCATGTACCTGAGACACAACTGGTCTAGTAACCACAGTACGGACATGACTCATAGCAACGTTCTGGCCCGAAGGACCACGTGAATGAGGTGGAGGGTGAACATTTGAAGAACTAGGGACAGAGGATGAAGGGATCTGTGTAATCATGTATGTCCTATTCCCTATAGTCACTCATCTCGGATCTGGCATCCTAATAGGATCACTAACCCTAGACCTAGGAGGAATATGTGATGTAGCTTCCACCGCTGGGATGGAAGGTGCAATGTGACTAGTGCTCCCAAACCCCTCCGCATGGTAAGGAATGAGAGTGCCCCTAGGCATAGTGTTAGGCTCAAACTCAGATTCAACATGGAATGCCAAATCATGTGTGGGAAAGCCATACATACCATAACTACCATAACTAGTGCTAGCGGGTTCAAAATGAGTCTCATCATCCTCTGGCATTCCATACTGGCGATGCGTCAATGGGGAATCAACCCTAGAGTAAGTAGGTCTATCATGAAAGGTTCCTATCTCATAAATCACAGGACCTAACTCAGTCAAATCAGGCGAAGGATCATAGTTAGGAGTAAACTCCCCATCTTCCACATGAATGGGAGAAGGTGGTTCAGGAATACCTTCTATATGGTCTCCCATGGTGTGTGAATCAATGTGCGAAGTAGTCCACCTGGACTGTCTATTTCTCTCTCCCAAAGGAGGAGGATATGTAGAAGGTAGAATTCCTGCTAAACAACAAGAATAGTGAGGAGCCACACCCGAATCCACAATGACTCAAAAAATATCAAAGACTGTCTATCTATGCAAACCATAGGCAAGCTAACGTGCACAGAGTAATCACCAAGAAAATCTAAAGCCAAACACAAGCAATCAAGGGTAGGATAAGTGAGCTCCCGAATGAAGAAAGTATGTCTCACCTAGGAGAGGCTTGAGACTCCCATACACAACAAGCAGAGTTACGTAACCAATTATTGTGGCCCTCGGCTTCAATGCATAAAGTGATTGTGATGTTTGACCCCAACCTAGCCAGGACACCCACAGAATAACCCATGCAAAGTACCCCCTCGATATCCTAGGTAAGGCCACTAAGGTCACCTCAATATAGTCAATGCTCAAGCGGACAGTCACAGGAAAGATTGATCGTATGGGCAAGTTAGTAGAGCCCAAAACTCTCGAAAGAGCCCCCATATACGAATACAATTCTGGAAATATCTCCGGTGCTACTCAGTTATGACTAGGGGTCATCCCAATCAATAACCACTCACACTGCCTCGTGCTTAACTCCCTTTTGAGAGGAGGATCCTAAGAAACACTGGTTATACCAAGGAATTTCACACACTCACCTGGACAAACACATACATGTTGTTGTTTAGTGGTCTTGGAGAATTTACTCATAATGAACTATTCCAAGACCCTAAAACCTAATCTTGTTGGTGAACCCTATCAAATAAAATAGTGTATTTCATTTTAATTAAGAATTGATCTTAATTGGCTTTATTACTCAAAAGGGGGATACGGCCATGCAACTAATGGTGTTATGACACAACATGAAGCAAAATGCACACCTAACAATCAATGCAAATGCATTGTGTCCATGAAAAACAGGGTATGCTACTACGTGAAATGCACAATTTTCTTCAAATAATAAATGCAAGATTTCCTATATGAAATCGTGACTAATACTCCAAAGCAAATATAATGCAAGTACTATGCAAAATGCAAGTTGCAATGCATGATGATAAGCAAATATTTTTGGGTTTTTTGAAATAAAAATGAGATATAAAAGCAAAAGAATGGCTCTACAACCCCCAGACTCTACAAGCACACTCAAGCAGCACTCAAGCAAAGTACTGAGGTAAAAGAAATCTAATGCACTAATCCCAAAACAAAAAATCGAAAATGCAATGACAAGAACATTCTTAAAAAAGAAATTTACACTAAAAAAATGTCTCTGGTCAGAAATAGAGGTGTATACACACTCTAGTAGTATCAAAGGAGACTCAGCAATCATCAAAATTCACCCAGAAACCATACAACTTCCTCTAGAAGGAAAAACTAAGGGCATATGTGACTGTTCGCAGTAAACCCGCATGTGTACGTGGAAATAGTAGTGAAACCCGCGTATATACGCGACTGTGAGTTAAAAACTCGCATACAGGAAGAAAGGTGCATAAAAATAAAGGTAAAATAGACAAGTTTAGACAAACTTCACACCAATCAAAGACTACCCGACAAACATGCCCCCAGACCCGACACAGAAACAAGAGAAAAAGAGCAATTCAAAGTCATTGAATGCCGATAGAAAATCCCCAAAGGACAACTACTAGGAACTCCCTAGCGGAGTCGCCAATTCTGTTACGGAGATAAATTCCTATGGCTTGGGGTACCACAATAGACAGCTTGACTCCAAAAATCAATCCTTTCCAATATGCAATAGAAATTAAATATCTAACACTAAAGGATTAGACCTCGTACCTTATTCCAGACGATTGAAGTAGATCCCCGTTGAGCTTTCCAACTTCAGCTTGAATTGATAAATCACTTCCTCAACAACAAGTAAACAAGACAAGCATACTATATATATTGGTGTTAGATCTATTCTATCATATATAATCAACAATGTATAAGCATTTGAAATCATCCATGGATAAAATATTCATTCAAACATACATTATTGGACAAGAAAAGATATTTCTATTAATATAAAATCAGATATTACAATGGATATAACCTCTGTCGGCACGTCTACGAATCGGAGAAACTGAATCCCCCACTTGGGCCTCCACCACCTCAATCCTCCATCTCTTGATAGCAATCTCACAAGCAAAAGGAAAGCTTGGGAAGAACACAAAAGTGCTTCAAGGGACAAAGGGATGCAGACTCAAGCACAAGTTCCGGCAATAATGGACTATAATTTCTTTGCTCTCAATTCTCTCATATGCCTTCAATGTACCAAAGAGTTCCTTATATAGATTTTCAAAGGGGTAATGAAAGGTCGAATCCAAGAGATATCAAGGCATATGGAAGGCCAGGAGTCAAGTGAGTCGGATCCATGTCAAGGAAAACTCCAAAAGGATTTGGATTATGCACACATCCCGATGTACGTGGTTTTAAGGGTCAAACCTGCATATATACGCAATTATGAGTTTAAAAGTAGCGTGTATTAATTTTCACGTGTTTTTAGGGATGGTCTAGGAAACATCAAAGGACAAAAAATGGTCCAAGGGGTCTAAGGAGTCTGCAGAGGGATAGGGGAAGGCCATACAAGTGTGATTCACCTAGAGTGGTAAAATCAGCTATAACACTTGTATTGAGCGGTTACTTTAATTTACTTGATGTAATGGGTGACCTATGGTCTTAGTTACCAACTCCCATAGTTTGTCCAAGTTAGCATTCAAGGGGGGTGTTAGGATTATTAATCCTCCCTTATCTGATTTGGTCATATGTCTAAACCAGGAGTCATGTCTAAATCGGGAGTCCATCCAGTCTATTTTTAGTCACTAGCACCATTGGGTCCACTTGGCCTAATTGGGGCACATGTTTCAGTTACTAAAGTGTGGGGAACACTAATTGAGTTCTATTGCCACTGATTGCACTTGCATGCATCATTTTAGGAGCCTACTAGACCAATCCCTACAATTTAGGAGCCACTGGGAGTGCCAAAACCAACCAAGGTTAGTTCAGTTGAGTTGGTGACTAGTCAAGATAAGTTAGGAGTCAGTTACATTCAGTTCTAGTCCTCTACATTCAGTTAGCGCTAAGTTTGCATGGATGTATGTAGGAGGGGCGCATTTCTCACCTACCACAGTCAGTTAGCCTTAGTCAAAACTGAATGTAACACTTGAGTTGTGTTTTAGAACTCCGATGAACTCCAGTTATGGTTTAGACAAGGTCAATTAACTATTGAGTCAATTAACTTTCATAGGCCAAAGATAAATTCCTAATGTACACTATGTCCAAGATTCAGCCTCATATTCTCTATATTCTGGGAGATATTATTCCTCCATGTTAGGGTTCTAGCCTCTCCCAGGATTCCTACCCAAACAGGACACCTGAGGAGAATTTCTATATATCAGACTACGAAGGTCCAAATGAAATTTCTCAAGATGTTACAGAAAGGGAACCGATCATACTTTCTATGGAAAAATTTTCAGACCTGAATATGAAACATTGACATGTGGCAGTCCGTACAACTTTGCTATGCTGGACAGTCCCGAAATGGGTCACCTTGGGAAAATGCTAATAAGTCCCAATTGGTGAAACCAAGTCTAATGAAACCTATGGTGTGAGAATAAGGATAGAAGAGGCTACCTAAGTACGAAATTTCAAACATAGAGGATTAGTACTTTTGGAGATACAATAGAAACAATATTAGGCATTTCTGCAGAAGAAATTCATAAACTCGGGCTTCCTGTTCTAGGAGCTTCCCTCCACTATTTTTAGAAGAGGAGTACATTGGACAGCTCAAATTGAAGAGTTCTATATTTCTATCCTATAAGATCTGAAATATTCCAAGTTTTGAAAATTAGGGTTTCTGTGACAAACCCTAGATCAGACAGCTCCAGAACTAGGATGGACACCTCAAATTGAAGGAAGTGATTACTTTTAGCAGACTCTGGGAAGAGCACGCACAAGAAGAAGATCGAATCATAATAAGAGGAAATAGGAGCAACTAGAGATCAAGCTCTCACAATTCAAAGAAGATCCCTCAAGTGATATCGAGGACTCAATTCTTGAAGAGCCTCTTATCCATATTGAGCATTTGGATAAGAAATGATGATGTCATGAATGAAGAAGATGATGAAGTGGAAGGCTCAAGAAGGATTCTACCCACGAAACAAATAAAGATAAGTATTTCATTACCATTTCATGATATTGTTTTGTTATGCATTTGTTTATATTCAGTTGATGTATTATGCATGATAGAATGTTTGCATTAATGACAATATACTACTAATATGCATGTGATGGGTAAGTAGCTCATGGTGCTATACAACTCTCCATTGCTACTTATCTAGAATGAAACCTCTTTGCTGACATATTGGATTACTGCACAATCTCAATGTTGTTCTGGTAGAGATGGAAGGCATCTAGATAGTTTCTGTGAGATATGGATGAATGTTGTATTGCCTAAAATAGTTGCATGATTATATCTTTATGCATAATAATTTACCATTATGAATATGCATTATGAAAATTTTCTAATCATACAACTGGTGCATTTGACTTGTAGGAAAGATCGCGTACAACCGCCTATAAGAAAAGAAGGATGAGACTTGTTCCAAAGAACAAGTGACAACAGTTTAAGATTCACTCTAATAATCCAAAATGAAAAATGATGTCTAGGATGTAGTATCGAGACCTGAAAGGAAGTTCATAGTTCCATCATGTAGTAGATGGAAACATCGTGGGATACAAGGCAAGATTTGTGGCACGAGGTATAGACTATGAAGAGACATTTGCAGCCACTAGAAATACACATGATAGGCAGAATCATGTGTGCAAATAAAAGAAGGCCTTGTACGAGCTCAGAAGGTACCCATGGGATAACACATACACGAGGAGCTTTAAGATCACCTAGAGTAATGAAGATATTAACCTTTGCTACAAGGTTGAAGATGAAAGCCTATAGAGGATGACAAGCTCATAGATGGGTGCAAGAAGAACTTTTGAAAAGTTCAAGATAGTGGATCTTGGTATCCAGTGACCCTAGATGGATACATAGAATACTAGTAGCAGAGGAAGCTACTTGTCACTCTAGTACAGGCAGAGGGAGAATGATGCTCCACTTCAAAGGGAGTGACTATAGAAGATCCTAAGGTTCGACATAGTACGACAGGATGGATAGCTTATTGATGACTCTAGGCTTTAATGAGAGTAAAGTGGATTCCAACCCTTACTTCAATGTTGAAGGAGGAAAACCAGTGATGCTCCTGTTATATGTCGATGACTTGTTCCTGATAGAAAAGAGGAACTCATTAAATTTGCAAGAAGGAGACTTGCTGTCGAGTTTGAGATGAAGGACTTGGATATGATGCACTACTTTCTAGGAATGGAGGTGTGGACAAGGGAAGTATACAGTAGAGATCCTGAAGAGGTTCAGGATGATGGAATGCATGGCCATAACCACACCTATGGCATCGAACCTAAAGCTATTTAGTGTTTCTTCATGAGAGTCGGTTGATTCCACAATGTATCGTCAAATGAGTTGTTCCTTGATGTACCTGACGAATACAAGACCAGATATTTACTTTGTTGTGAACACATTGAGAATGTTCACCTGATGGTTGCAAAGAATGCAGTGAGGTACCTGAAGGGTATAGTTGAATATGAGATCAAGTGTGAAGTGAATTAGAACATTAACCTAGAGGGTTAAATGGATTCAGATTGGGCAGGCAATGCCATTGATAGGAAGAGCACTTCTTGGTATAGCAGAAAGCAGTGTTGAATGGCACTGAGTACATCCGAGGAAAAATATGTTGCCACTTTCTATTTGGGATGTAGTATGTTTCCTTTGAAAACTACTATTTGATTTGGTTGATCTGACTTGCATTTTTGTATGATGCAGAGAGGAGCAGTGATCCAGATCGAGATCTCTCGAAAGAGGGAGTTCTAGCATAGTCAGTGAGACAGGTTATCTGAGCATAAATCCTGGTGAAGCTTGTAGGTTTCTTAGATGTAATCAGCCTTGTAGGTTTTCCTAGGATGTAATAGGTCTTGGCGATGATTGCAGGTTATATTTGGACGTAATAAACCCTGATTTGATTCTATGCTAGAAATGGCCAAAGTGAAGTTTGAGTACTTTAGGGAGAAGCTTGGTGTTCTCCAGATCGAGGTTCCTTCTAAGGGAAAGTGATGAGTCCATGAGCCCTTCTAACATGGTGAGAGGATTGGTTCCTTCCATGGTCAGATGTAAGTGGTGTGGCCCTTCTGACATGGTGGAATCCTAAGCTTCACATGGTCATATATAAGTGCACAGATGCTCTGATGTGATTGTGGGTTGTGTTACCACATGATCAGTGCAGAGCCATTCTGATGTGATTGAGGGATGTGTTCCAACATGATCAGATATAAGTGTTGAAGGCCACTCTCTAGGAGAGTGGAGGCACCTGGTTAGTTACCAGGAATACTCAGCTTAGTGTTGAGAGGCCATTCTCTGGGAGAATGGAGGCACCTGGTCAGTTACCAGGAATACTTAGCTTAGTGCTGAGAGGCCATTCTTTGGGAGAATGGAGGCACTTGGTCAGTTACCAGGAATACTCAGCTTAGTATGAAGAGGCCATTCTTGGGGAGAATGGAAGCACCTGGTCAGTTACCAGGAATTCTCAGCCTAGAGCTGAGAGCCATTATGATATGACTATGGGATTGGCTCCCACATGATTAGTTGTAAGTGCATAGCCCTTCCATGGATGGTAGTAGTTGTGTCCTACCATGCCACTCGTTGTAAGTGCATATCCCTTCCATGGATGGTTGTAGTTGTGTCCTACCATGCCACTGGTTGTAAGTGTTGGGCCCTTCCATAGATGATAGTAGGTGTGTCCTATCATGTTGATGGTTGTAAGTGCTGGGCCCTTCCAAAGATGATAGTAGGTGTGTCCTATCATGTTGATGGTTGTAAGTACTAGGCCTTTTCACATATGATAGTAGGTGTGTCCTATCATGCTAGTGAATGTAAGTGTTAGACCTTTTTGACATGGTTCTTGGATGTGTTCCTCCCATGGTCAGATGTAAGTGCTGGGCCTTTCTGGCATGGTTCTTGGATGTGTTCCTCCCATGGTAGGAAGTAAGTGTTGGGCCTTTCTGACATGGTTCTTGGATGTGTTCCTCCCATGGTCAGATGTAAGTGTTGGGCCTTTCTAATATGGTTCTTGGATGTGTTCCTCCCATGGTCAGATTTGAATGCTAGGCATGCCTTTCTAACATGGTGGTGGATGTGTTCCTCCCATGGTCAGATGTAAGTGCTAGGTGGGCCTTTCTGACATGGTACTTGGATGTGTTCCTCCCATGGTCAGATATAAGTGTTGAATAAGATGAATACCTACATGGAAGCTAGGCCTACAACCAGCATGAAAAAGGGTTGGATCTGTAGAACTTACTGTGATGAGAAGAATGAAGAGATATCACCATTTGATTGAGATAGCGGAAGTAGTGATGATAATGATGATCCAGTGATGCTCCAGATCAAGTGATGATCCAGACTCAATGATGATCTAGTGATGATCGAGATCCAGTGATGACCTAGACTTGATGAAGATGAATTGACGATGAAGATGACTTGAATATGAAATGACTAGAAGATAAATATGACTTGATGTTGATCCAGATGATATAGAGAAGAATACTTGTGTTGGTAAATTGTGTCGAGAGAATACCTTCCTAGTTAAGAGGGAGTGTTGATGTATTTGTAACTTCAGAATGTATTCACTTGTATATCTTATGTATTGTATCTCGATGTTTATTTTGGGAAGTATCTGTAATGTAATTGAGTCATGTCATACCCTGATGTTCCTATCGGGAGAATCAATAATGTAAACAATTCATGTAAAGTCATTGAGATTAACCCTCCATTGTAAGTCAGGGCAATAGTCCCCACAATTGTGTCAAGGTTAACCCTCCTTGTTGATCGGAGGGAAAATTCCCCACAGTTGTGGGGCACTAGGGTTATTAGACTCTCATAGAGATGTCGACCCTGGTAAGATATTGTTAAGTGGGGATGACATGTTGAAGTGGAAATTAAGTGAACGAAAGAATATAAATAGAGAGTGAGCCTCTCTATTTATCACACACAAACTCACTCACTGGGGCGCATGAGTGAGAGATGAGAATCTCTCTCAAGAGAGAGAGAGAGAACAAGCTATTGGAGATCATCTTTATGTTTTCGGGTTTTAATGCTGCCATTGGTGCTCATTCTATCTCTGAGGAAGTTGCAGGGTTTTTTCCTTTATGGTTTCCCCAAGGAAAATTCTTTGTGTCTCTTGTCTCCTGTGTTTATTGCTGTGCATGTTATTCTCTCAGATAAGATCCTAAGATCATATTGCTTAAATGTTAAAAATATAACAGTAGGTAGGTGCTTAACACCGTAGAATTTTTTCTTTCATGTTTCACCCACATGCATTTCTAGAATTACCTATTTTTCCTGTGCATTTTACCTTTGTGTTTTTACCTTCACCCACGAGATATTGATTACTGTAGGGTTTAGTTTAATTTCCAGAATTGTGTTCTTGTTGTAGGTAGATTTCATAATTGCATCTTCATTGTTTTGGGCCTTTGCTTTCATTCCTTTTGGATACCGTAAGACCTGCACTTCATTTCCAAGAAATCTATTAGTTGACAAAAATAGAATGAAGGTTTAGAGCTTGAGTAGTTAAAATGTTTTTGCTTTGTCTCTTTTGTCGTAGATAGGAAGTAGGATTGTTTTTACAGCCATTGCATTTTTGCATGGAATTGTTTACTTGCTTTAAAGATTGAACTTGTAGAAGAATTGCTTAGAGTTAGATTAAAGGATAGTTTGCTGATTTAGATAGCATTTCAATTATGTTTCGTAGATTAAGTTTCCATTTCCAGAAATATAGAAAGCATTTCAAAATCGCTAGATAGAAGCTAGTTAGTTTGCCTACAAATAATTTGTTGTTTCATAGAGATAGTTTATTGCTTTGTAGTTAGTCCTTAGAATAGTATGTCATCTTTCTTTCTTGAACTTATAGTTAATTATTGAATCGCATTTTATAAGTTAATTAGTCAGTACACTTTCTTGGAGCAACATAGTCTTTTATTTTGAAGTAGATAGTCTGCAATTGTTTTTTTGTTTCATAGATTAGATCTTTGATTTCACACAGTATATAGTTTTTCAATTCATAGAATAGGATAGATATATTGTTTATGGTTTGAATGATTGTTTAAAAATAGTTTTTCTGATGTAGCTTAGACTTAGCAATAGTATTCCTTTAGAATTTCATAATCTGCAAATTTCCTTTTGTATTTTTAAATGCAAGTTTAAATTAGAATAGTTTCAATTATAGTATTAATTCACTTTAAGATTGGATTGAACATTGAAATCTATGCTAATATCAAAGTTATTAAAACTCATGCTAAGGAAATTCATCAATTCGATAAGAGCGTTAAAATATTAAATGAGAATTCAATTTCCCAGTTCAATTTCTGTCACATGTTTTGTTTTCTGTGTCACTACATAGTTTTATGTTTACTTGAATTAGTTTTGTATTTGTGTTGTTTTTGAATTCATAGTTAGTTGTTGAAGTTGCGTATATTAATTCGATAGTTTTCTTTTGATTAAATTCTTGTTTTAAAGCATTGCATTTATTTACGCTTGGTCTTTAGAATAGAATTTTATCATGATTTCATGAATTCATAGTTAATAGTCATTTGATTGAATTTCATAGAATAGTTAGCTAGCTTATTCTCTTACAAATAACATAATTTCCCGCTCTTTTGATAGTTAGTTTCAAGTGAATTTTTAGTTAGATCTTTCATTCTGCACAAATAGAATAGATTTCCAATTAGATTAATAGTTTTCTTAAAGTGGTTTTTCTTCCGTTAGTTAGTTATTTTTAGGCCAAGCATTGCTTTCCTAGAATAGTAGTTTCTTTTATTGCAATTTCAATTCTTTTTCTTACATTAATATAGCATAGTGTTAGATTAGATTTGTATTTGACATTGCATTGCAATCTTTTTAAGTTACTAGCTTAGATCTCTGTTTTTCTACAAGTGGTTAACTAGAATAGAGATTGAATTTTCAGCTTTGGGTTAGATTAGCGTAGGTTAGTTCAGGATTTAGCCCTGCACATATAGTGTTTACATCTCACAAGCTACCTTCCTGGGTTGACAATTAAGTGTTGAATTACATAGCATATATTTTCACCAACATGAGAGTGTTATAGAGCTCAAAAGATATGATTTATTTTATGCCTTGTCATCCTTAAACTATAGACTCACATTTATATGTTGTTAGTGGATGGTACTCTTGATGTAGAGACGCCACATGGGTTTTATATATCCAAACTAAATTTGACCCAGTTGTTTAAATTTTTCTTTTATTAGTATCTTGCTCTCAATTAGTATTGGATATAAGGCGTTAATGAGAGTGTATATGTTCATATTTTGTCTTTTATTGTTGATGTTTGGGATGCTTGTAATATAAATGAATGCACATTGATTATAATGGTAGGGCTATAATCGAATGGTCATTATTTTGGTTGTATTCTTGTATAGTTGTCCAAAGCGTACTTGTATATTCCTTTATTTGTATTGAGAATTCTGTGATTGGTATATTTTTTATTCATATTGCAAAGTTCGTCGATTTTATTTGTGACCTAAATTTGTTGGGTTTATTACTTTTTTTTATGATCTTTTGTCTTTTGTAAGGGTCATTCAGAACTAAATTTTTTTTTGGTGATTTGTTTTGATGTGTAATTGCTATCATCATCTAGAAATGGATCTAGTTATGTATGATAAATATATGATTTATCTAGTACATGATGCTTCATTTCCGTCATGATTTTATATAGTATGTACAACTCATGTTTGACTTGAGATGTAGACATTATGCTATTTAAAATCTAGTCTTTTACATTCAATGAGGGTGGTAAAACAAGTTTAGCACATTTTTCATGCTTTCAAAAATTTCAAGGAGGTGGAAACAAACACCTCGTTAGTTTATTTGAGAAAAAGTAGTCATTTATAACAAAGTAGTTCTAATGATATGCGTTATGATGCATTAATGTTCTTTATATTCTTGTTAGTGTATGTTTTTATTTCTAATAACCATTGCAAGTTTCTAACGAAATCTAGAAGTTCTAAATCAAATGACATAATTCATATTTTGATTGTCAACAAAAGAAAGGAAAAAAAGTGGCATTTGTATGTATAAAATATAAGCATGTTATTTTTTTCTTCAAGGGTAGCTTAAAAATGAGAGATTTGGAAAACAATCTAATTGAGAATTCATACACTATATTAAGGTTGTGTGTCTCAATAGTTCTTATTGTAATAATGGATTGTGGGTTCCATAATCAATCCACAATGTAAAGTGTTCATTTCTGTTAGTCTATCACTATGTCAATATTTGGGTCCCCACATGTTCGTTGGACCATTACGGGACAAGATAGAAAGTGAAGTCCCCACTTTCTCTGAATCTAGTTAGTGTAATTGTGTTTCACCAACACCTCTAGTTGTGAGTGACCCAATACAACTTGTGAAATGTATAAATAAATCCTTCCTCTCTCATTCATGCATTTTTTTCATTTGAGGGTCTAGGATTTGAGAGATTCAAGCTTTGGTATATGCTCTTTTATTACACTACCTTAGTAACCTACATAATCAAAAGCTAAGTCTTCCTAGCAAAATATTCACCAAAACAGTACAAGATTTTATAATTTGATGAAATATTTGCCAAGTTTTTACAATATTTTATCATTCAATGAAATATTCGCCAAGATTTTACAATATCTTATGGTTTAGTGAAATATTTTCTTACAAGATTCTATAATAGAATGAAAAACTAGCCAAAAAATTATATATACATAATATATCATTGATAAATTAGCCTTCAATTTTTCCTATATATTAGGGAGATTCACCCATTTATTATACATATAAATTTAGCAAGTGTTCTTAAAATTATCCCTGATCATAACAAGATTCTTGAATACTATTCTAATATTCCTTTTGAATTATGAGCATCATACATGTCTCCTTTTTACAGGAGGTACATCAACCAGTTACACTAGTTCTTCAGGAGTAAGTGAATCTAGCTTCTCCCTCTCACCATCTAGATGTGAGAATCATAATTTGGGTCCTCTAGCACAAAAAATCATGCTCATCTATGTTTGAATCTCTTCTTTGACATATGAATGTAAATAATATAGAATATCTTTATGAGTCTTCACATCTCTCATAATAGTATTAATCCATCTATTTTGTCTTCTTCCCAAGAGGCATAGGAACCTACTAAACTATTCTCTTTCAGGAATAATCATCAGAATGGATCCGCATTCATGTATTTATTTACTTGTAGTTCAGGGTTTATGAATTTTCCCTACAAGAAAAAATATTCTCATGATTAATCACTTTTCATAATTGAGAAATGTAATCACATGACAATTTTCAACATAGTAGCAATGGTTCACACAGTTATGTACATAGATTAAATCAATGTTTCAACATAAACCCATGCATATGTCATGTGATGTTTTGGATCCCTATATCAGTATGAAATTCATATTTTTCAAATAAATATACAACCCTGTATTCATATCTCATGAGGCAAGCATGTATCCCTATATCTGATATATTATGGACAATCATGTAGTCTTATGTTAACAACTTATGAAGCAATCATGCATCCCTATATCTCATGTCTTATGAACATATTTTTCAGCCTTATATAATTCCTATATAAGTATATATCAGTACTACATAATTCTTATATCGGTTCTATATCATATAAAAAAATATGGACTCATGAGATCGATAACATGCCAATAAAGACAAAAAAAACAATGTTAATGCTCAACACAATTTTAAGTCTAGGAATACCGATTTATATGACAGTACTAAAAAAACCCTTTAGATATGATTTATAACAACATATAACAATCAAAATATAAAATACTTATCTTTATTGTTTTGTGTGGGCTCCCTCTTAATCTCCGCACCCTTTCTAGTGGATTACTTTTTTATTCTCTGCAACTTTAAACACTGCAAAAAATTACTGCATGCATTAGATAATGAGTCTCTGCATGGGAATAAGGATCTCATGCAACCAAGATTGAATGCTCTTCTCCACTAAATGAATTTTTTTTTTCGATCATCCTCTTCCTCAGATAATTTCTTTTGAGAAGGTTCACCTCCTTATACAGTGGTGGATGCATGAAGCCTTCCTTCTTCCTTCTTTCTTGCATAACACTCTTTCACAAAGTGGCCATTATTTCCCCAATAGAATAATTCATCCTTTTATTCATCAAGTTCCTTCTTTAACTTCTTCTTCTATCCATGAAAGAATTTCTTACGAGATAATGGCTTCCTCCCTTTCTTCATTCTTGCCAAGAGGGAAATATTCTCCTTTTTAGTGCACACGCCCTTGATTTGGATGTGCTCTTCTTCTTGAATGAAATCATGCCATAATATCTCGAAGTTGAGTTTCTCTTCTGTTACATTTACCGTTGCTAAGAAATTCTCCATGAGGAAGGGAGTCCGTCAATAGTGATTTGAAGTGGGTCATCCTCATTCGTCACCACACCGATGCTTACAAGTTGATCTTGCACTTATGAAATATTTGTGAAGAATGATGCTACGGTATCATCCTTCTCCTTGTTTAGGTTGCACAAATTTTTATTCAAATCCCTATTTTCAGTGGGATCCTTCTTCTCATATAAGTTCGTAAGTGTTTCAAAACACTCTTTTTCCGCCTTCAATGGTGTGAGCACTGACATGAGATTGTCCTTCATGGAGCCATATATAATATTCTTTTCCTTTTCTTGATTCTTCTTGTGATTTATTCATGTTACAATGTGGTAATATCATCTACCATGAAATTCATGAATGAATAAATATCATGATCCTCGAGAAGATTCAACACTCTTTCCTTCCATGTGTTGAAGTTGGAAGTACCTTCAAGGTGGCCTTTCAGTCAAATGGAGATTAATGTCATGCTTGCAATATTTTGCTCATGTATTCAAGATCTATGAAGGATTTTATTACTACACAAAACTAAGCTCTTTCATTCCCTATTCTCTAATACCATGTTAAAGTTTGAGAAAAATCGGGGCTTCTCGAACTTCAAAACTTTTATGAAACAATTTTGGAACTTTAAGAAACTTTATATCAACTACATAATCAACTTTATATCAACCATCTATGAGTATTTAAATAGTACACATATCATTATTTATATCACCAATATATGAATATTGAAGAATAAATCATCCACATAAAAACAATCACCATAAAAGACAATATGTACCCTCGAAAAACCCTTAAAACACGGAGGATGAAAAACCCATCAATTCATTGAGTGTAATATATATATTTGTAGAGAATGATTTAAAACACATCAGAATATTTTTCGATAATAGATGCCGCCACAACAATAGAGAAGAGAGATCCAAAGCAACCCTACAAAAACAATCGAATGCAAAGTGTATTGAAATTCCCATACGCCTCACATATTAATAACAAACCAAAACACCATAGCATGCAGAATGAAGCGAATTGGAGGCTCAGTAAACACACTGAGATCATGCATGGAACATTCACTAAGAGTAGCATGCACTAGAACTCCTCTCATGTAGACATTAGCGCCCTTCTAAACTCCAGTTCCCAACCGTCACTTCAGAATCTCTTGCATGCTCAAGATATGCACCCTCCTTCTTTATTTAGCTTTAACTGGATGCTAACTGACATGAACTGAATATGAGATATCTGAAATGAACTGAATTGAACTGAATATGAACTAATTGAACTCATTGTGAATTTACTAAAATGAACTCAATCTTCAACTGAAAGTTAGGAGACTAACTGGAAGTATTTGGTACTTCACAATTAGTGTCACCAATGCACAAGAACATTGCATGAATCAAGGAGATGTTCCTTCTTTGACTGACATTATTTATTTACAACTTAGGATTAATTGAAGCCTTTATCATTCGAGTTCACTTGAGGCATGCATGTGCAATTTGTAATAGTAATTAAAATATATAAACATACACATTTAATTACTAACAACTAATTAGAAATAGTAGTAGATAACACTAATATATATATATATATATATATATTATTGGGATATAGATATTAATGAAGTGTAAAAATAAAAAATCATTTAAAAATGACAGAATAAATTGAAACTCACACTTCATTAATGGCGTCTAGTTTTTTGAAGTGACAGAATTTGGACATGTAAAATGGCAAATGGAGGCCATTTACCCGTTAAATTGTTGAAATAATGTAAATTCAAAGAATATTCTACTTTCACTTCACATTATTATTATTCCTCCTTCGGGAGATGTTACTGATGTAAAAGGTCATGTAAATGTCATGAGGTAAACCCTCAGTTGTAAGTTGGGTCAATACTACCCAGAAAAGATGAATATTATTATTATTGTGAATTTTACCTAGGTAGGTCGGCCCTGCCAGTTAGGGAGGTCAGACCAACTAGGTAAAATTTCAATTGATAATTTTAGTATAAATAGGGAGGCACCCTCCCTCATTTATACACACTCACTCACACTTGTATTGCGCAAGAGAGAGAAAGAAGAAGAGACGGAGAAGGTGGAGGACCGGTGTCTTTGGTGTTTTGGATCTTATGCTTGGGGTTTGGTCTCTCTATCTATGAGACCTTGTTCTTTTGTCATTTCATATTGGTAATCTATATTAAGGAATTTCTGTTGGGTTTTTTCCCTTTAGGGTTTTCCCAAGATAAATTCTTGTGTACCGTATCATGTCGTGCGTGTGTTTATTTCAGTGATCCTATTGCATATGGTTATGATGCTAAAATTTTAAAGATATTGTATAACTATTAAAAAAATTAACATGGTATGAGATCCACCCTAAAATAAGTCTTTGTGCCGTTGAAACACTACTACAACTGCAGTCACTGAACACTAGGGTTTCATGCTTGAAAACCCTAGAAGGAAAAATATAATCACCTTGCAATTTTTTGGTATAAATTGAATTTAGGGAAGGATCAGAAGATAAAACTGGGACAAGACAAAGATGAAATTTTGATGTACCTTGTGTGTGATTTTCAACCTCATATTTTCTATACTTTAGGAGATATGATACCTCCAAATTAGGGCTCCAGCCTCCTCCAAAATTCAGTCATAAATAAGTGACCTAGGGAGAATTACTATATCTCGGGATAGGATTATCCAAATCAAATTTAGAAAGATGTTGCAAATAGGGAAAATACTTTTTTTTGTGGTGCGAGTTTCAGACCCTGAATTCTAAATACTGACTTGTGGATGTTCGTACAATCTCTCTATACTGAATCAGTCCTCAAACAGGCCACCTTGGGAAACTTACATAAGTTCTACTTGGTGAATCCAATACTACTATAAAATGTGGGGTTTGAAATAATACAAATCAAGATACCTTGGGACAAAGTTTCAGACCTCGAAAAGCAGTAATTTTAGAGATAAAGCATAATCAAGATTGAACAATTCTGCAAAAGAAATTGCAGAAACTAGGGCTTCCTGTTCTAGGTACTCTCCACTACATATCAGATGAAAAATGAGGACCATTTAACTCACCCGAGGAGGGAGTATATTTATGTGGAATAAAAAATCAATTCTGATTTTTCATTTTTGGCCCTATCACTACAACCGAGAAAACTAGGGCATCATTTATTTTGCATTTTTGTCCACAGATCGAGGAAAATGAGTACATTTCTCAAATCACCTTGGGGAGGTGCATATTTCTCTCCAATTAGATTTGCAATGTTCCAAAGTTGAAACATTAGGGTTTCTCTAGAAAACCCTAGGTTAACAAGAAGCAATTTTCCAAAAAATCATTGTAGCTAGCATCCAGTTAAAGCACTCTTATTGATAAGATCAGGGAAGGAAAAGCTCCTACAATTTGGACTCCAAAGATGAAGAATTTCCCATACATGAATAACAATAGATCTTCTTTAAATATAAGATCCAAGAATATATAGTGTATCTAGAAGATATAACTATCAAGATCAATGTTTCAAATTGAAGAAGATCATGCCGCAAGGAAGCAGAGATCAAGGGGTATTTTACCCAACCAACAACCAAAGCTAAGTTTTTGAAGTGTTATTTGAATTTAACTGATAGTGTACACATTTATGTTCCTAAGATCATGCATGGTAGAGTGTCTGCATTAATGAAAAATATAATAATAATACACATGTGATAGGTAAGTAACCTATGGCACCACACAACACTCCATTGATGCTTAGTTAGAATGAAACCACTTTGCTAACATATTGAGAGAAGTGCACACTCTTAACTATGTATTGGTAGAGATGGAAGACATCTAGAAAGTTATCGTATGTATGCGGATATAGATGAATGTTGTGTTGAAACATTGGCTAAGATAGTTGAATGACTGTGTGACCTATGTCTTTCTCATGTTTTTGGAAACTATGAAGTGTATCTAATCATGCAACTAAGTTTGACTTGTAGGAAGGATCATGTACAATCACTTACAAGAGAAAAATGATAGAACTAGTTCCGAAGAACTAGGGACGATGTACAAAGCAAGGTTTCTCTCAAGATATAGAGATTCAACCATGACGATACATTTCTCTAGTGATAAAAGACACTTGATAGTGTATTTGAAGAAGAAGTGTGTATCGAGAAACCTAAAGGGACTCTCTAAAAAGATAACCACATGTGCAGTTTGAACAAGACTTTGTACATACTCAGAAGACACCCATGAAAAATAGTTACATGATGAGCTTGAAGACCACCTAGAGTGTTGAGATATCAAATTTTGCGACAAGGTTGAATATGAGAAACTCATAGATGGGTCTTGGTATCCAATGACCTTGCAAGATGACATGGATGGATACAAAAAATATGAACAAGCAAAGATGGCTACCAGTCACTCAAGTATTGAATGTTCTGATGCAAAAAATACAAGATGTAGAGGAAGGATGGTGCTTAGTTACAGGAGGGAGCATAAAAGCTCTACTTCAGGGGGAGTGACTATAGCACAGATTGTCGAGATAGCTGATTAAGAGACATCTGTGGAAAAGGTTATTTTCCCCAATATTTTATGAGTGTACTTAGAGTGATACTGGATGTATCCCCTCACAAAGAGGAAGCATATGTGGTAAAGTTTGAGATAGGTTCCTAGGACATGGTACGGCATGATACATGATTTGTTCTCGACAGATGATGAGAAGCTCATAAACAAAAATGAAGAAGATGCCTGCTGCAAATTTTGAGATGAAAGACATTGGATTGATACACCATTTTTGGTCTTGAAGTATGGCAGATCCCAGAATAAATATTCCCTAACCAAAGGAAGTATGCAGTAGAAATCATGAAAAGGTTTGATATGTTGGAATGTAAAGCCATAGCCACACACATGGATACAAATTTGAATTTGTTGGATATGATGCTTCGTCAGAGTTAGTGAATGTGACACTATACATATAGATTATTGGTTCATTGATGTATCTAATGAATACCTGGCCAGGTATATGCTTTGCTGTGAACACCTTGAGTCAGTATCTGGTTGAGCCTAGATATTTTCACCTTGTAGATGCAAAGCATGTGATGAGGTACCTATGGTATCAGTTATACTGAAGAACATGACTTCAGACTGTATGATTATGCAGATTCATATTGGGAAGGAAGTGTCTCAGACAGAAAGAACACTTCAAGTGGATGTTTTAGTCTAGGATCAGCCACGATCTCATGGCTAAGAAAGAATCATTTTCGGTGTTGTGCTAACACTACAGAAGCATAATATATTGCAGTTTGTTTTGCTAGTTGTGAATCCATGTGGCTTCAAAAGTTGTTATCAGGTCTATTCGATATCGATATGGATGCTACCGTGATTCAATGTGATAATAAAAGTTGGATGAAGATGACAGAGTACCCCATGTTCCATGATAATACAAAGCACATAGAAATCCAGTACTTCTACATTCGTGACATGGTTTCAAATGTGTTGACTAACCCTCTGTCTCATGTGAAGCTTGAACACTTCTGAGACAAGATTAGTGTTGTCTGTAAGGACTTCCCTCGAAAGGGGGAGTAGTATTGATACTATGGAATATTTATCACAATAGGTAGCTCAGTTGGGATTGATCATCCTTAGACTTGATCCCATAATTCCAAAAGGAAGGATCGTCTTAAATGTTGATCTTGTTGGCCTTGATCCCGTAATTATGAAAGGAAGGATTGTCTAAGATGTTGATGTTGGGAATGATCCCCCTTAGACTTGATCCTGTAATTCTGAAAGGAAGGATCGTCTTAAATGTTGATCTTGTTGAACTTGATCCCTTAACTTTGAAAGGAAGCATCATCCATTATGTAGATGTTGGGATTGATCACCCTTAGACTTGATCTCATAATTCTAAAAGGAATGATCATCTTAAATGTTGATCTTGTTGGACTTGATCCCGTAATTCTAAAAGGAAGGATTGTCCAAGATGTAGATGTTGGGACTAACCATCCTTAGACTTGATCCCGTAATTTTGAAAGGAAGGATCATCTTCAATGTTGATGTGGAAGGACTAACCATCGTTAGACTTGATCCCATAATTACGAAAGGATGGATCGTCTTAAATGTTGATGTGGAAGGATTAATAATACTTAGACTTCATCCTGTAATTTCGAAAGGAAGGATCATCTTAAATGTTGATGTAGAAGGACTTATCATCCTTAGACTTGATCCTATAATTCTGAAAGGAAGGATCATCTTAAAGCACTGATGAGTAGTGGACTTGATCCCGTAATTCCAAACGGAAGGATCGTCAAGAATGTTATTAGTGGGCTTGATCCTATAATTCTAAAAGGAAGGATTGTCTAGCATATCAATAGTGGACTTGGTCCCATAATTCCAAAAGGAAGGGTCGCCCATAATGTTAGTAGTGGACTTGATCCCATAATTCCGAAAGGTATGATGATCCAGAATTTTAGTAAGAGGACTTGATCCCGTAATTCTGAAAGGAATAATCATCCAGAATGTTAGTGGTGGACTTTATCCCGTAATTCTAAAAGGGAGGATCATCCTATGTATGTATATGTTAGCTATGATTAGTATTGGTATCTTCATAAAGACTTGATCCTGTAATCTTGAAAGAGGAAGGATCATCTGAGTACCACAAATGTATGTGTGATTAGAATTGGTGGCTCTGCAAAGACTTGATCTCATAAAGAAGGATTGTCTGAGTACCAGAGATGTGTTTTCTATGATCTTGTAATTCTGAAAGGAAGGATGATGCAGGTTGTTGTTATACCTGTCATAGATGATGTTACTCCAGCCTTGAGCTGTTGATGATGATGTCAGATTTTGTTTTTTTATTCCAGCTTTATACTGATGAGCCAGCCTCATGTTGTCGTTATTTTTGTTATTCTAGCCTTATGTTGAATCGCTGATGAGTCAACCACATGATGTTGATGTGAGTAATGTATCGGTTTTTATGAAGATGATGATGTTCCATGCTATAGATGATTATGCCCCAGTCCCATGCTGCACATGAGCATTCATTTCCATGCTTCATATGATTATGTTCTAACAGATAATGATGATGCTCCAACTCCATGTTGCAGATGATGATCAGTTCCATGCTGCAAATGATGATGCTTCAACTTCATGTTGTTGTTGATGTTCCAGTTCCATGTTGTAGATGATGATGTTAGTGGGCTTGATCCTATAATTCTAAAAGGAAGGATTGTCTAGCATATCAATAGTGGACTTGGTCCCGTAATTCCAAAAGGAAGGGTCGCCCATAATGTTAGTTGCGGACTTGATCCCATAATTCTGAAAGGTATGATCATACAGAATATCAGTAAGAGGACTTGATCCCGTAATTCTGAAAGGAATAATCATCCAGGATGTTAGTGGTGGACTTTATCCCGTAATTCTAAAAGGAAGGATCGTCCTATGTATGTATATGTTAGCTATGATTAGTATTGGTATCTCCGTAAAGACTTGATCCTGTAATATTGATGAGGAAGGATCATCTGAGTACCACAAATGTATGTGTGATTAGAATTGGTGGCTCTGCAAAGACTTGATCTCATAAAGAAGGATTGTCTGAGTACCAGAGATGTGTTGTCCATGATCTCGTAATTCTAAAAGGAAGGATCATGTAGGTTGTTGTTATACCTGTCATAGATGATGTTACTCCAGCCTTGAGCTATTGATGATGATGTCACATGTTGTTTTTTTATTCCAGCTTTATACTGATGAACCAGCCTCATGTTGTCGTTATTGTTGTTATTCCAGCCTTATGTTGAATCGCTAATGAGTCAGCCACATGATGTTGATGTGAGTAATGTATTGGATTTTATGAAGATGATGATGTTCCATGCTATAGATGATTATGCCCCAGTCCCATGCTGCACATGAGCATTCATTTCCATGCTTCATATGATTATGTTCTAACAAATGATGATGATGCTCCAACTCCATGTTGCAAATGATGATCAGTTCCATGCTACAGATGATGATGCTTCAACTCCATGTTGTTGTTGATGTTCCAGTTCCATCTTCAGCTCTGTACTGAAGATGTTGATGATGATACTTTAACCATGTATTGAAGATGTTGACACTCTAGCTCCATGCTGAAGATGATGATGTTGTTCAAAACTTCCGATGATCTATAGATGTACTAGACGATGTTCCAAAAGATGATGTTGATGATGCTTCATCTCTCCTTCCGATGATGTTGTGTAGAGCCACACCAAGTATTGTTGTTGTCAGTAGAGTACCCTTCTCGTTAAGGGGGAGTGTTGAAATAATGTAACTTCAAAGAATATTCTACTTGTGCTTCACATTATTATTATTCCTCCTACGGGAGATGTTATTGATGTAAAAGGTCATGCAAATATCATGAGGTAAACCCTCAGTTGTAAGTCGGGTCAATAACACCCATAAAAGATGAATACAATTATTATTGTGAAGTTTACCTAGGTAGGTTGGCCTTGCCAATTAGGTAGGTCGACCTAGTAGGTAAAATGATGGTTGGGAAGTTTAGAATAAATAGGGAGGTGCCCTCCGTCATTTATACACACTCACTCACACTTGTATTGCACAAGAGAAAGAAAGAAGGAGAGACAGAGAAGGAGGAGGACCGGTGTCTTTGGTGTTTTTGCTCTTATGCTTGGAGCTTGGTCTCTCTATCTATGAGACCTTGTTCTTTGGTCATTATATACTGGTTATTTATATCGAGGAAATTTTGTTGGGTTTCTTTCCTTTAAAATTTTCCCAGGATAAATTGTTATGTACCTTGTCATAATTCGCTTATCTTTCTTTCAATGATCTTATTACATATAGTTATAAAGCTAAAAATTTAAAAATCTAATCTAACCATTAAAAGCTTAACCTAAATTTCATCAACCTTGATGCAAAAAAATGCATCAATTTGGAGCCCACAAACTTTGAATATTGTCGAAATAAACCAGACTTTTATAAACTCCCTACACCACAATGTGCATTTACAACGTTTCCAAACTCCAATTTCTTTGACTTTAAATATGGTCAAACTCCCATGTTGTTGGAAATCTTCGTTTCGGAACTCCAATTTCGTTCACTTCAAAGATCCCAAGTTGTCCCCACTAAGTTTTCTTTTGGGGAGAAATTCTTATGCAACTAAAACAATAACTAATAAACATGAGACTTAAAAACCAATCGAAAAAACATATATTGGAATGGTAATTATTTAATAGCTTCCACGTAACACAACATAATGTTGTGTATTACTCCTCGAATTTAAATATGTTAGCTGTTGGTTTGTACATATTTCATTTTTTTCATTATTAATGTGCATTAACATAATTATGGGCTTCCCTCGGTGCCAACCCAATACCCAAACGAAATGTATGTTGATTTTTTCAAACCAAATATTTCCGGTTGGAATCATATTCCATGTGTCATTCTTCCGACATAAATAGTGGCACGAAACACATAAATAGACTGTGGCACGAAACACTAAAATATGGTGAAAAACATTGAAAACTAAATCGAGTGGAAAACATTGAAAACAAGTGTTCAATATGCATTCTACATAAGTGTTTTGAATAATGCTGCTGCCTAGAGATTTGAGCTAACTATTAAGTAATTCTTAACTAGCAACCCATGTGCAAGATGCATGTTAAATATTTCGTCTTGCTCTCACCCATGTGTAAAATGCAATATTCAAATTGAAATATTTATCACAAGCATGTGCAAAATGCAATGAATGCAGTCAACTTGTGAAAGAGATTGAAATAATTATATATCGAGGGAGGCAAAAATATGGTATGTACTTTCTATGTGGATCTCCATCTTACATATAAATAAGGATGATATAATACCTTTAATATAAAAGAAATGAAACAAACTTGTCAACCACATACATTACAAATAAATTAACATACATATATGGATATAATTGCAATTATACAGCAAAAGTAATTCATTCATTCAACAAATTAAACATGTTCGTCGTATTTCATCAAGCAAATACAAATGCAGAGATTAACACAAAGTTACTTATCTTGAAAGAAGCTTGTCCCGCAACCAACTACGTTGCTACAACGTTCCACCCAACCATAGGCCAATGTGCTCATCAATCTCTCAGCAACACTGCCACCTTCGAGCTGGGCATGATTCCCATAAAGAATAAGGGAAGACTACCAGGCTCACATGCAGCCAAAGGTATATCAAAATTCAGCCAAGCCAAATAGAGTTCGGTTTATCAAGTTGCAAAGGAGCTAGAAAGGATGACTGCTAAGCTAGTGAGCTCAACCACAGAGTTATGGACGCCTACACCAGATCTAGCCTGGCTTCTAAAACATTTACACACCCAACACTAGGAAGCATCCCCTTCTCTGTTGCACAGTCCCTCAGGATATGCCTTCCCTTTCAGTGCTATTCAGGGTATGCAAGGAAGAAAGCCATCCCCCTAGCTTTGTCTGTGAGGTTCCTTCTCACACTAGGTTTATCAAGCTAGTTAGACCACATTTCCCCTCCCAAACCAGTATAGACCAAAAAAAACTTGCACACAGCAAAATTCAAGATCTGGGTTTGAGGAAAAATGTTGTTCAACCAAAAACGTAAACGACAACTAGGTAAAATAGACCCCTGATAGAAATTCAATTTCTAGAATCGTTATATGGCTTCACATGGGAAAAAACGACTCGCTTAGTCCCTAAATTCATGGCCCTGTCCCCCATTGGTTGTGCAACACTGAAAACATGAAATTCCCCAACCGTGGAGATGTGGAATGTAACGTTCCCAACCCTCCAACTGGCGAAGAGGACGCTACCACAATACGATCTAACCTGGACAACTAGCCCCATGAACATATATATAAAAACTGAAATGATTTGCAAGTAAAACATAGATACATCATTACCATTTACTGGAAGCAAAACCATACATTCAAGCATTTGGCATGTTCATTGTAATTCATTAAAAAATAAATACAATTGCAGAGATGAAATAGACAAGAATACTTATCTTTGAATGAAGCTCCCCGCAACGAACTATGTCGCTGCAACGTTCCACCCAACCATAGGCTAGTGTGCTCCTTAATCTCTCAACAACACTGCCACCCCCGAGCTGGGCATGATTCCACAAGGATTAAGGGGAGGCTAGCCAACTCACACGTAACCAAAGGTACACAACTCAGCCAAGCCAACATAGTGGGTTTAACAAGATATTCAGGAAACTATGGAAACTGGATGCTAAGCTAGTGGGCTCATTGAGGAGCTATGGACACCTGCACCACTAGGTTTATCAAGCCCACTTGGGCTCCATTTCCACTTCCAAACATCCCAAGACCAACAACCACAAAATACACAACAATTCACAAGCTCTGGGGTTTGAGGGAACACCACCGCAACCAAATTGGGTATGGCAATTGGATAACACAGCTCCGGCTAACCAAATCGACTTCTAGAGTCGTTTATGGCCCTAACGTGGCCAAAACGACTCAACAACAGCTCACAACAAACCCAAATACATGTAGAAGAAAACCACGACCTCTCAAACTATGTAGAGGGAAGAACACAACCTCTATCGTGAAGGGTGTAACACAGAGAAAAAAATGATCAAAAGAACAGAGTCAGGCATGAAGGAAAAAAAAATCATGAATGTCTGCCTCCGCATGAGGAAAACATAACAGCTCCTGCGTGAGGATGGAATGCGGGCCTTTAGCTCCTGCGTGAGGAAAATGAAGGACATCTCCTCTGGTCTTGCGTGTGGTCAAGAGCTGACAACACTGCCAGACTGACATTGTCCATGCAGACGTCTTCCCAAGGCAATAACTGCCCCCAACCAACTCCTGCTGAATTAATTCAGTTGGTAGACGAGACAAGGGGGAAAAGGGGTGAGTAAGACAAAAAGGATGGTTGACATCTAGATGGGTTCACCTATTGACACATGGCTATTCCCCAATGGCTCCCATGGGTTAGACAATCCCCCCACCTTAATCTTAGGAAATCATGCCCTTTTCATTATCGTTGCATCGACACAGCTGGTTGTAGGTTTTTGATTAATTTTGCATACACACATGATGTCCAACATTTTAATGTGCATGGCTAGCACAAAATACCATCGGCATCACTTCCAATCGCCAAAACACAAAATGTTAATTCATGGTGGGGCCTTTGCCTTTAACTCCACACCACAATTAATTACAATTACTTTATATACCTTTTAATGCAAATGAGGTCAAAACCAGGGTATTACATGGAAACAACACAAAAATGCCCAAGAGTGATCCCAACCACTAAACATTAACAAAAACACTTCCCAGCCATGGGAAAAATGAAGAACACTGCAAAAACGGGAATGGAGAAACACCCAGGAGCTCCAAAAACGCGGGGAAGATAAAAACGTGAATGCCTCCCGGAATGGGAAGCATTTTTGGGCAATAACTTGCCCCATAAGTAAAAAATCGTTTTCCCAAAAATGGGTGCTTCCCCAAATTTGAATTTGGACTGCCATACCTTGCCCATCCCATTCAATAACTAACCCAACCAATTTCTGGTAGAATTAAATGATTGGGTGAATAAGACAGGAAAGGTAGTTGGCAGTTTTGATGTGTTCTCCCTTTGACATTTGGGTTGTCTTTCCCCATTCACCATTATCGAATTTGGTTTCTAGGACGTTTTTGTCCATGCCTAGAACTTGTGTTTTGTTGCGTGGTGCATCCTTGTGTTGGCTTGGTTGAGTAAGTCCAAGAATCCATCTATTAGTGGGTTGACTTTGTTGGGATGACATTATTGGATTGACTATGGGTGTTTGTCCATGTTGTGTGTAAGTCTCTGTCCCCCAGTTCCTTGTGGAAATCATGCCCAGCTTGGGGGTGGTAGTGATGCTGAGAGATTAAAGAGCACACTGGCCTATGGTTGGGTGGAACGTTGCAGCGACATAGCTAGTTGCAGGGAAGCTTCTTCTCAAGAGAAGTATTCTTATATTTAACTCTGCAATTGTATTTTCTTCTTAAATTATCATGAACTTGTTAAATACTTGAGCAAGATGAATGTTGCTTGTTCTATGAGTATGAACAACATGTATGTGTTGAATGAAATGTCTTTGCTTCCATTGTAGATTGAATTATGCATCTGTAATTGTTTTATATTCAATGCTTTTTATGGTTTATGTTCATGGGGCTTAGATTTCCCGATTAAATGATAGCAGTGCCTTAGGTCGTGTCCTCTTAAGCGGGAGGGGACGTGGCCCTGTAGCGTCCCCTCCCCTCTACATCAACATACAAGGGAGGAGCGTGAATTTACTGCTCCCTCTGATACCACACTGTAGAGTTCCCTCCCCTCTACATCAACATATAAGGGAGGAGCGCAACTTTACTGTTTGCTCTGATACCACAATGTCCATGTACCCACGTGCCCATACACCTGACTGATATGCATAATAATTTAAAATTTATTATTTCTTTCTCTTTAAACACGATCATGGGTCATGTACATCCTTTAACATTCATTCTTGCGCATAAACGCCATTGCAACATTCGTTTCACCGCGGACAAATCCACTCTGCAACCAGAAAAGTCATTTCCGTACTGAAATTGCCTTTTCTGACTTCTGCCTTCCGTCTTCTGATTTCTGACTTTGGGTAGCGGAAATCCTGAAATATGGAATTATCACTTGTCACTTTTTCGCTTTCCGACTTTTGACTTCGGGTAGTAGAAATCCACAAAATGACTACTTTATCTTTCAGTTTCCCGCTTTTCGAATTTCGACTTTCCGCTTTCTGCGGGCTGATACCGGGGTGTAGAAAACCAACTCTTTGTCTTAACCTTTTTCTGGTTTGTCGATTTCTTCCTTTCGACTTCCGCAGCGAGCTCGGAGTGAGTAAATCCAACTTGTTCCTTATCTTTTTCCCATTTTTCCCTCCTGACTCCCGACTTCTGCAGGTGGATTCTGAAGGGCAGAAAAACACATTTTTCCTTAATATAATCCACATTTTTTACTCTTTGGCCAGGTATCCAACCTCCATGATCATAATCAAAATGAAGTGGAAAATACAAGGCATATGCAAATGCAAAAATGCAGGGACATTTAACAACAGTAAACTCTACTTAAATCTTTAATAAGCATTCAACATATTCAGTATATTCATAAGCAAATACATTGCAAAAATAATACAACATAGAATACTTATCTTGAAGATGAAGTTGTCCCACAACTAGCTATGTCGTTGCAATGTTCCACCCAACCATAGGCCAGTTGTGTTCATCAATCTCTCAACACAATTGCCACCCTTGAGCTGGGCATGTTTTCCACAAGCAACTAGGGAACACCAGGCTCACACATAATGAGAACATATCAAACACAGTCAAGCCAACCTATAGTTGGGTTTATCAGACTATCCAGCCAAGCCAATACACAATTGGTTTTATTAGGTTGCAGGAAATCAAGCCAATACACTGTTGGGTTTATCAGGCTACTCAGCCAAGCCAGCTAATAGTTGGGTTTATCATACTGCAGGCAGTTAATCCAACATTCATATTAGGGACCAACTTGATAAACCCAACTGTTAGCTGGCTTGGCTGAGTATCCTGATAAATCCAGCAATGCGATGGCTTGGCTGAGTATCCCAATAAACCCATCTGTTAGTTGGCTTGGCATGCATTAAAATAGAAAACACTTGATGTAGTGACTAGCCAGTGTCAAGGGTTCATCGACTCAGGTTCTAAACTCATCAGAGGTTCGGAGAAAACTAATAGTTAAGGGTTCAATAGAGAGATTGTGTTTGGGGTAGGTTTTTCCTGCATGTTCCTAGCTCATTCGGGTACTATACATAAATTAATGAAGTTGAATAATGTGACCCAATGTGCTCTCAATATAGTAGGTTGGTTTTTCTCAATGTGATAAAGCTTCTTTTGAAGTGGGGATGAAGGTTAACTCGAGTGTCAATGGGATAGAGTCATGATACCACAAGATGCAGTAAATGGATCCAACTAAAGGAAATCCATACCAAGGAGGCACAAGTTGTATAATCCTTTAATAGGTCAAAGACTAGTGAGATATAGACAATTTAGCTAGACTAACAATGAGGAAAATTGAAGGAGATCATTAATGCACAAGAGACATTTCAATAAAACAAAGTTTTAATGCGCCAAAGAAAAAGAGATTAATAAGTCATTGAAGTGGTATTCTTTTCCTAATGACCAAACCATGGTTTTTGACCATCTAATCTATTGGTATATGGAAAAAACCACTTGTATGGAAGGGGAGAATAGCCCTATGTTCTATAGACACGAGTGAATTACAAACTACAAATATAATATGAGCATGGAGAGTTGTAATGGAGAATGCACATCTAAGAGGAAAAGACAAATGGTAAAATTTACCAAGTAATTCAATAAAAAAATGTACCCGAATGGATTAAGGGCATTTGCATGTTTGAATGAGACACCTTGCCTTGACAAAAATTATGTGACGAAGAAGCAAATATACCGAATCCTATGCTAGGGGATCCTTCCACACTACCAAGCATTACCACTTAAGGAAAAAATTAACAATTGTGAGTCATCATCAGAATGATAGTCCAAGGATGACCATTATTACCATAAATAGTGTCTCACTAATATGAATGATAGTTGGAGATGATATCTTATAGCCAAGTAGGATACTCACTAAGATGAGATGGAGTTTGAGGTGGGTTGTTCATTTCGTTGAGGAAAAACATCTTCAACAATGTTTTTTTACCTCTTTTATATATGATCTCAAAGTCATAGGATTGGACATGGTCAATCCACTTTTATTTCCGGTCCATTAATGTATCATACTTCAAAACATTCTTGAGATTAAGGTGATTAATTTAAGAAAATAACTTGGTTAACATTAATGTCACTTGGATAAAGCATGAATAATGAGCAATAGTTTATTATTGACATGAACCAAGTTATTTGTTATTCAAATCCAATTACAATAAATCTATCTTAAACTTGAATTTATCAAGTACCAAGAGAGATCAAATTTATTACGGTGTAATTTTTTTTTATCATTTAAATGCTAACAATATTTAAACCTTAAAAAAATTGATCCCTCTAAATTTAAAAAAAATCAAGATTTAAGATTTTATGTAAAAATTAAAATTAAATTATCAAATACTATAAAATAACATTTTTTATTTCTTTTTATTATATACCTACTTTCCATGCAACAACCTCTTATTTTTTTTTTTTTTTGTCATATACCTACTTTCCATGCAACAACCAAAATTAAAACTATAAAAACAATGACTTTAAAAGACATATTTTGTAATTTAAATTTATACCAAACATGAAACAATTCATAAAATTACAGCATTAAACCCCATACAATTCATAAAAAATAATTCATAAAATTACAGCATTAAACCTCATACAATTCATAAAAAATAATTCATAAAAATACAGCATTAAACCCATAGAATTCATAAAAAAAAATGACACCATTAACCCCAAACAATTCATAAATATACACCATTAAACCCCTTGTATGGTAAGCATTAATGTACTATGTACTATTAATATTTGTCCTATGTATTAGGAACCTATGCTTTCATGTTAACACACTTTTCGAAAAACTCTACAATGAAAATGAGACCTTTTTAAAGTAGGGTATTATACTTCAAAAAATGTTGTTATTAATTTATTTGTCAAAATAATTTATAATTATTTTTTTCACGGAAATAATTAATTTCTTATTATTTTGAAGAAATTATGAAAAGGTGTATGAAATCAAATCTATCTAGCACCACCACCGGATCATTGTATCTTTGACGCATCTATAATCACTTGTTACATATAAAATATATCACAAATGAGTCATTTCTATTTAAAACTAATTAATTTACCTCTTTATTATTTTCCAAGATTTATTTAAAATATGAATATTACCTTTGGGTTATTGCACTTACTGTAGTAATTATAAAAAAAAACTACGGAGAAGCAAATTGTGATGGTAAAGTATTAAAAATGACTTTATTACAAGAGTTTTTTTTTTTTTTCAGAGGAAATCTCCACGGAAAACCCAGCAATACTTCCTCACTATGTGGATGGTAGAGGTGGTAAACCGCCGGCCATCCTCACAGATGGCCTAACCCCGAAGGACTCGAGGCTCGAACCCGTGACCTCTCCCTATACCGAGAGAGTGTACGCACGTCTTACCAATTGAGCCAACCCTTGGGGCTTACTTTATTACAAAAGTTATAACCGAAGGAACCAAAATTAGGAATAACAAAACGATAGATATGAAAACGTTAAAAAATATAGGGAACACTAACTCTAGTTTTAAATGCTCTTTTGAATTGTTACTATTATTGTAAGTTGGTTTATATTAATGTTTTTAAAGAAAAAATCAAAGTTAAAGAAAATATAGTATTATCCAGAATGTATGACAGTATTTTATACCAGGCATGTCACACTCACACAAACTTCGAGGGGAGGATCTTAAAGAAGCGGGTTTCAACTAATAGATTAAATATTTTATGTAAAGGAAAAGGAATTAAGTGAGGGCCAACACATTACCAAACAAGGGTTGTATAAATAAGAAAGCAAGAATTAGTGTATTTGACTAGTTCTTCCAATTTTTGAAAAAATATGTAAGAGAAAAAGGGAAAAGGGATAGTTAACTGAGTTAATTAAATAAATGATGATTTCAATGGGGTTGTTAGGGACCAATATGTGCTTCATTAAGTTGATTATAAAAACAAGTAAATTAATAAGTTGAAAAAACATAAAAAAAAAATGAAACTAAATTTATTGTTTCTTTTCTTCTTTGAATTGTTTCATCCTTTCATCCTTTCATCAATCCATAGTAGATTCTTGATCCTCCTCTAATCTATTCCATTTCAATTCCACCAAATTCTTCCATTCCATATGTGAACGATCTATAATCAGTTGCAGATCTAGACCAGTTAGTTGTTTTGTTCCCTGATATCATCTCCCCCAGTAGCTATTTCTCTCTTGAAATGTTCCAAAACCTCGAGCAAAGAGGTAATGAGAAGTAAACTAATAAATTGAAAAAAACATAAAAAATGAAACTAAATTTATTGTCATATTTTGTTTGGTGTTTTAATTAATCTACTTGAGAGAAAAATATATATCGTAAACAATCCTCAACAAATTGTAAGCATTACATTAAATACCCAACATCTTTGATAATGAAACAAATTGAGTAGGGGTCTATTTTCATTCTAAGAGGGTGAAAATGTTTAACCAAAGTATTGAGTTTACATAATTTATTTAACATAAAGCACTACTTTGGGATTGGAGGCCAAAAAAAATGACCTCTTCTAAAAGAATGAGTGTTATATATTGACTGAATTATAATAAAAGAAAACAAAAACGAATTTATAATTGCATGAATAGTGATATTCTAAATTATAATAAAAGAAAGAAAAAACACTTTTATAATCCTAAAAACCATTCCAAGGGGTCACAAATAGTGATCCTTGTAAAAATGTGTCCACTTTAGTAATTTCTTGTAATACATCGTGGCGATAGAAGCTGACAAAACCCCCTCCCTATTGTAGTTAGGAATGAGTCATTCATATTTTTGTAAAGTAGTTTGTAGGGTGGGAATTCATTACTAATAAATATAGATTTAATTTATTGTGAGGATTCAAAAGGATTTCACATTACATTTGGTATTTCACTTGCACAAAGCATCAAGAACACAATAGGTAAAAAATACAAATACTTTTTGACCAATCTTCCACTTACACACAAAACCCTTTGAGTACCCCTTAAAATACATTTTATGTCAATCTTCCACTTACACATAAACAAGGATAATCTACGTCTAATATTAAAAATAACAACAACATGCAAACCATGTGTGTGTGTGTGTGTGAGCAGTATAGAAATTGTACAAGGAACACAATGGTCACGAGAATAATGTTTTCATGGTGGAATATAGACAAAATTGGAGTCCATCAAATAAATTGCTCAATTAATAACCAAATATATGAGTAAATATATTACAAGATAGTGAATGAAGGAAACCAATTAGTGACTAAGGAAATATCACTAAAAGTTTGTCAATTTATAAGAGACTGTAAATTACTTACTATTAGTCGTTGCCTAAAAAATAGTCACTTATATGCAAATTTTAGTTAATTTTTTAGTAATAAATTAGCCATTTTGTACTATTAGCATGGAATTCAACATCAAAGTATTCTTCCTTGTACTCCTCAACAAAATGGGGTAGCTGAAAGGGAAAATATCACTTTGGTTGAAATGGCTAGATGTGTGCTTTAATCCAAAAGATTACATAAACATTTTTGGGTTGAATCTATTAGTTGTGCTAACTATATTTTGAATAGAATCCCTACCAAATAAATTTAACAGATTGCTCTCGAAGAAAAATGGAATAGAAGAAAACCCGATATTTTCCAAATGAATGTTGGGCACATATTTCAGATGAAAAATGGAAAAAGGTTATAGCCCAAGTATCACAAATGTATTTTCATTGGTTATTGTGAGGATTCCAAAGTGTACAGGTTGCTTGATTCAGCTACCCAAGGTGTTATCATCCAGTGAGATGTTCAATTCAATGAATTCTCTCCTCCTCTCGAGTTTTTCAAACTTCATATTACCTTGAATTTTCCTTTATCTTAGGTTGCTCCTACATATGTTACCCATTCCTTTACTTCTATTCCTACCCTTGATCCTAATTCTCCTTCTTCTTCAATTACTCCATTTGAATGTTGTGAAGATACTGGTGTGGTTCCTACCACTACTCCTCTTCCTATTTAGACCCAAAAATCTCTTGAATCCATAGGCTCTAAGATTGGTATTCTTTCAGATACTCATTGAACAAGATCTAAATTTTCTCTTATGACTAAAGTATAAGACACAAATGATCCCTCTACCTATTCTCAAGTCAAAGATAAACCTTAATGGTATAAATCCATGATTGTTGAATATAACTCGTTAATGAACAACAAGACTTGGACTCTTGTTCCCCTTCCTCCTAGAAATATTTTAGTTGTATGTAAATGGATATATAATACAAATTTTCATGCATACAAATGATTTTTCCACCGGAGGTGGGTCTCAAGGCCTTATCCATGGTTATGTGAGAGCCATTATGAAACTTCCCATAGTTGAGGGTTCTTGAGACACTTTTGATGGTCCAAGGATAAAAACCAATGGCTTAGGGACTAAAATATGTTTTCCTGTTCATGAACCATGCATAAGATCCAAGACCACCACAAAATCCTTCTAAACAGAATATTTAGCTTAAAATTACAATATGGACACCATGATGAGCTTTAACATACGAAGGATTGGTATTATAGCCATAACCATAATACCCATATCTCACTTGAAGGACAATGATATATAATAGAGGTCATATTATTTGGATTATACTATAATCTATGCCTCTTTATTCCTAAAGGATTCATATGGGGCCAAAGGACCTTATTTTCTTCCCTTGACCATAGTCAGACCAATCCTTACCACATAAGACCTCACAATGGTACCCATATTCCACTTGGATGACAAAGATCACATCTAAAGGTTCTCATTTGCAATTTGAGGTCATGTTGATAATCAATGAGATATAGAGATTGATTTATGGCTTAACGCCCTTAATATCCTAACCTGACTATGGCCAATGCCTCAATACCCATCCCTACTACACATAAACTCCTAAATTCATCCAAATCACACTTGTATGTCAAATATCAAATTTAAATGGTCTATTTTGTAGTTTTAATTCTTGATCATGGTATATTATCCCAATAATATTAACTTAGTGAATAATTTCATACATTTCTCTCTCGAACATGGTCTGAGACACATCCCTAGTACACTCATAATTCACTCTAAGTATGATGAACTCCTATAAAGAGGATTTTTTATGGCTTGTGCCCTTATTCATGGCCCTTGGTCTCTATATTATTCATATATGCTTTGGGCCTTATTTCCCTCCCACACCTATTGGCATTTCCTCAAGATCCATCATTAATATCCAAGTCTTTATAGAAGCAACCATATTCCACTTAGAGGATGAGTATTTGCTTTAAACGACTCGCGTGGTAGTTTGAAGCCTTGGAAGCTTCATTTAGATTCTAATTCACATGTTCTCCTTCCCTTACAATAAACAAGTCCTTGTAATCCACCCCTCATGTTGAAAACCTATTAAGAGTACCCATATTACCAATCAAGGCCGAATATCCCCATTAGAGGGATTATGTGGTGGAATGGTGGTTTGAGGTATTGATCATGGCTCATACATTTATTTTTATATTACTTTGAAAACAACCAATTATATGTGTATCAACATAAAATAATATTAACATAATCATGTATAACTATTGAAGATGTTTCCAATGAGCTAAATAAGTCCAAAAACTATCACAAGATTACACCAATATTTTTTTTATTAAAAATAACATGCATGCATTAGAACACATGTGTGATATTAAAATATGAACATTTCTAAATCACATCCACATTAACTTATATTCACTCTTTTGGTTGGATAGTTTCCACTCACCCACATATTTATTGACATGGTTGCTTAGATTTAGGTTTGATATGCCAATTCTAATGGTTTGGATTGTAAAACCAACAAAACCTCCAATTTTCTAAATGCTTCTAAATATCTTAATTTCAGGTTACTATTAAATAAGCTACACAAATATACCACTAATGAAAATACACATAGATATAGATCTAACGAGGTAGATTCCAAATGTATAGAGTTAAAAAAGTAACTTTATACCATTTTATTAACTTACCCATTTTCAAAACAAATTATTTGTTGCTCTAGATTAAATCGAGCATTACAATCCAATGAAAATAGTATTTGTTTGATTCTGTTAGGACCCTCATACCCTCAACTAACCTACAAATATGCGTTTTGAAGGATATAATGACTCCCATAATTTAAAAATATAAATAAAATTAACATTATATTTTTTTGAAAAAATAATCGTGCATGTGAATAATCTATTATCTACAACTCCTCAAAATTTTAAGGAAAATACACCATTTAGGTACTCAACACCTACACTGACGAGAATATACTCATTATATTTTGGAGGAAAAATAACATATGAATATTAGGAAAACATAGATATATCACATGGTCCTACAAAATCCATAAATAAAACTTTTATATTCTAAAATCTATTTTGAATTCCTATTGTTCATCTACTTACACCGTACTTGAATTCATTGTGAAAGTACCTCGATTTGTCCCTTCAAGTCAATAAATTGTTGTTTTTCAATATTTTCAATGCCACCGATGTATCATGAGTGATCATGATTAAATTGCACTCACCGTATATTGTACTATTGGTTTTGATGTTGGTTATTTATTTGACAGATGGTGGACTTAATGATAGGTTGTGTTCTTTAAAATAATTGACTATAGTAGTACTTTATATTGGATAGGTTTTTTATGGCTACATTTATTTGGTGCTTTTATTAGCACATACACATTTGTGATGGGAATACCATATAGATCCCTATGGTTTTTGGAGCACTTCTTCAAAATCCTCTTTAGTGTCTCGAAGGTTTTGACAGGTTCTTGGTTTGTGGTTGCAACGTTCTTTCTAATTATACAATCTTATATATTTTTGGATCACTTTAAAAATAAACATGACTTTTGTTGATATATTTTTTGGGATATTTTTCTTTTAAGTAAAATGGGGTTCATTCTTCCTATTTATATCAGGTTGGACTCTCCTACGATGTCACCCTTCTCTTATCTATGCTTTAATTCCCCAGTGTGCATCATATTTATCTTACAAGTTTCTTCTCTTTGAATCAATAGCCTTAATATCCAAAAAACCATCCAAATGGTTGAAGTCCCTCCCTAGAATAGAAAATCATTAACCAATTTTCTAATAATAACTTAAAAGAGTTCCTCACTAATACTTATAATAATGTTTAACTCCCCATTATGCATCATTTTTTTCTCACAAATTATTTCTTTCTAAATGAGTAGTCTCAAGCTACTACAAAGGATCCAAATGGATGAAAAATACATGAAGTAGTAATCGAAATGTAATATAATTAAGGAGTGCAAAAATTTCTCAACTATTTATCAATTTTGTAAAAATAACTTGAGTTCCTTTCATCAATACGATACTTTAATAATTTCCTTAAGTGAGTTCCTTTTGTAAAAATAACTTAAGTGAGTTCCTTTTGTAAAAATAACAAATATTCATTAATAATTTCATACGATACTTTAATAATAACTTTAAATATGTCAACTTAAAATAATCACTATCCAAACAAAAGGATGCATCCCCTATAAATAAAATTTAGAGATAGCTTAAATATGTCCTTTAGAAACCCCAATAAGGAAAGTCAAGGGAACATTCCTAATGGAACAAGAACATCACAAGGCCGCCTAATGGTATGCCCTACTTCTTAAGGGTGCAAATAATCCAAGGTAAATTTATAAAATTTACCTTACCTTGTTGAATAACAACATTGTGATTATTGAACTTAAGTTTCAATAAGTAATCATGTAGTTATGCAATTCAAATTTCAATGAGTAAAGAGAATGATTTTAAAATGAATAAAAATATGTATTTAATTGGGAGGGAGGATTCAACAAAAGGATTTTGGTAGTTATTTATCAATATGTACTTAAATTAGGGGCATTCTTAAATATCTTATAAATGGGCATGCTATGATATAGTTTCACCGATGGGATATCTCATGGAGTTATCTCTTACATGCAAAACCTCCTAATGATCTTCATTTCCCACTCAAAGACAAAAGTAAATTCTATGGGGTTTTTTTGTGGTTTCAGGAACACTTTTATTCCCCATAATAACTATAAGATTCATTTAAGGATGAGGGCCCTTATTTTCATCCCCTGATCATGGTTAAGGTATTCTCAAACCTAGCCCTAATACACAAAAACTCATAAGGGAGATTATATCCTACTCATATGGAAAATATCACTTTAAGAGGATGTGTGTTATAGTTCAAGGCCTTGATAATTTCCCATTAGTCCAAAAATAGTCATTTAGTTTCTAATTACCAAAATTTCTACCCCAGCCATGAGTAAGGATTTGAAATCCATCTATGATGCACAAAACACCATAATAGTACCCATATTTAATTTGAAGGACAATGATACCCAATAGAGGACATATTATATGTATTATACCAAAATTTAGGGCCCTTTATTCCTAAAGGCTTTAGATAGGCCAAAGGACCTTATTTTTCTCCCTTTACCATGGTTAGACCTCATATTGGTACCCATATTCAACATGGAGTCAAAATATCACATCTAAATGTCTTTTGTTGTGGTTTGAGGTGATGTATATGGTCAATGATATAAATAGATTTATTTATGTTTTAAGGCCCTTAGTTTCCTCCCTTGACTATATACAAGGCATCAATACCCATTCCTTCTACACAAAAACTGCTAAATCCATCCAAATCCCACCTGTATGCAAAGATCAACTTTAAATGGTTTATATTTGTAATTTTAGGAATTGATCATTGCCAATTATTTCAATAATATTAACTTATGGAATAATTCCATATATTTCTCTCCCAAACATGTTATGATACTCATCCCTAGTGCAAAAAATATCATATTGACACTCATATTTCATTATAAGTATGATGAACTCATATAAAAAGAATTGCATATGGTTTGTGCCCTTATTCATGGCCCTTGGTCCCTGGAAACTTCATATAGAGCCTAAGGGCCTTAATTTCCTCCAACACCTATTGGAAATTTCTATCCCACTAGCGATACTTACAGTACAAAAAAACTATCCTAGGGAATTTGGGTGAATCATCTTTGAAATAATGCCAAATTGGCGAATATTTTTTTGGGAAAAGATAAAAAAATATCCCATGTGCTAAATTTCTCCCCTAAAATTTCCTTTGTGGTGGTTTGAGGTATTGATCATGGCGCATACATTTATTTTATAGTATTTAAAAAAACAATTATATATGTCTCAACCTAAAATAATCATAACATAATCATGCATATCTATTGAATAGCTTTCCAGTGAGCAAAACAAGTCCAAAATTTATCGCAAGATTACAAAAATATTTTTATTTTATTTTATTTTAAAAACAACTGCATGCATTAGAACATACGTGTGTTATTAACATATGCATGTTTTAAAAAACATGTGCAACAACTTAATTTATTATTTTGGTTGGATATTTTCTGTTCACCCACATATTTGTTGACATGGTTGCTCAGATTTAGGTTTGATATGACAATCCTGATGGTTTGGAGTGTAAAACCAACAAAACCTCC